>BPTQ01000009.1:29312687-29384256 GCA_019973895.1 Chrysanthemum seticuspe
ATTATTATAACTAAAACAATCGTCTTAACTGCCATATTAGTACATATTTGGAAAATATTTGTTACGTTTCTTCATAAACGTACAGTTTTTCGGGTAAAAACGGTCGTGATTTATAGTTTATGTACGTGTCTGTGAATTCATGTTTGAGTGAGAAAGAAAACGTCAATCAAAGAGCCGGTTTAGTTCGTTCTTTAGTAACAAAATTTTCCGAGACCGGTTACTCGACTTGGACCCTAGACTATGTAGAAGTTAGGAACTTACAGTCAAAACGGAAACTCAGCTGACAGCATTCCTCGTAGTGGAGACGGAAAGGCATAGACTCTTGGAGCCGGAGATAGTAATGATGAGGGACGTAAGTTAGAGTGTAGTCGGTAAAGATGTTGAAGGTGGTTGTTTCGTCGAGGAGACAACGTTACTCATCTTAATTTTGCAACAGAGGAGCTGCTTTGTTGGTGGAAGTTGTAGAAATGGCTGATGTGAGATTGAATGCAGGGAGTAGTAATGATAGAGGCCGAGGTTCTCAGATACGGAAAGGCAGAGGTGATGCTCCTTACGACAGTCGACTCAAAGGCAAAACTGACATTCAAGGATTGAAGATGTATCAGATCCCAGGTTCAGCTCATTGGCCAGAGCCTTTTAAAACAATGATTTCTTGCTTGATTTGGCCGAGAAACTAACTGCAAAAGAAAGAGTGAGTTTGTACTTAAGTGTCTGTGCATGTATTTGATATTTAGTGCTGGCAAAAATGGGCTTTTTGACATGCAAATACTTCTTTGCATTGTTTATAAAAGGTTTATACATGATTATACCGTCAATTCTGCTAACAAAATCAATATTATTAGAGTAACACTTCAAGATATCTACAAACTATGGTATGAGATAGGCTCGATGACCGAATTTATTCTTCTGATCAAAGACAAAGATGATAACATGCTTCATTTAATTGTGAGGACCCAACCCGATTGACCTATTTTTACCCGTACTGAATTTGATTTCTCAACCCAAACCCGCATGACCGATCTATCATGCCACATATTCTTCAACCCAATGCCATATGCTATTCCTATATCTACCTGGGATTTTAGTGCCATGAAACATTTGTCATTTTTACACTCTACTGAATCATATTAAATTTCTAACTCCGTTTTATTGTGATTTGCAGGTTGAACCCAGTACCCGCAAATTCTTTAAAGGTTATACTGAAGGAAGGAAGTATGTAAATTCCTGGCCAAAAATGCTCAAGCTAAAGGACTGGCCTCCATCTCATAAGCTTGAGGACCTTCTACCATGCCATGGTCATGAGTTTATCAATGCATTGCCATTCCAAGTGTATACTGAGACGAGAGCATATTTTCTCAATCTTGCTGGGAAGTTACCACCAGGTGTCATAAAACCTGGCTGAAGAACTTGGAAGAGGGGATTCTGTGACTAAGCTTCTTTGTGATTTGTCAGATGTTGTATGATTTTATGTTCTCTTATCAGTTTTTTTACACATTGTGAAAGTACCCAATATCTCGCATAAGTTCTGATGTATCTACTGGTACAAGTGAATATATTGATACATGTAGCTAAAGAATTCGTAGGTGATGATCAGAAATCGGCTTTTAGAGAGTTAAAGAGAAGACACAATTTGGTTTATTGCTTTTGTATGCTGTTTATATATACAAGTCTATGGTCCTTTAACGTTGGTTATATATAGAAATTTGACATAAACAATTGAAGGATATGAAAATATTGTTCCAGGTCGAAGCCAAACTGTTGGAATCTACTCATAGCAGGCCTCTTCTGTTAATGCTCAGGCGCAACATCCGACTGAGGGTAAGGATATAGACATATATTTTAGGCAATGCAGTGCTCTTTTAATTATTTTACTTAATAACTTCTTATGCTCTTATACATATCCGACTCCTGAGTATATCAATCTAGGTGACTGTAATCAAATATGTGAGCATTCGATGCTCTTTTTGGGTATAACGAGGGGCTGCGCAGTCATTCCAAAGGTCGTGCAACTCCAGTGATGATTCATTAGCCGAATGCGCCAAAATTGATAAGTCCTGCAAGCAGTTATTGCTGTAGGAATTAATTGTACACGTCCTAGAATTATTGGAGGTCTAATACAGGTTTGTGTTTATGTATATATCTCTTCTTAGTTTTGTTCTCTTTTTGATACCTTTGATCAGTGTCATCTATCTTGTAGTGATAGAAGTAGAAGTTATACGGAGTATATAGGAGTCAACTAAGAATAACTCTTGAAAAAATAAAATCATTTAAAGATACTTCCTGTAATGACAATAGATGTCTTAATATTATATTGAATACTTTGGTCTACCTGTATTGGTATTATACGAGTTGTGGAACACATATAGGGTTATTAGGAGACAAATATTAGCTTTATAGAAAATGCATATTAAGGAAACAATATAGGCTAACAAGAACACATGTGTGATGTCAGCAAAGATAGATTTAGCATAGTAGAGCCGCTAATCTGCATTTAATATGGGCATGAACAAACTTCAAAAGTTAAGTTCTCAGTAACTTGCATAACAGGAAAACCGTACACAAAGTGCTTAGTTTTATGGTGATGTATAAAGAAAATTTTTGCAAGCTCGCACCTTTAGCAAGATTGGCACACCTGAGTAAAACAGAAACATTGCTGCTGCAAATCCGGCATATGGAAGCACCTATGACAAACAAATTTATTATTTCCATGGTATTGTCATCGTTAAAAATTATGCTCTGAATAAAAGTTGCAGTTTCGGCCCATCACCTAAAAATGGGTTAACTTGAGTTATACAGTATCTGAGATGGGTCAAAATAAAAAATAAATAAATAAATAAATACAGTAAGTAAACATGAAAAGGGTCAAAAGTCATGCCAAATGTATTGAAAGTTGTTTATCACAATTCCGGCCATGACCCAGCTAAATAAGCCATAAGCCGGCTAAATAAGCCGAAACAAACTTATTCTTCTTCTTTGAGATATAATTTAGTGTTTCGAATAATAATGTTTCTTAAGCTTCTGGATTTTGTTTAAACGCTAATAAAAAGACGCGTTAACCTTTACTGTCATTTTACAAGTCGAGTGGTAGATGTTAATTTCCTAAGAACTTGCTGTAATTAAATTTTTATTTCCGAAGTTTTATATAATGAGTTTAACCCTTATACTCATATTTAATGCTTTACGTGTTGTGTTCTTAACAGGTATACATCTTTGATGAACCATAGATTGACCGTTTGCATGTTTGACAATCAGATGTTTAATAAAAAGGTATTTTATGATGTTCTTCCACTACAAATGATGTTATGCTATTGTATATTGTATTCTCATTGTCTTCCCAAACTCCTTGATAAATAAGGAAATACATTTGTATATCTACTTGATACACGAGCTCAAATTCATAGGATTAGCAATGATTATCGCAAAGACATCTATGAGTTAAAGAAGGTAAGGGTTTCTTTTTTGGTTCAATATTAAAATTTTCTCAACTTTCATACCTGTCATTGTGCGGTTGGTTTTCATTACAGTTATGATAATAATAAGACAAATTTCTTACCAGGGAGTTCAGGAATTGGAGAAGCAGGTTTGTGTGCAATGATTTATTTCTAAAGGTATGTCATGATCTGCATTCCGTGGTGGTTTACGGGTTTATGTTTCTTATTACAGGTGGAGAAACTTCAGTTGGAATTGGATCACAAGCCCGGTTTAAGGGAGATGTTGGAAACTCGAGTAGCATCTATGAAGGAGCAGGTTGAAAAAGCTCATACACGAACCCAGGAATTGGAGAAGCAGGTTTCTGTGCAATGATTTATTTCTAAAAGTATGTCATGGTCTGCATTCCGTGGTGGTTTACGGGTTTATGTTTCTTATTACAGGTGGAGAAACTTCAGTTGGAATTGGATCACAAGGCTGGTTTAAGGGAGGTGTTGGAAACTCGAGTAGCTAAGGCTCATGTCTCCTAGAGAGATAATGGGGTTAAAAATAAGGTAAAGTGCAATGACTACAAGTAGTCTAACGGGATGATTTTTATGCAGCTACTAAGCCATGCCCATTGGAAGATAGTTTTTAGCCCACGAATAAGTGAAGAAGGTAAGGTTAGTAGTGTTTTGGCCAATGAACATTACTTCAGTTAGTTAGTTGTTTAGAAGGATTAAAAAAATTTATATTGCTTTTTTTTTAACTGAAGGAAAACTCTTAGTTCATAGAAAGGCTTAAAGTCAGTTAGGTGATGCTTTCATGATAAGAGGCATTGATGTGATAATGAAGGAATTCATGTTACATAAGAGGAAAATGATTGGTTCCCATATTGGAATTCACATGACCCTAAGAAACTAATAAGATAGTGAACCTTTTGTTTGGCCCATTGTTCATGATAGGCTTATAGCCTGTCACATAGGGCATTGATCGCGAAGTATGACTTCAAGGGCGTCCATTGCGAAAATTACATATGAAGCATGTGTTACATGTGCATGCGTTTTTTGGATGATGTATAACACGTGAATACCTGTACGGATCTTTTATGGGTAGATAAAAGGAATAAATAAAAATAGGATTCGGAACAATGTTTGGAAGTGGATCAGGAGTTACTTGTGAGACTAATTGTCATACTTTTGCTTAGAAAGTAAAATATGTATATGACAGTTAATGATTGTCATACATTGTCATACATATTCTTTTAGACATATATTATTGATTTTGTTACATTTTGAGATATATGTTGTCATACCCAACACATCTATTTCGCCACCTCCACATTTGGGGCTATAGAGCTCGACATGAGCGTTTTTTAACATGTCGTCTGACGATTCTTTGAAAGACATATCATATTGAGATACAAACTGTCAATCATATTTGACTTTCCAAGTCATATACATATTTGACTTTCCAAATCAAAGTGTGACAATTAGCCTCGAAACATGAAAACTATATGGATAGCCATTGATATGAAAATTAGCCTCGGAAAATCTATTCAATCTTTCAAATTCCATTTTTTTTGTCTTCGACCTTACTGAACCGAAACCTGGTTGATAAAATATGCCGACGATACTTATAAGTCATGATTAATATTGTTTAGAACAAAATGTTATAAAGTAGTTACCTCCTTTTAGCCGTTTTATAGATTATGGTAACATCAATTATAGTTCTTAACCGTTTAATTTAACTTTTAATAACTTTTTACTATATATTTGTTCTACTAAATCCTAAATAAAAAAAAACCACAAATCAAAGTACTTATCAGCTTTTAGTCGTTTTATGAATTATGGTAACATCAATTATAGATCTTAACCGTTTCATTTAACTTTTAATTACTTTTTAGTGTATATTTGTTCTACTAAATCCTAAAATAAAAACCACATGTCATACCCGTCCATCGGACGGGTTTTGACACTAGTATATATATATATATATATATATATATATATATATATATATATATATATAGGGAAGGGTTCTTTTCAGAACCAAGAAAAGGTCGAGAACTGCGAGAACCGGCATCAACCAATCAGATTTTTTTGAATATTTATTTTTATTATTTAATTCAAAAGGGTATAATAGTAAAAGTACATTTTTATTTTCTTTTTTATTTTTTGTTAATAAAAAACGTTTTTTTCCCCATATTTAGGATTTTTTTTTTTTTTTTTTTTTTTTTTTTTTAATAATATTTTTCTTCAGCATGCGTGTTTAGTGAGGTGCACATGTGTTTTTTTAGATAATCTAAATTTACGTGTGTTTGTAGTGTTCAATTTACATGTATTTTGTAAGGTGC
This sequence comes from Chrysanthemum seticuspe, assembly GCA_019973895.1. NCBI lineage: Eukaryota > Viridiplantae > Streptophyta > Magnoliopsida > Asterales > Asteraceae > Chrysanthemum > Chrysanthemum seticuspe. The sequence goes on from BPTQ01000009.1 coordinate 29,318,452, forward strand.
ATATATGTTTTTGTAGACAATATAAATTTACGTGTGTTTGTAGCACATGGAATGGAAAACAAATGTATTTTACATGTATTGTCAATTTAGAACAAAAACATTAGATACAAAATTTAAAATCATGTGATATACTATTCTAAGTACAAATTTCTAAAAGCAAAATATATGTTGCCGTATATGCACATGTATTTTCCCTCCTTGGACACTTTGGATTTCTTTGTACGTATATGTGCACTTGTATTTATGCCATGCACTTGTGTCTTTACTTCTTGAATCTTTAGGATAACTACCTTGTCGCTAGATAATATGTACAAAACACATGTGCACTCTTCATATTGCTCATGATACTCGTACCTGTAACCACAATCAATTAATAAACTAATTATTTAATCATAAAAATTAACAAAACACATATGCACAATGATATTTCTTACTTGTGCAAACGAGACCATATTCTTGAATTCTTTGAGAAATTAGTACAACCTTAAAACACAAGTGCACCCTTAAATCATAACTAAACACAAAATATCCTTATATTAGAACTAAAAACACATATGCACTTTCAATATCCTTAAACTCCGAAATTGTAAAAACACATATGCACATAAGGCATTAAATTCACCTAAAACTGTAAAAATACATATGCACTCTCAATAACACATATGCACAGAAGGCATCAAATTCACCAAAAACTTTAATAACACATATGCACACATTACTTATTGGCAAGCAATTAGAAAAAAATTAACAATTAGACTAATAAAAAGATGTAAATATACAAAGCAAATAACAAGAGCCTTACCTTTCCTTTCGTAACCGCGACACAGACAATCTTCATCTACGAAATTGGCTCCATCAATTCCGTACTCTATAATAATTTTAAAAAAACAAAAACCATAAAATGTTTACTTGTGAATATCTAATAATCAAAAGTGTGGTATAGACCGCACAATACTCTTGTAATCTCGCCTACATCGTCTAATACTATCCCGATAAATACGTAAAAAATGAGTGCAAGTAATAAAGTAAATTGCAGGTAGCAATAATAGTACCTTAAGATAGTGAAACATGCAGTCAAATATATAGTCATCATATACAGAGTTTGACTTTTGAGTAGAACTACTTTTTTTGGTTATAAGTGATTACAAAACATCCATGGTTTCATCGTAACCTTACAACAATTAATCACTCAAAATTAAAATGTAAAAAAACATCAAACAAATTAATGATAGTGGAATACTATGCTGTTGTTTCATGTTTAGTTGAGTTTATTTCAGATGATAACCAAAAACGATTTGATTATAGATTCAACAACCAAAAACGATTTTCAGATCCACAAAATAAAATTCAAGACGAAAACAAATTTAAAAATAGAAAAACTAATTAAAACGGTTTTAAATCATGAATTTCGAAACATACCTCATCAATCACAAGGATGATCATCATCATCATCAATTGTTACAAACGGTGGTTTTCTTTTATTTTTTTTCCTGAAGAACGAGAAATCAAAGTGGTGTTTGACTTGATGTTTTTCTTTTATCAGGCAAACAAGATCCAGACGATCAAGTTAGGGTTTTGAGAGACGGGAGAAAAAGGTGGTGGCTGAGAGGGGCGGCGTTTTTTGGTGAAGAAGTGAAAGTGGTGGTTAGGGTTTTGAGAGAGAAATTTGGATCTAATCAAATAAGTTACAGGTTTTTTTTTTCATGAATTAATATTTTAGTTCAATGCCCATAATACCCTTCCATCATTTACATATTAATATCTCAAGTTCTATTTTATTACAATTATGCCACAAGTCTTTTCAGCCATTGATCAAAAAATGAATGGATCAGATCGGTTCTCGCAGTTCTCGACCTTTTCTTGGTTCTGAAAATAACCCTACACTATATATATATATATATATATATATATATATATATATATATATATATATATATATATATATATATATATATATATATAGGGGACCTTTATTTTGAGAACCCTGTTAAGTGCGGGAACTGCGAGATCCCCTTATGTACTCCTATTAATGCATATTGTGCAACATATCAATGCAACGTAGCATTTTGAATTATTAAACTTTTTTATTTAATACAAAAGGGTATAATAGTAAAAGTCAATTTTATATTATTTTTTGTTTTTGTTTTTGTTTTTTTTTTCTTTTGTTTTTTTTTTTTTTTTTGAACATGCATGTTTTAAAACTGATTTAGTGCATATGTGTTTTTATGAATTAATTTTATTATTTTTGTTTTTGGAATAGTTTTTTCAACATACATGTTTTTCGAATGAAAAGGTGCATATGTGTTTTTAAATCATGTAAATTTATAACAACCAAGAATATAATGTTAAACACAAAATTCGATATAGATTGAAATACAATTAAAATACAAATTTATAATAAGAAGAAATACATGAATATAATCTATCTTTACACTTGTGCATCAACAATAATTAACGTAAATGAACATATGTGCACAAAGTATATGTGTTTGAAGTTTCTCAATCATATTATTTTGAACATGTGCGCATGTCTTCTAAAAACATACATGCACGCCTTCCAAGAACATATGTGTACCTCCAACATGTGTGCACGCCTTCAAATAACGTCAAGCCTAGAAAAAATAATAGCCAAGATTAAATACTTTTAAAATAAAACTCAATATAACATAACATACATGGACAAGCTTAAACTAACAAACACAAATAAACATGTGACAAATTTTTTTATATATGCAAAACATATATAATCCAAATACAAAACATATATGTTTTATAAATCAAACACAAAACATATATGTTTTATACGTAAACATATATGTTTTTATACGTAAACATCTATGTTTTATACATAAACATTTATGTTTTATACATAAACATCCATGAATTTGGTTACAAAAATTTGACATGAGACGGTTTTGATTTTCAAACCTGCAATTCAGCTGAGATATCCGTTTGCTGTCCGCTCAAAAATCTACTATTCCGTCCTACAAGGTTATGAGCAGAATAAATACTCATTAAAGTCGTTAATTCGTATGTATTTATAGGATCCGTCCTACAAGCTTTGTTTTATTCTACCAAGAGATATATATAAGGATGCACCAACACGGCTCATGTAACTTGCACAACATCTCTTATCAGAAACCAATCTACTAGTTAACGGGCTGTAGTGTGTCAGCATGGAAAGTATGGTGTTCATAGCAGTGTGGGCTCGTTGTTTCTCCAGATCACTCGCCTTGCATAAATTGTTACTAATTCTACACGTTTAAAGAACAACAATATTCACATAACATGTAACTTGACTTTTTTCTTAATGCATAATGCTATGAAAACACGAGTATTCATTTCTGATCAGACGATCAAAGGGCTTAAAATGCAAGGAAAATATTGTATACAAATACTATATATAGGGTGTACATCTAGCAAGAATTAGTATATGATTTGAGCTAGCTACTAGAAGTCGTCCAAACCAACTACATTGTGTATGTGCATATCTTAAGCAACCAACTTTCATAACTAATTCACTAAACAAGATCTAATATATAAAAGAGAACGACAACAAAACAGCATCAAAATCAAAACTTTTTCGACTTCTAACTCATAAAAGACCACATCTGTACATACCCACATCATCAATCATTAAGAAAATCTCAAACAACAACTACATTTCCATGACTAATTCTACAACTTCATACATACCCAATACTACGAAAACCGAAAACGACATCAAAATAAATACTCTTTCGAGTTCTAACGTGCGCAACACCACATTTTCATACACCCACATCATCAATCAATATTCCAGTTCAACTACATAAACTAAAGCAACCAAATTTACTTGATTCTAAAACAATCTCATATATACAAATATCACGAAAACCGAAAACGACAACAAAACAACATCAAAATCAATACTTTTTCGACTCCTAACGCGCGCAAGACCAAATTTTCACACACCCGCATCATCAATCATTATTCCATTTTCAGCTATATGAACTAACGCAACCAACTTTACTTAACGCTAAAACAATCCTATCTACCCAATATCACGAAAACCGCAAACAACAACAAAACATCATCAAAAATCAATATTGTATCCACTAATAACGCGTTAAATACCACATTCTAACATACCCACATCACCAATCAATACTGTATCCACTAATAACGCGTTACCCCTCCCCGTAGTTTTTATCATATTCTTTGGCTCACAATCAATTTCCTTCTTTGAAGGTATGGACTGAATAAAAAGCTTTACTTTGTTAGTATTGATTCATGATTCAATCACAAAAAAAAAAAAAAAAAAAAAAAAAAAACCCGTGAGCACGTCTAACTTTCTCACCATCGGAGACACTTAATTATTGCAACTGCCTAGTATGGGTGTTTAACAAAATCACCAGCCATGTATACATGAATGAACATCGCGATCTGATCTGTAAAATCTATAATGGTAGATCTTTCAACTGGTCTATAAACGTAAATGAAGGCTGTGATTTGTGATTGTGTTGGTACGATTGGGAGATAGGCGGCTAGGGTTCCTGAGGAAGAGAAAAGTGAAAGAGAGTAGTAGATCTGAAAAAAAGTCCGTTGTCAATGTCATATGCAGGTGAATCACGCTCTTATAAAGATGAACCATATCAACAATATCAACCATGTATTTTTTTTCGTGAAGTATAAGATAATGATGTGTTTAAATGAATCTTGAATTCTGGGTTAGGGTTTGTTATGAATCGTTTATTTTGGAGAAGAAGATCTGGAAAATAAAACTCTAAAATAATAAACCGTATCATGGCATGATTTTAGCAAAATTTTGAATAATCAGTTGAAGATGTGTATATGTTAATTCCCCTTAATGCCCCTGCGAATTAAATATATTAATTTAAAAAAAATACTTTACTAAATTATGATTGGTCAATGGGAGTTCTCGCAGTTCCCGCACTTAACAAGGTTCTCAAAATAAAGATACACTATATATATATATATATATATATATATATATATATATATATATATATATATATATATATATATATATATATATATATATATATATAGGGGGGCCTTTATTTTGAGAATCATGTTAAGTGCGAGAACTGCGAAAACCCCTTGTGTACTCTTAGTAATGCATATTGTGCAACATATCAATGCAACATAGCATTTTTGAATTATTAAACCTTTTTATTTAATTCAAAATGGTATAATAGTAAAAGTCAATTTTATATTGTTTTTGATTTTTTAAAATAAATCTTATTTTTTTAAAAAACATTCAAATTCCGTTTTTTTTTTTTTTTTTTTTTTTTTTTTTTTTTTTGCGTTTTTTTCTCTTTTCTGAACACGCATGTTTTAAAACTGATTTAGTGCATATGTGTTTTTATAAATTAATTTTATTATTTTGGTTTTTGGAATAGTTTTTACGACATACATGTTTTTCAAATGAAAAGGTACATGTGTGTTTTTAGATCATGTAAATTTATAACGACCAAGAACATAATGTTAAACACAAAATTCGATATAGATTGAAATACAATTATGATACAATTTGTAATAAGAAGAAATACATGAATATAATCTATCTTTACACATGTGCACTAACAATAATTAACGTAAATGGACATATGTGCACAAAACATATGTGTTTGAAATTTCTCATCATATTATTTTGAACATGTGTGCATGTCTTCCAAAAACATACATGAACGCCTTCCAAGAACATATATGTACTTCCAGTATGTGTGCACACCTTCAAAGAACGTCACGCCTAGAAAAAATAATAACCAAGATTAAATACTTTTAAAATAAAACTCAAAATAACACAACATACATGGACAAGCTTAAACTAACAAATACAAATAAACCGGAGAATTTTTTCTATGTATGCGAAACATATATAATCCAATCACAAAACATATATGTTTTATAATTCATAGACAAAACATATATGTTTTATACGTAAACCTATATGTTTTATACGTAAACATATATGTTTTATACGTAAACATATATGTGCACCTAACGACTTCATGATCTCAGCTGCTTCAATATGATTATCACTTAATCTTCAACTTCAATGGCATAAAAAATTCGAATGAAAACGACACCATTGACTCGTTTTAAAATAAAACCTATACAAAAGAAACCTAAATAAATCCTCAAATTCTTGACAAAAGAAACCTATACAAAAGAAACCTGTATAAATGTAAAACTATATAGGGTGAGCCCTGCACATAGTTAAACCACGTATTCGATCCAACCGAAAAAAGACATCGTATTCCATTATAATGATATACCATAACAAGATTAAAGAACATAAATTAATCAATTTCTTCTACATAACCAATTAAATCTTTTTTTTTCCTATAGATTTGTAAGCATTAACTAAAGAGCAAAGTCCAAACAAAAATTTAAGAAGCAATTTCATTTATATCCTTACAAAATTTGATAATTACGTCAATATCCTTGCAAAACTCATAATTACGTCAATATCCTTTCAAAATCTAAAATATACTCATACATGTCCAAACATATAATTTAATCTTAAGTAAATGAATGAAGTACCTAAAATTATCATCCGAAAACTAGATAAAAGACAGATTTACTTATTCACCCTTGTACCATTATTAAACAAAGAAAGTTGCTGTAGAACATCATGCATGTACCTCACGTTTTTACTTCTGCTTCTTCTTCTTCCTTTAATTTATCTCTTCTTTTTAATTAATTTTGATTCCACAACAAGTCCAAATCTTAGCAAAAAGGCTAACATTACTGTCTATAAAATGTATCATAATAGCTAATCCTTCATGACTAAAATTGCTTTAAGCATGAGACCTGCTCAAAAGTTAATTAAAATTTTTTAATCTATGAAATGGATCTGAGGTTATCACTATATGTACCATGTATGGATACTTTAATAAGTATATCCTGAGATTTTCTAAATAGTACTTTCGTTGTCTCTAAGTAAATATTTAATAAATTTAGGTAAAGGGTGAGACTAAATCATAATTAAACTCAAAAGCAAGATAAATGTTTCGAAATTCAATTGTGACAAAAAAAGGGTGATCAAATGAAGAAGAAGAAAGATACCACAAAGAAGAAGAAGAATCATACCTTAAACTTTCTCTTTGTTTAGTAAAGGGTAAATATGTAATATATCATTTAATTTAACATTTTGATTTTAGAATAGATTAATTATCATTAAATTATTTATTTGGATATACATGAGTATTTATAGGTTTTAGAAGGATAATGATGTAATTATAAAATTGGTAAGGATATTCATGTAATTATGCAATTTTTCAAGGACATAGGTGAAATTCTCCCAAAATTTAATAACACAAAAACGTATGTGATACAACCATCCCATGTGGCCACCTCTTAACTTCTAAATCAATCGAACTAATATCAACCAATCTATATCCTATAACTAGAACACTTTTATTGATTAAATCAGGTTTCGAAGAATTCAATTAAGAGGGTATTACATCTTCATCACACGAAAGTTTTATATCATTATTATTGTGAAACTTACCTTTTACAAACTTTAAAAGAGAATGATATATTGATATGTACCAGACTCGAATTCACCAACCATCAAATTCCATATTTGTGTTAGACGCAGCTATTAGGATCAAATATGCAAATCAGATATGAAGATTGTGGTAAAGGCGACTAGGTTTGGGTGAGAGGGAGAATTGTGAATATTGAAACTAATTCAGATCCAAAAAGATGATTTATTAATTGAAATTAAATAAAATACGGCTTTTAAAGATGCTAGTTAGATACCAATAATGCCCCTAAAGTCATTTTAAAACAACACCTGATCTTTTATTTAATCACGATTATGCCACAACTCACTATGTCCATTATAATTTATTTAACGGTCATAGATGGGTTCTCGCAGTTCTCGCACTTAATAGGGTTCTCAAAATAAACTTACACTATATATATATATATATATATATATATATATATATATATATATATATATATATATATATATATATATATGGGAGGCGTTATTGTAGTGCCCAACCTTAAAATAAAAACAATGGGAACTGTTTTGGACCGTTAAATGAACCATTATAGATTTAATCTATTTAAAATTGGTTTGATGGCTTTAATGTAATAAAAACAAAAAGTAGTGGCATTGTGTATTAGAGAGACTATTAATCAAATGCAGTCAAAGCAACTTTAATAATTTTCCAGCGTCAATTTTTTTGTCTGTTTTTTTGTCAGTTATTTGTAGATTGCTTTGAATTTTTCCTATAAACTAATTTTATACAGATCTGAAACCATTGAAATCATAACATACACAAATTTTATTAGAACTAACACACTATGATACACATAATATCAAATAACGAACTATAATATACAAAAACGAGATGGTGGTGCATGGTCATTTGATAAATTGATACGTGATGGCCTTCGTGAGGTACATAGAAATATCAAATAAAAAATAATAATATACAAAAACAAATTAGTGATGCACGGACATTCGGATGTATGTCGTGAAGTAGCAACCACACTTGATACATAAAACTTTTAAAAAAGTTTCTCATAATATTTAATAAATCTATAACCATTAACCACAATGAGCTCGAGACCTGGCTGGAAATTAAAATAGGTATCATCTGGAGACATGTACCACTTTAGAACGAACGCGCATCACCTTGAATCTTGTAACCCAGTACAACTTCTAAGGTTCCGACTATAGACAAATGTATCACTTGAAATGAACATGTATCATCTTTTCAACTCGAAGCCTCGTCGGAATTTAAAGAGCATCTATCACCTTGAACTAGATTACGACATCAGTTATAATGATCAATCTAGGTGGTCGGTTTGGTTCTTGAAGAATGAAGATACTAAAACGTTAATCATAGTGATTGGCATGTGCCACATCGGTTTTATTAGATGGGGTTACTGGAATGATTTTTGCAGATGCGGTATGTGAAGCATCACCGGTAAATAAAAATGGTGAAACTGGTAAATAAAAATGGTGACAAACAAAATGATGGCACACATGTCTAAAAATTATGATACTCATCTACTAAATAAAAATTGTGACACACAAAATGATGGCACACATGTTCCATTAATACGCTAAAATATCTTACTCAAACTTATCATGCTTAACTGATTGATACGCCACAACTTGATAAAAAAAATATTAATTCAACAAACATTCATCTTTAGCCTTTTCAAATGGATTTTTTACGCATATCGTTGGAGAGACAATCTAGTCACAAACACAAAGATCTAAAGTAAAGAGATCTGAACAACGTATACAAAAACGTCAAAAATAAATATAAGGGAAGGGGCGACGGTGGTGAAGATGTGTGTGTTCCAAGAAGACAAATCACCAAAAAGTGAATATCAAGGATTCTGGTTAGATCTCTAACCGGTAGGGGGATTTTTGAATTGGTTAATGGTGGTGTGTTATGGACTGAGAGAGAACTAAAAGGCATTTTTTTTTTTTTTTTTACTTTTATGAGATCCATAGATGTTTACAGATCAGAATTTTTAGAGAGAGAATGAGTAACCCGAATGAGATTTTTAGAGAGAAGGAGATACAGTCAGATCTTGTTTAGGTGGGTTAGTAGGTACAATTGTTTGTATGATATAAAGTTTTGTTTTAAATGATGAGTGAAAATAGGGTAATTGGGAAGATTGAAATATCTATTATACCCTTTTGAGTTTATTAGTTATATACTTTTAGTTTTCATTTTCTTTTAATTAGATATGCCACATGTCATATTCTAGTTGGTTCTTACTATTTTTATTTTAAGAGTGGTCATCACATGAACGCAAATATATATATATATATATATATATATATATATATATATATATATATATAGGGAAGGGTTATTTTCAGAACCAGAAAAAGGTCGAGAACTGCGAGAACCAGCATCAACCAATCAGATTTTTTTGAATATTTATTTTTATTATTTAAATCAAAAGGGTATAATGGTAAATTTATATTTCTTAATTTTCTTTTTGAATTTTTTTTTAGTAAAAACGTTTTGTTTAGTTACTGAATTTTAGGATTTTTTTTTCAGCAAGCATGGTTTCAAAAGATAAATTGCATATGTGTTTTTTTCTTTATACAATATAAATTTACGTATATTTTTAACGTTCAATTGCTTAAACCTTTAATTTATTTTAGTCACAAATATTTGCACAAGTGCATAGTACAAACAAAAATATATTACATGTACCATATACATTTTATAAACAAAAACATTATACACAAATTCTAAAATAATGTGATATACAATTCAAATACAAAATTCTAAAAATAAAAAAAGAAATGAAAGTTTTGTTGATGTATAGTGGTGTCTACTAATCTTTAACTGAACCATATTGGGTTTTGCCCGATATGCACATGTATTTTCTCTCATTAGAGATTCTTGATTTCTTTGTATGTATATGTGTATTTGAGTTCATCCATATGTGTACTTGTATGTACTGCATGCACTTGTGTCTTTACCCTTTACTTCTTTATCATACCTATCTTCTCGCTGGATAGTATGTACAAAACACATGTGCACTCCACACTTCGCTCATTATACTCGTACCTGTAACCACAAACAATTAATAAATGAATTATTTAATCATAACATCTACCAGAACACATATGCACAATGTATTTCTGACTTGTGAACACGAGACCATATTCTTGACTTCTTTGACAAATTAGTAAAACCTTAAAAAACACATATGCACAGAAGCCATCAAATTTATCAGAAATTATAAAAACACATATGCACTCTCAAAAACACATATGTACATTTCTTTTATTGATTTTGTATGGGCCATAAAACATATATGCATTTCAAAAACTATACCTTTTTATATAAAAAAACAACAACTACTATTGTATTGAGGACTCACCTTGTTTCATTTTTAACAACCACAATAATTTAATAGTTTAATTCTAGTTTTCCCAACAGGTCATATAAGACTTTAAACAATTAATGAAAAAAACCCATAAACAAGAATACCCTACTGTCAAAGCAATTCACAATAATATATTCACAGTGAGTTCCATTAAGATCACCAAAAACCTTAAGACCTATGAAACTAATTTGGGCCCATACTTGTTGATCTTTAATCTAACTATTTTATTTTGCCAATCAAAAGAAATATTAATACGTGCCAACAACAGATAAGTACTCGAATGATAGATCATCTCAAAATTCGATCGATAAATAGTGACATCATCACAATAACATAATCAACAACAAACACATAAAACTAGCAAAATACATATCGAATTAAGAAAAAATAAATGCATTCCCTAGTCCTATAAATCAAGACACATCAATGTATAAAACCATTTAATTTAACATAATCAAACAACATAAAAAACAGTTACAAGAATAAACTTACTAAACCCATCTTCAATGAGATAAATAAACGTATGACCATCGCATGAATATGTAACTTATTATCCGTAGCAGGAAGTTTTTGAAGACACTGGATAGCAATATTTGTCAACTTACCATTTTGACTACCTGTGTTTTATAAAAACAAATATTACCTATGATTTGTGGGTGTCGTTGGGACGAAATCGAAAATATGTGAATCGGTATGAGAATAACAAATGAATGATCACTAACTACCTGTGTTTTATAAAGAGAATAACAAATGAAAGATATATGAATCAGTATGAGAAAAAATAGAGAACGAAATCGAAAATATGTGAATCAGAAAATGTGACTAGTTTTGGTGAATCGATCTAGTAAACAAAAAAAATATTACCTATGATTTATGGGTGTCGTTGGGACGTAAACTCAATGGAGTGGGTGGCTAGGGTTTCTTCAGGAGGAAGACCATATATGAATGATAAGTTATTCAGATCCCCAAATTCAAGTATATGGTGGAGAACAAATTTAGACGGTTTCTTATAAAGAAATATGAAATGCCGTAAATGCCCCTCTTTCATGTATAAGTTATCCCCTAATATTTTATTTAATTACCTTTATGCCATCTTTATTTATATCCATTGATCAATAAATCAATGGTTGAGATTGGTTCTCGCGGTTCTCGACCTTTTTCTGGTTCTGAAAATAACCCTTCACTATATATATATATATATATATATATATATATATATATATAGTGCGGTTCTAGAGAAAAGTGTAATTAGAGAGAAAAGTGAGAAAAAAAGTTATAGGGTCTAATTTGAAACATCTCAAACTTCAGGGGTAAGTTTTGAAAACCACCCCCACCTACCCCCCCCCCCCCCCCCCCGCAAAAAAAATTTTTTTCCCGCCAAAAATGTATAATCGTGATGCACCCTTTTTTTTTGTGCATCTCAGTTATAAAAATTGGTGCATCATAGTTATAACTACTTTTTTTAACTGTGATTCACTAAAATAAAAAGGTGCATCAGATCGCATATGTTATTAACTTATTCCAGAAAAAGTTTTGAATTAGAACCGTCAACCTTTGTGTATAAAAGAGAGATTTTTCAACTGATTCAACACGCTTATTTTATTAATCACATGGTTAAATATACAATGAAATCAATTATCCTAACATGTTTCAGAGTCATTTTATTAATCACATGGTTAACTTACTTATCATCAATTCACGATTGTTAATATATGCACTAGCGTTATCCTAATGACAAAGCATGCGACGCTACCATTGCTACCATAGCTCCGTCTCTGGTTGTACAACTAATGCCCCTTAAAGAGCATAGTATACAAAGTTATTACAATGTTACTGAAGCATATTAGGTAACAATCGGTTGGTGCATCTCGGTTATAAACATTTGTGCATCATAGTTATAACTAATTTTTATAACTGTGATGCACCAAAATAAAAAGGTGCATCACAGTTATAAAATTTTGGCGGGAAATTTTTGGCCCAAAAAAAAATTTTGGGCCTCAGAAAAAAAAATGGCGGGAAAAATTTTTTTTTTTCCAGGGGGGGTGGGCGGTAGGGTGCGAATTTACAAAACTTCCTTAAAGAATGAAGGAAAATACAATTAGGTCCCTGTAGTTTGGTGTGAAAAAAGGGAGGGAAAGAGGGGGTGATCCAATGGTTGATATTACTTTTCTCACTTTTCTCTTGAGATAAACTTAACTGCCGCCTAATCCCCCAACATGCTCAAGTATCGGCAATAGGTCTGAAAAAGTATCTAAAAATTTATATATATATATATATATATATATATATATATATATATATATATATATATATATATATATATATATATATACTAGTGTCAAAACCCGTCCGATGGACGGGTATGACTTGTGATTTTTTATTTTTATGATTTATTGGATCAAATATATACTTAAAAGTAATTAAAAGTTAACTGAAAGGGTTAAGATTTATAATTGATGTTACCATAATCTATTAAGCGAATAAAAGCAGGTAAGTACTTTGATTTATATGGTTTTTATTTTTAGGATTTAGTAGAACAAATATATAGTTAAAAGTTATTAAAAGTTAAATTAAACGGTTAAGAAGTATAATTCATATTAGTCGCATCCATTTAAACATGATCTTTGTTGTCATGATTAATTTTACGTATCTTTTCGGCCTCAATTCTCTCTTCTTCAATCTTCATTTCCCTGGTAGAAGAGAAACAGTAAAATGAACACAAAAACTTTCTTTACAAAACTGCCGATCCAAAAACTCCAAAAACCCATAACAAATAATAATATATCAAAATCAAGACATACCTGTGAGATTATGTAACTGTTTCTTTTTACCATATATTAGAGATACATATATATTGAGATAGTGATACATGGTTGAAGAAAGAAGAATGTTAGCGACTTAACTGCCTCTTTAGCGTGTAGATATGACCAAATGGGAAATATGATAAGGAAAACATGAACTTTTTTTTCTTACTTGCAATAACTCCTCAAACCACAATATGTTGTGTTTTCTCATAGATGATTGCTCCTTGCGCTACGTTCACAACAATTCCACCATTTCCTAATGCCAACATTACCCTTTTGTTAATCATACTATTAGTCTCTAATAAAAACTTAAGTTCCCAATCGATCCTCACAAATGTGTTAAAAACATGTGTTCCTGGGACTTCTATATATCATTAGCAATAAAAGATCAGATCATATATCGTAGAAACAAAAATAACATCGTTTTAGTACAATCCTAAGCATGTTTTAAAAATGTATTAGTATATATATCTGCAGATTTGACGTGTTTCGACATCGTGTAGAAAAGTCGAGTTTGAACTTGAGGACCTGAATAACTCTTTTAGTTTCCTCATTGTTTCATTTCCTGGAGTGAGAAACCCTCAGAATGAGACCAATAGACAATGGTCTCATGGATTTAGCAATCTGCAGAAGCAAGGAGTTAGTTACTACCATAACCGACAATGAAATTGCTAAGCAATGATTCATACAACTAAACACAAAGACAAATTTTCAAACATCTATTGCTTCAGCTTGATGTCTATGACTACTTCAAAGCCATCATCCAACGATACCTAAAAGGATTCATGAACAAAGATAACTCAACATATAAAGTATATATAAAAAATGCTAATCAAGACCTTGGAGAAAATGTTTGTTACAAATCCTTCACTCTCAAATATATAAAATCCGCGAAAAGCACCTTCAATTGTGGCAACATCTTAGTGACCCAAATACCCTAATCAACCTTGCAAGAAAATGTTGGAAAATTTAGTGCACTTGTGGGATGGTTCACACCTTGTAATGGGTTAGGAGGTACGGAGTGTACACCCATAAGGTCCATGAACACCCCTGACTCTAATAGTGGTATGTATTGGTAGTGCTTGGTAAAAGTACTGTTGTGGTTAACACTGATTATCAGTGTTTCCACTGAAGCAGTACTTCAGCAGGATCAGTGTTTCCACTGAAGTGGTATCTCACTGAAGTTGTGTTTACACTGAAGCAGTGGCGTTGCCACTGAAGCAGTGTAACCACTGAAAGCACTATGAATGATAAATGACAGTTACAACTGCATCATTATGACCACGTTTAATTGGTCATGTAACCACTAACGGCTATAATGGGGATGATTATGAGGCTATTAATGGGCCGATTAATACTCATAATTCCATTGGAACGGTCAAGAGTAACCTCCTATAAATAGGAGATCTGAACATGCATGAAGAACACACAGAAAACACATAACACTTATAAGCGCAAGGGTTAAAGAATTGTGCCTAATTCTCTAACTTCATTTGGTCTTATCCCAATTAGATATTCGTGATACCCAGGCTTTAGGGTCGAATAGTTTACTTTGGAAAGTGATTACACGATTCCAAGTGATATCCGGTAACCACCAAGTGGTATCTGTTACTGCTGACCTTAGTTTTGTTTCTACTGAACAGTTGAGCATTTCTGCTGAAGTTGATTATCTCACCCTGCTTTGGGATGAATAACAACCAACAATCAAAGTAAACTATTTTGTGATAATCAATGGCAACTGCTGCAATGAAACACATGGCTTCAAACTTTGCTAAGCTGGACAAGTTTGAAGGGGTGGACTTTAGGAGGTGGCAGAAGAAGATGCACTTCTTGCTGTCAAGCATGAGTGTGGTCTATGTGCTGACTACTCCAATTCCTGATGATGGTGATGATGCTACTGTGGAGCAGATCAGGAGGAGGAGCAAGTGGGAGAATGATGACTACATATGCAGAGGTCTTATTCTGAATGGTATGTCTGATTCTTTGTTTGATATTTATCAGAACTTTGAATCTTCCAAAGAACTGTGGGATTCCTTGGATGCCAAATATATGGCTGAGGATGCATCAAGTAAGAAGTTCCTTGTTAGTAATTTCACAAATTACAAAATGACTGATTCAAGACCAGTTATGGAACAATACAATGAACTTCTTGGAATACTTGAAAGGTTTACACAACACCAAATGAACATGGATGAGGCTATCAAAGTCTCTTGTGTCATTGACAAACTCCCTCCTTCATGAAAAGATTTCAAGAATACCTTGAAACATATGAAGGAGGAGTTAACTCTTGTTGAGTTGGGCAGTCATCTGCACATTGAGGAATCTCTCAAGGTGCAGGATAATGACAAGCCAAAGAGTAGCAATGCTGCTGGACCATCTGTTGTCAATATGGTGGAGCATAACAACTCCACCAGGTACAATGACAACAAAGGCAAACGCAAATTTCATGATAACACAAGGGCAGATCCTAACAAGAAGGCAACACCTACTTGTTGGAAATGTGGCAAGACTGGTAACATTAAAAGGGACTGCAAGGGTGTTAAAGTTGGTGGTAAAGCCAATGGATCAGGCACTAATGGTTCAGGGAGTGGTGGTTCAGCCAACTCACTGAAAGGTCAGAATATGTTTAATAAGTCTTTTCAGATTTATTATGTTACATATGTATCTGAATCTTTTTATGTGCAGGATGATGATGTTGCGTGGTGGGTTGACTCTGGTGCAACAGTTCATGTGTGTAAAGATAGAAGCTCGTTCAAGACTTATGAGTCACTGAATGATGGTTCTATTCTTCACATGGGAAATGAGTCAACAGCCTTGGTGCATGGTCGTGGTTGTGTAGATCTTAGGTTTAGTTCTGGAAAGATTGTAACTTTGTTTAATGTTATTCATGTTCCTGATATCAGGAAGAACTTGGTTTCGAGTAGTGTTTTGAATAATCATGGATATAAACAAGTTATTGAATCTGATAAATTTGTTCTTTCTAAATGTGGTGTTTTTATTGGTTTTGGTTATTTATGTAATCAAATGTTCAGGCTTAATATTACCACTGACAGTGTTATTTCAGCTTTTGTGACCACATATGATCAGAGTGATTCTAACCTTTGGCATGCTAGACTTGGTCATGTTCACTATAAAAGAATGCAAGATATGTCTAGGGATGGTTTAATCCCTGCTTTTGACATGGACACTGAAAAGTGTAAAACTTGCATGTTGACCAAGATAACCAAGAAACCCTTTCAGGGTGTTAGTCGTGAGACTAAGATCTTGGAGCTTATTCACAGTGACCTGTGTGATTTGCATGCCACTCCTTCTTTGGGGAATAAGAAGTACTTTGTGACATTTATTGATGATGCTTCTAGATTTTGTTATGTCTATTTATTACATACCAAGGATGAAGCATTAGATAAATTCAAAGTGTTTAAAACTGAAGTTGAATTACAACTTGGGTCTTCAATCAAAAGATTAAGGACTGATAGGGGAGGTGAGTACATGGATACTCAGTACTTTCAGTCTGTTGGAATAATCCATGAAACGACTGCCCCTTATACTCCTCAGCAAAATGGTATTTCTGAAAGGAAAAACAGGGTGCTGAAGGAGATGGTTAATTCCATGTTGTCCTATTCAGGACTGAGTCAAGGGTTCTGGGGTGAAGCTATGTTAACAGCTTGCTATTTGCTAAATAGAGTTCCCAACAAAAGGAACAAGGTTACCCCTTATGAACTCTGGACTAAAAAGAAACCCAACCTGAATTATCTCAAGGTTTGGGGTTGTAGGGCTGTTGTAAGACTCCCTGATCTAAAGCAAAAGACTTTGGGTGAAAGAGGCATTGACTGCATCTTTGTTGGATATGCTGAGCATTCCAAGGCTTTTAGGTTCTATGTTATTGAACCTAATGAACATGTTTCAGTTAACACAATAATTGAATCAAGGGATGCAGATTTTGATGAGAATAGATTCTCATCAGTCCCTAGACCAAGTCAGAGGATTCCTAATGGAACTCATGACACTGGTGTATCAGAGGTCCCTGATGATGAACCATCAGTGGTCCCTGATGAGGTTGTGGTTCAACAACCTGAACCTGTGCTCAGGAAGAGCAAAAGGGTCAGGACTCCAAAGTCATTTGGACCTGAGTTTCAACTATACTTAGTTGAAGGTACCAGGGATGAGGTCTCAGACCAATACTCCTATTGCTTCATTTTTGAGGATGATCCCAAGACATTTGAAGAAGCAATGAAGTCCCAGGATATTGCTTTTTGGAAAGAAGCAATCAATGATGAGATGGATTCCATCATGGGCAACAACACTTGGGTGTTGGTTGATCTACCTCCTGGTTGCAAACCTTTGGGTTGCAAATGGATTTTCAAAAGGAAAATGAAGGTAGATGGAACTATTGAAAAGTTCAAGGCTAGACTAGTCATTCAGGGCTTTAAACAAAAGTCAGGAATAGACTATTTTGATACTTATGCCCCTGTGGCTCGTATCAGTACCATAAGACTGTTGATTGCTATGGCATCTATTCACAATCTGGTTATTCATCAGATAGATGTGAAAACAGCTTTCTTGAATGGTGAATTGGAAGAGGAAGTTTATATGAACCAACCTCAGGGCTTCATCATGCCTGGCAATGAAAACAAGGTGTGTAAACTGATTAAGTCTCTTTATGGACTTAAGCAGGCACCTAAGCAATGGCATCAAAAGTTTGATGAAGTGGTTTTGTCTAGTGGTTATGTTCTTAACCAAGCTGACAAATGTGTATATAGCAAATTTGATGAATCTGGTAAAGGAGTCATCATTTGTCTATATGTTGATGACATGTTGATCTTTGGCACTGACCAAAATCAGGTTGACCTGACAAAGGAATTTTTGTCATCAAGGTTCTCCATGAAAGACATGGGGGAGGCTGATGTTATCCTTGGTATAAGGATTAAACATGAAAGTAATAGAATTTCTATCTCTCAGTCTCATTATATTGAGAAGGTACTGAGGAAATTCAATTACTTTGATTGTACTCCAGTGAGTACACCTATGGATACTTGTGAGAAGCTGATGCCTAATCATGGCAAGGCTGTATCTCAACTTGAGTATTCTAGGGTAATTGGCTGCCTTATGTATACCATGACTTGTACAAGACCTGATATTGGTTTTGCAGTGGGAAAATTGAGCAGGTATACTAGTAATCCTAGTGCTCATCACTGGCAAGCAGTTCAAAGGGTACTGAAGTATTTGAAGAGAACTATGGATTATGTGACAACTCGCAATTTCAAGTCATTTCTCAAGTTTCACTATTTCATCATTTATCGTAAACTAGGTTTACGTGTTCCAAATTCGCGTAACTTTAATGGTTTAGCGGCGAATTCATGATCATATCATCACGAACATTTTATTTGGACTAAGTTTAGTCTACATTTCATTAACATCATTTGCATCATATTAGTTCACTCATGACTTTGCATTTCACATTAAACGCGTAAATTTTATATTAAATAAACGTTATCGCGTGAGTTATTATTTTGAACATTTAATCCGCTACTTTCAAAAATGATCCCAATATATTTTTATACTTACATTAGTTTATAAAAACTATATTTTTAAGTTTACCTAGTGTTTTAAATTTATTTGGTATATAAATCGTTAAATTTATATTATTACAACGTTTTTCTTAAAAACTACACGATAATTATTATATCACTCAAATTTCACAAGGAATGTATTTTTACAATTTTTATAATATCATTATACTCTATTTTGATCTATTAAAAATTTACTTGTACCTAAAAGCTACCAAAACCTTACAAGTTATTATTATTTACACATTTACTTACACTTTTTCTTACAAGTATACAAGTATGTACATATATATACAATAAAAGAAAAAGAAAATTGATGAAACCATATCCTCAAAAACCTGGCCAAGGGGGAGGGGCAATCAAATTGGGTAGATTTTTCTACATAACTATATTTATACTCAAAGTAAAGTTACTTCACTCATTCATTTGCAATAATACAAGTAGCCAAGAAAATTTTTCTCTCTTTGTTCTCCTTATACAAACCGGCCACCATATAGGTGTTAGAAGAACTCATCAAACTTTTCAAGATCAAGAGTTAAACACAATCTAGATCACACTCTTATTAAGGTTTTGAAATAAAAACCTAGAGTGTTTAGGTTAAACCTTTGTTCTAATCACCTCATCAAGTTTACTTGTAAGCATATTACTATCATTTTACATATTTCATCTTCATTTCATATTTATTTCTTCATTTTTCTAGCAAACATGCAAGACTTGTGTTGTTTATACCATTTTTCCATTGATTTTAGAGTTATATATATATAAAGGTCATCCTATAATTATTCCCTTGGTATATTTTGGTCTTGATGATGTTTAGGAACCCATGACACCCTAAGAAGGTGTATGGTAGGATTAGATTAGCTTTGGAGTTGATTTGAAGGGATTAGAATAGGTTTAGTACGATAAAAACTATTTTCAATAAGTATAAAAAGTGTTCTGTCCTTATTTTGTTTTTCTGGAAAATCCGACAGTAGGCACGAAATTTTGGCCTTGATATTTAGAAAATATACTTTAAAACGAATCCGTGGCCGCTTGAACGGATTAAAACGGAGTTATAACGAAGAAGTTATGAATTTTTAAAGTTTGACGACGAAATATATATTTTTCAGAAATTTCAGCAAGTTATTTTTACTTTATTCGAGTCAAAAACGAGCCTTAAGCTTCATAAAGTATTTCGACTTGTCAAAAATATATTAGTATACTTTGATACGAAGCTAAGGACATATAATACGTAGAAAACGGATTTGAAACGACTAAGATATGCACGTTTTCATAAACTTGCCGTAACTATTATTTTTAGAAAAACTATATTATTTTTACGAGATAAGTGTTACGGTAACTAAAATGACCATGTTGACGGCTGTTTTTAACTATGATGTAGAACTTTTTGAAACGAAATGTCTTCTAGAAAAATTAAGATCACCAAGCATATTTTTCAAAACGATTAACCGTTTGTATAGCGGAGTTGTAATAAATTATTTACGGATGCTTAAACTTGGCCGAAACTCACTTTTTACACAACAATTAGACAAAATCACCAACTTTAACCCTTATTATCTTTATGATCGAGACCTCTATGACGAAAACTCATGAACTGAAACTTTTAGATTTTGATACAAACTTTCCAAAACCGTCGAGTTCGTTTCCTAACGTTCGACGTACACCATTTTACGACTAGTTTTTCGGAGCCATTTTTGTCACTTTTATGAAATTTCCGACGACATTATTTTGCGACGAAAAGTTAAAATTTCACTATAAACCATTACGAAACCCTTGTAGGATGACATTTTGACGTAAATGCTTATAAAGTAATTTTTGAAGGGTCAAGACGTCAAAAGAGTATTTTTTTTGACGATAAGTATTATTTTCAAAACTCACAAATGGTATAAATAACATACGAAATGCATGCATATCATAACATCATAACTCATTACATATCATATCATTCGTAATAGGTCCAGATTGAAACATCACGCTATACCTCAGTGTACTCACTCTTGTCATCATACCAGTTTATCAAGTGAGTTTTCATAGCCCCGTTTTACAAGTTTTTACATTATTTCAAACCTACGGGGGAGAATACATTGCACAACATTTTTATTACGATACCAAGTATGTCAAATTCATTTACATTGCTTGAGTTACACGTTGCCAGTTAAATGTCCCCATTTCAAATGCATGAGCCGTTAATTTCCTAGAAGCGTGTGTGAGTGGATAGATCTATCGAGGGTGACACCTCCATCCGGGTTGGTGAATCCCAACTAGTCATACGGATGCATTTCATTCATAAACATTATTAGAGTTGTTTGGCAAGACACTCTGTTGGGGCGAACATCAGTCGGAACTTCGGTATCATGCGCTTAAGCAATTGTAACATTTTTACGTGACATGATTGTCATGCCAGTAACATTTTTATGTGACATGTTTGTCATACCAGATCTATACTTGCGTAGTCGTATAAAACATTTACATAAACCTATGATTTCTCACCAACATTATTGTTGACCGTTTTAGCAATGTATTTTCAGGTAACTAAGGCATTATCATCATGGCATGGTTAAGGAACCACCTTTTGAGTCGCGGCGTCGACTCACATCGTCGTACATTATGGCACTTTCTTTCAAAACCATCGTTTGGACTTGTATTATATGTATATTTCCGCAAACTTTGTAAACTTTTGGGACCTATACTTTTTAAACTCTGATTGTTTTATTAAATCAAACGATGTGTTTTTCCAAACGACGCTTTAGGTCGTTCAATATAACTGTGATTGTGATGCTATGACAGTCAATCCCCAGGAATTCCATTCCGCTGCAAAACAGGTAAATTGGGGGTGTGACAGATTGGCATCAGAGCTTCAGTTATAGAGAACTAGGTTGCATCATTGACCCTAGACTATAACTACATTATCATAGCATCTCATCATTTCATCATAAGTGCATGTTCACTTTGCATGCGATTTATACATACATTTTTCGAGTTATTTACTTTCATTTCAAATCGATTGTCACATGGATGCCCTTAAATACCCATCCCATTATGCTTTCCTCATACTCCAATGTCGAGAATGCCTTATCATTCCCTATCGCAATTTGTATATCAGTTGACTCATCACCGATAACGTCGAATGCCGAGATAAACCTTTAAGTGCGGCGAAGTCACTCTCACTCCATTGTTTCACCACTAACATGTCGAGTTACACTTTATTCACATATTAAGTCACTAAACTACCATACATTTGAAGCACTTACAACACCTCATAACTCATTTCGTAGGAAACCGTCGATCATTTTAGAAAATAACCTCAAACGTATCATTTCTTATCACCTCTCTTTAGAGCGTTTATATTTTTAACATAGGATTTGACTACGTCTCATTTTCCTCTTGTTTTGAAGAAGATATGGCACCGAAGAAAGCTACACCTGAAATGACTCAAGCGGCTATTCAAAAGTTGGTAAGGGATAGTGTAGCAGAGGCATTAAGGATTGAAAGGGAAACGGTGGTTGCTGCTGCTGCCGAGGCCGCGGCTGCTGCTGAAGTCGCAAGGCTTGCTGCTGCTACTGGAAATGCAGGAGGATCCGGAGTTAAGAGCTGTTCTTACAAGGATTTCAAAAGTGGAGATCCCACCAAGTTTAAAGGGACTGAAGGAGCCACTGCCATGGTGCGATGGTTCGAGAAATTGGAGTCCGTGTTTTTGCTGTGTAATTGCCCGGATGATAGTAAAGTCAAGTTTGCTACAAGTACATTACTCGATGGAGCATTGTCGTGGTGGAACTCATATGCCCAACCGATGGGAATGGAGAATGCTTTCAAGCTTACTTGGGAGCAATTCAAGGGTTTGGTAACTAAGAAATTTTGTCCTCGTACGGAAGTGAAAAAGTTGGAGACAGAATTCTATGAACTAGTAACAATTGGGTATGATATTGACACTTACATTCGGAGATTTCAAGAATTGGCCGCGTTATGCCCGTCTATGGTTTCGGATAACGAGAAGTTACTAGAGGCTTTTATCGGGGGACTTCCCGAGGTTATTCAAGGAGATGTGACTTTGTTTGATCCACAAACAATCGAGGAAGCTATTAGGGTGACTCAAAAGCTCATGGCCCAGGTAGTGAAGAGAGATAAGTACACCAACACCAACCAAAACAACAACAACCCCAACAACCACACCAACTACCACAATAACCAAAACAACAACAACAACGACGATAACCAACTCAACAACAACAAAAGGAAATGGGAAAATGACCAAGGAGGTTACAACAACAACCAAAACCGTAACACCAACCATCATCAACAGCAGAATAGAAGGCAAGAAGCGGGAATGGTTTATGTCGCTGCACCAATGAGAGGTAGAGGGTATGCTGGAACACACCCACTATGTAATCGATGTAATTTTCATCACTCGGGTCCTTGCCCTGCCCAGTGCCACAAGTGCCAAAAGCCGGGACATCTAGCCAGGGATTGTAAAGGTAAAGCCGTAGTCACATGCTTCGGATGTGGGGAGCAAGGACACTATAAGAATCAATGTCCTCAAAACCAAGGTCAACAAGTGGAAGGTGCTCATGGGAATGCATATATGTTAGGAGGAGGAGAAGCTCGTCAAGGTATCAACAACGCGGAAGACTGAAGAAGTTTGGAAACTAACAGTCTTAATTTTTCCTTATGTATTATGTCGTACTAAGTTATGTCTTCCATCGTATTCGAAACTTTATAACTTAAAGATGTACTACTTTTGATAAACCACTCGTTGTAAAATATTCTCATCTATCGTACTTATTTTCTTTCCGATTTGTTATTACTTACGAGAATTTTACTTCTTTTTACTTTATCGACCATTTTAACGGCACGGTTTAAATCCTTGTAAGCATCGAGAGTTATAACAACTAAACCGAACGTTACATCATCGTTCCTTAATTATGCATAGCCTAGCTAACTATGTCTAATTCTGGAGGGATCACGTTATGTTGGGAGCGGTTATTTATAAATCTTAGTGCAAGCAAAATTTTCACATGTTCCAATTCAAAGTGTTACTTATAAGAGATTCATCCGATATTTTCTGTACTATGATGTTTTGTACGCTCTCAATCATCGACAACCGTAACGACACTTCTCCATACCTTCATTCCTCGTTATTCATCACAAACTCAAAAATTCGATAGACCAACACGAACTGAATTCAGGGACTGAATTCCTTTTAGGATGGGCGAATGTGACAACTCGCAATTTCAAGTCATTTCTCAAGTTTCACTATTTCATCATTTATCGTAAACTAGGTTTACGTGTTCCAAATTCGCGTAACTTTAATGGTTTAGCGGCGAATTCATGATCATATCATCACGAATATTTTATTTGGACTAAGTTTAGTCTACATTTCATTAACATCATTTGCATCATATTAGTTCACTCATGACTTTGCATTTCACATTAAACGCGTAAATTTTATATTAAATAAACGTTATCGCGTGAGTTATTATTTTGAACATTTAATCCGCTACTTTCAAAAATGATCCCAATATATTTTTATACTTACATTAGTTTATAAAAACTATATTTTTAAGTTTACCTAGTGTTTTAAATTTATTTGGTATATAAATCGTTAAATTTATATTATTACAACGTTTTTCTTAAAAACTACACGATAATTATTATATCACTCAAATTTCACAAGGAATGTATTTTTACAATTTTTATAATATCATTATACTCTATTTTGATCTATTAAAAATTTACTTGTACCTAAAAGCTACCAAAACCTTACAAGTTATTATTATTTACACATTTACTTACACTTTTTCTTACAAGTATACAAGTATGTACATATATATACAATAAAAGAAAAAGAAAATTGATGAAACCATATCCTCAAAAACCTGGCCAAGGGGGAGGGGCAATCAAATTGGGTAGATTTTTCTACATAACTATATTTATACTCAAAGTAAAGTTACTTCACTCATTCATTTGCAATAATACAAGTAGCCAAGAAAATTTTTCTCTCTTTGTTCTCCTTATACAAACCGGCCACCATATAGGTGTTAGAAGAACTCATCAAACTTTTCAAGATCAAGAGTTAAACACAATCTAGATCACACTCTTATTAAGGTTTTGAAATAAAAACCTAGAGTGTTTAGGTTAAACCTTTGTTCTAATCACCTCATCAAGTTTACTTGTAAGCATATTACTATCATTTTACATATTTCATCTTCATTTCATATTTATTTCTTCATTTTTCTAGCAAACATGCAAGACTTGTGTTGTTTATACCATTTTTCCATTGATTTTAGAGTTATATATATATAAAGGTCATCCTATAATTATTCCCTTGGTATATTTTGGTCTTGATGATGTTTAGGAACCCATGACACCCTAAGAAGGTGTATGGTAGGATTAGATTAGCTTTGGAGTTGATTTGAAGGGATTAGAATAGGTTTAGTACGATAAAAACTATTTTCAATAAGTATAAAAAGTGTTCTGTCCTTATTTTGTTTTTCTGGAAAATCCGACAGTAGGCACGAAATTTTGGCCTTGATATTTAGAAAATATACTTTAAAACGAATCCGTGGCCGCTTGAACGGATTAAAACGGAGTTATAACGAAGAAGTTATGAATTTTTAAAGTTTGACGACGAAATATATATTTTTCAGAAATTTCAGCAAGTTATTTTTACTTTATTCGAGTCAAAAACGAGCCTTAAGCTTCATAAAGTATTTCGACTTGTCAAAAATATATTAGTATACTTTGATACGAAGCTAAGGACATATAATACGTAGAAAACGGATTTGAAACGACTAAGATATGCACGTTTTCATAAACTTGCCGTAACTATTATTTTTAGAAAAACTATATTATTTTTACGAGATAAGTGTTACGGTAACTAAAATGACCATGTTGACGGCTGTTTTTAACTATGATGTAGAACTTTTTGAAACGAAATGTCTTCTAGAAAAATTAAGATCACCAAGCATATTTTTCAAAACGATTAACCGTTTGTATAGCGGAGTTGTAATAAATTATTTACGGATGCTTAAACTTGGCCGAAACTCACTTTTTACACAACAATTAGACAAAATCACCAACTTTAACCCTTATTATCTTTATGATCGAGACCTCTATGACGAAAACTCATGAACTGAAACTTTTAGATTTTGATACAAACTTTCCAAAACCGTCGAGTTCGTTTCCTAACGTTCGACGTACACCATTTTACGACTAGTTTTTCGGAGCCATTTTTGTCACTTTTATGAAATTTCCGACGACATTATTTTGCGACGAAAAGTTAAAATTTCACTATAAACCATTACGAAACCCTTGTAGGATGACATTTTGACGTAAATGCTTATAAAGTAATTTTTGAAGGGTCAAGACGTCAAAAGAGTATTTTTTTTGACGATAAGTATTATTTTCAAAACTCACAAATGGTATAAATAACATACGAAATGCATGCATATCATAACATCATAACTCATTACATATCATATCATTCGTAATAGGTCCAGATTGAAACATCACGCTATACCTCAGTGTACTCACTCTTGTCATCATACCAGTTTATCAAGTGAGTTTTCATAGCCCCGTTTTACAAGTTTTTACATTATTTC
This sequence comes from Chrysanthemum seticuspe, assembly GCA_019973895.1. Lineage (NCBI taxonomy): Eukaryota > Viridiplantae > Streptophyta > Magnoliopsida > Asterales > Asteraceae > Chrysanthemum > Chrysanthemum seticuspe. Next base: position 29,345,320 of record BPTQ01000009.1, read on the forward strand.
AAACCTACGGGGGAGAATACATTGCACAACATTTTTATTACGATACCAAGTATGTCAAATTCATTTACATTGCTTGAGTTACACGTTGCCAGTTAAATGTCCCCATTTCAAATGCATGAGCCGTTAATTTCCTAGAAGCGTGTGTGAGTGGATAGATCTATCGAGGGTGACACCTCCATCCGGGTTGGTGAATCCCAACTAGTCATACGGATGCATTTCATTCATAAACATTATTAGAGTTGTTTGGCAAGACACTCTGTTGGGGCGAACATCAGTCGGAACTTCGGTATCATGCGCTTAAGCAATTGTAACATTTTTACGTGACATGATTGTCATGCCAGTAACATTTTTATGTGACATGTTTGTCATACCAGATCTATACTTGCGTAGTCGTATAAAACATTTACATAAACCTATGATTTCTCACCAACATTATTGTTGACCGTTTTAGCAATGTATTTTCAGGTAACTAAGGCATTATCATCATGGCATGGTTAAGGAACCACCTTTTGAGTCGCGGCGTCGACTCACATCGTCGTACATTATGGCACTTTCTTTCAAAACCATCGTTTGGACTTGTATTATATGTATATTTCCGCAAACTTTGTAAACTTTTGGGACCTATACTTTGTAAACTCTGATTGTTTTATTAAATCAAACGATGTGTTTTTCCAAACGACGCTTTAGGTCGTTCAATATAACTGTGATTGTGATGCTATGACAGTCAATCCCCAGGAATTCCATTCCGCTGCAAAACAGGTAAATTGGGGGTGTGACAGATTATAGTCTCTCATATACTGGTTACCCATCAGTGTTGGAAGGTTACACTGATGCAAGTTGGATCAGTAACACTGAAGACAATTCGTCTACCAATGGCTGGGTATTCCTACTTGGTGGAGGTGCAATTTCTTGGGCATCCAAGAAACAAACTTGTATCACCAGTTCAATAATGGAATCTGAATTTGTGGCTCTAGCAGCTGCTGGTAAAGAAGCTGAATGGTTGAAAAACTTGCTTCTTGAGATTCCATTATGGCCTAAACCTATAGCACCTATTTCTATCTGGTGTGATAGTGCAGCTACATTGGCTAAGGCTTATAGCCAGATGTACAATGGTAAGTCTAGACACTTAGGTGTCAGACATAGCATGATTCGTGAGCTTATCATGAATGGGGTGGTATCTATAGAGTTTGTGAGATCTCAACAGAACTTAGCTGATCACTTGACGAAGGGTCTGGCTAGAGACTTGGTTATAAAGTCTGCTAAAGGGATGGGTTTAAGTCCAACTTAGTCACTGAATGCTAGGACACCCAACTCCCTCCTGAGGAAACTTAGGAGCTGAGTTCAATGTGGAAAGCTGAACATTCAGTGCACTGGAGCACATGTTTTATTTACATCCCATGGTTGTGCTCAGAACCTGCTGAAAGGAGGATGAAGTCTTTACTTCTTAATGGTTATATTTTCTTTGAAAAAGTGCTTGGCAGGAGCATGACTAAAGAGGAACCACCTATGTAAATGTTGAAGTTTTGCCGCTTCAGGAAGCTTTTGGACTTTTAGCTTTTACAACATTTATGAATTTGGATATGGACACATGGCTTGTATAGTGTCAGGAGCTTTTAAGTGTTTGAAAACTTGTGTGTAGTTATCTTCAGGTATTCAAATGGGTTGAAGGGTTCAATTCTTAGAACACCCTGATTCTCGAATATTTGAACGTGTAATTACTAAGATGGAAATTCAATCCTCAGGACATTTTCGTTTATGCACATGTTTTGCTTGATGTTTATTTTACATGCAAAGGGAGTGAACTAAATTTGGGGAGGATTGTTGGAAAATTTAGTGCACTTGTGGGATGGTTCACACCTTGTAATGGGTTAGGAGGTACGGAGTGTACACCCATAAGGTCCATGAACACCCCTGACTCTAATAGTGGTATGTATTGGTAGTGCTTGGTAAAAGTACTGTTGTGGTTAACACTGATTATCAGTGTTTCCACTGAAGCAGTACTTCAGCAGGATCAGTGTTTCCACTGAAGTGGTATCTCACTGAAGTTGTGTTTACACTGAAGCAGTGGCGTTGCCACTGAAGCAGTGTAACCACTGAAAGCACTATGAATGATAAATGACAGTTACAACTGCATCATTATGACCACGTTTAATTGGTCATGTAACCACTAACGGCTATAATGGGGATGATTATGAGGCTATTAATGGGCCGATTAATACTCATAATTCCATTGGAATGGTCAAGAGTAACCTCCTATAAATAGGAGATCTGAACATGCATGAAGAACACACAGAAAACACATAACACTTATAAGCGCAAGGGTTAAAGAATTGTGCCTAATTCTCTAACTGCATTTGGTCTTATCCCAAGTAGATATTCGTGATACCCAGGCATTAGGGTCGAATAGTTTACTTTGGAAAGTGATTACACGATTCCAAGTGATATCCGGTAACCACCAAGTGGTATCTGTTACTGCTGACCTTAGTTTTGTTTCTACTGAACAGTTGAGCATTTCTGCTGAAGTTGATTATCTCACCCTGCTTTGGGACGAATAACAACCAACAGAAAATAGGTATAATTATCACCTTTATTTAATCTTACCTTTTTAGGTGGTGTCTGGGATTACTTATTTCAAACTGGCTACCTGCTTAAAAACAAAACTGCACCACAAGACGTTTTGGTCAAACACTCAAAAAAGAAAAAGGGCCGAAAGTTAGTTTTACACATAAAAATATAGAGTGTGGCATTGCAAAAGGTGTATGTGTATGCAAGTTTACTGAATATAAAAAGTGTGGCATTGCAATTAGCAATAAGCTGCCGAAATAAGCTTTTAACCAAACACCCTTCAAGTAATCTTTTTAAAAAATATAGAGTGTGGCATTGCATTTTGGAAGTAAATATGTGATATATAAAACAGACATGATGCTGGCCACATAGCCACCGACCCTCAAGTTTACCCAAATGGCTAATAGGTCATGTTTAAGTATTGCTCCAAACGGTCCTGGCTGGTTTTTGTTTGCACATATACAAATTTTTAGCGTACTAATTATGTGAGTTATCATTGTTTATTTATTTTTTTATCTTTTAGTAGAACGGCTGAGGATTTTGTATGCTTTGCAGAGAGAATTTTGGCTAACTTTCAAATCAGTTAGACCCTTTGACGCATATGACCCGTTTGAGATATAGTAGCCCTAAATTGACCCATTCATGAGTAAAAGGGTCGATTTTGTCACACCTACCTGTTATGCAGGGGTTCTTCATTGGGTTGCAGAGCCATCTCAGATAAAGGTCCAAACTTTCTCCTAAAATTAAACATTTTTATAGTAACTGAGTTTTGTGATTCCAAGAATACCGGGTTATCAATGTTTTTATTTATTTAACAGTATGGTCTTACTGTTATGCAGAATGTTGCTCCAGATATTGTGATATATTTGGATATAATAACAATTATACATGAGGAGGCTTCCAAGGGTGAACCCCTTTTGCCTTTGCCAATTGCATGGCCAACCAGTATGTGACGGAACCATATACTGATATCTATGCAATTCCAAGAGTTCTTGCTCCAATGCCTGAAAGGTTAAATAACTTAACTTCTTAAAGTCTTATATAAATATGTTAGTGGCGGCGATTATTTGACAAGTTACCTCTAAATGTGTATTTTGGAGGTGAAGAAAATTAGCTAAGAGGGTAAGGTGTACGGGTTTAGAATGAGCAATAGTCAGCTTCTCTGAATTCAATTATCTTATTTTAGGGGTGTCAAATTTCTAAATATTTATTATATCCTAATCCTGTATAATTGTAAAAGTTATATTGAAGGAAATCCTGGGGCTGCAAGTGGTGATGAGACGGTAAGCTAATAAATGGTATTATGAGCTGGACTTAATGACAGAGAAGTCTACAATCAAATAATTTGTATCGCTCTTGATGCTCTTTCTGGTAAGATTTTGCTTAGTAAACTTGCTGAATCGTCTTTGTCATCACAGGTTTATAAGGTCTTGATGTTGGATTTGCAAAGCCTTCTATCGGTGAAAGACAGGTACGAGTTGAGATACATCATGCGCATACAATCCTTAGCTTCAAATGTGTGTTTCTGACTAAATTTCTTTTGTATTAATACTTTCCTTAGCTTCAAAGGTTTATATGTGGAAACAAGATGTTCCAAAAGCAACTTCAGAGATAAGTTTAGAAGTGGGATCTGAGTTTGCCACTTTTGAGAGATGCTATGACCGGGACAGTGTTGAGGAGTTGGTCACGATAGCAGGTGATTCAAGTGCTCAAATTCGATTGTGTTTATTAACAAGGAGAATACGAATTTGTTTCCGGAGTTGATTGGAATACCGGGGCTGCTATACCTCGGAAGATTACTAATTCTAGGTACTTGCCAGCCTCGATACCTAGCAATACGGGCAACAAAAAAAAAGGTTGGTTTATGAAGTGTTAAAAGTTTCGTCTGCCATGGGGTAGTTTGCACTCTGCAGCTGACCCATTATTTTGCCTATTGGTACTTATCTGTTACATGTTTGTCACCATGTGAAACTGTTTAATTCATATGTTTTGGCATGATATCAGGGACAACACGATTGATGTTTAGTTCATTTGGCTCTTCACTATTGATGACACCTTTTCAAAGTATTGTCAGAGTGAAACTGTGTACTCAAAGCATTTTTCTGGTGGGGACAGAAAGAAACACAATGTATATCACTGTGATGAACTTGAATATCGGTTAAACTATCCTGGATTTCCAACTAACATAATCAGTATTGAGATCTCCTCAGTTGTAGGTATGTAATGAGTGTTATAAATGTTTTCATGAAGAAAGGTGCGCTCTTGACAATGCTAATGGCTTTTAATGGTGTCGCAGAAGCTTATCCATCAATTAGAGATGAAATGCAGGCTAACTTGACTAACATGGAATGTGGGGTTCCTACTCAATTGTCTTTCTCTGCTCGAGAAATAGCAAGCAATAGAGGATTTCGATCCTGATAGCAAAAGGCTTCTCTACCAATTAGACAAGTGAGTTATTCTCTCAGGAAAACATTGTCAATCAATACAAAGATTCATCTATTGTAGATATCCCAATTGTGGCAGTGGGCGGTCGGGCAACGGGTCAAAATGAGTATATCATTTCTGCCATGTACATGTATAGTCTACGGGGAATACAATGTACTTTACGAATCAACATTACTGCAATATGAGGTTTATGCAGATTTCAATTCAGTTGATGTAGCTATCAATATTACTACATAAATAGGGTGTAGCTATCAATTGAATTGATTTAATAAACCGTCATCGTGTATTGACAGTCTTAGATAAAATTAAGGGACAATCAAATGGGTTGATTTGGTTTTTGCTTTAATTTGAATGGGTCAATAAAATGAAAGATCTAAATCAGTGTATTTACTGACATAGTTTTATATTAGGCTTTTGTTGTTTTTCCAATCAAAACTAAGCCATATTACTTAGATAAAATGTTTACGAAAAGGATCAAAGTTGTTCTCTGTTGACCCGTTACTTACCCATATGACCCGTGTATGTTAAAAGTGACCCGTTACCCACCCATATATTGGTGAAGCTGCCACACATAAAGAAAGCTTTTATTTAGAGCTGCCAGAGTCTCCATAATAGAAATTATATACAACAATATGTATTATTGTGTATAACGTTCAAGCCATATTGTAGTTTCACTAAAAGTCTTAATTCTTTTACCAACCATATCAGGAGACAACGGTTCGTAAGGAATCTGAACTTCGATCTTAACTTGAGCACGCCTTATGTTTTCATGCTTAGATTTCTGAGAGCGGCCTAGGAAGACAAATAGGTATGTTTAGTTTCTGATGTTAAACCTTATAAAATAGATGTACTCAATCTTAATCAATAAAAGATGGCTAACATCTCTTAAATAATTATACTCCAGCTTGAAATGCTAGCATTCTTCGTGATTGAGTTGTACTTGGCAGAATATGAATTCTTTACCTTCCATCATTGTCATCATCAACTATTTATCTTGCTAGATGTATTATCTGTTGTATATATCTTGATATGTCTCATTTACACTTATTCAAAGGTATGATTAGTTATTGAAGGTATGTTTTCTATACACTTATGCAAGTTTTACACCCATGTTGTAGGGATCGACCTGAGATTTTGTTCAATATATGATATCATATGCACTCTTAGCTTGCACGAGTAACATTTTGTCTCTGAAGTACTCTGCATTTTGAGGGCGTTTAGGAGAAGTACAGTTTCTAGCAATATGCCAATCACCACCACAGTTGTAGCACTTGATCAGTTTTGCTTGTCTTTGATTTCCATTCCTTCCCTTGTTCTGATTAGCCATATACCCTCCACCTGCTCCACCTCTCCCCTGTTCATACTGTCTTCCTTGAACTGGTTGCACCATAACCTTTCCATCTCTGACTGTGGCTTGATTGTGCGGATTAGATGCAGTCCTGAGGTTATTGTTGGTGTATGGAGTGGAGTTCATGTTTTGACTCACCATGAGGGACAGTTGAGTGATGAAGTTTTCCATGAATGTGTTAGGGTCTGGTGGCTTATATGTTGGGTCAGGGATGAGCTTGTAGTTACCATTTCCTATTGGGATGACTTGAGAAGCTTTGGTGGTGATTCCAACATTGGTGTAAAAAGCAGTTGAATCATTTGAGGAACTTGACTCTCCTTGGTTGGTTTTGAAATGTTCAAGAATCCTTTTTCAAACATGGCATGTCTCTCATTCTGAAGAAGAAAGGCATACAGTTGCTCATAGTTTGTGTTCTTCAAGCTTTTGGTTAGCTTCATAGCAGTTACAAACTTGTGCCATTCTGGATTCATGCTGTTCACAAACTTTGAGTTAAGCTGAATGTTTGGCATGGTCATATTTATGTTCCTCATATCATTCACAAGTTTGTGGAATCTCACATAATACTCATAGACACTCTCATCCGGCTTCATCTTGAAGTGCTCAAACTCATTATACAATTGTGATTCTCTGTCTTCTTTGGTTAATTCAGATCATGAAAGAAGCATCTTGACATTATCCCACACTGCCTTAGCTTCGGTGTTGTGGTTGATAAGCTTGTAGATATCCTTTGGAAGACCTTGAAGTATGATGTTAGCAGCCCTGATGTCAGCATCGAATCTCTTTTTCTCCTTATCATTGAGCTCATCATATGTCTTTGGTCTGTCCATTCCATAGATCATTGTTCCATCTGTAGCTGTATCCATTATGTCTCGAGTAGTCTCAATCTGATAGGGCCCTTCATCAATGGATTTGAGAATGTTAACTCCATTTTCCTTTCCAATTCAATACAGTCTGATTCGTTGAGCCCAAGAGTCGTAGTCAGTTCTGTCAAGCATGGGTGGACGAGTATCTGAATCAGCTGCTTGAACATCCTCGGCAACAGTGGAGATAATTGTAGGAACGTTGGTAGACATGTTAACTGGTTACACGGGATTTTATAACTCTATGATTAAACCGGGAAATAGATTCTTTCACGGGATTTTACTAAATCAAGAGAAAACCGTATTACAAACAAAAGTTAACCAAGTCGCTAAGAAATCTTCAACCAAGTCGCTAAGCACCAAGTCGCTAAGTAGCAACTCGCTAGATTACCAATTTCAGTGAACCAAGTCGCTAGCACCCAAGTCGCTAAGCAGTCAAGTCGCAAAAGAGCAACTCGCTAAGATCCAAGTCGCTAACACCAAGTCGCTATGAAACTTAAGTACAAGTCGCTAACAAAATTGAAAGCAAGTCGCTACCTTCACCAAGTCGCTACCAGTAATAGAGAATCCACTAAGTGTACTATTTGTCGGCTTGTCTCAATAGGCAAGTCGCTACCAAAACACACTACAACTCGCTACTTTTTCCTGAAGCAAGTCGCTAACAAGAAATTCACTCCGAGAGCTAAGTCGCTAGCTACAAAAACTTCTAAAACTCACTTTTCAATCCAAAACAAGCTTAACCACAGTGATTCAAGCTTACCAAATCAAAACCCAAGCACATACAATGATTCTAAACACAAAAGTACACCCAAAATTCAAGCTTTAACACTAGAAATGAACCAAATGATGCAAAAACCACTAGACTTTTTCAAACTCAAAAACCATCTAAAAACCACTAGAAATCCAAGAATATGTAAGAGATGATTAAACCATGGCTCTTGATACCAATTGTAACATATTGGATTTCATAAACACACTAAACCATAAATCAAATGTGGCGTATAAGAAGGTTTAGAGAGAGAAAGTTAGAGGTTTTGGGAAGTTTAGTGAGAGAAAGAAAAAATCTTATTATGAGCTCCAACTCTCTACCTTGGGAGGTAGAGAGTATTTATAGTTCTTACATAAGTCGCCACCTTTCGGGCTATGGATCAGGCATACAGTGGGTAAAGAACCGTCCGTCCTCCACGATGTTACTTAACTAATCTACTAACTATCATAAACTAACTATGACTACGAGCTTTCTAACGATTACATATACTTGAAGTGACCGATACTTTAACTAACGGATTTTCCAAATCCTAACATTTCCTCAACCACCAAACAGGACGAATGACAGTGTTGTTTATGGACCCGTACACAATTCACTCACAACTGCTATCGATAAAAAAATATTTGTTGAGCAGGCTAATGATGTTTAAGGTGAGTTGTAGTCATAGTTGGGCTTCTTAAGATGAACTTGATTCATCTTTAAGTGGAAAATGTCTTATGATTGATAGTGTATTCCCTTTTTGTTGTTAGTTTTTTTTAATACAATTACTTAAATGGTGGCTTATAGACATAAACATGGAACCAAAATACATGCCGAAGTACTCGTCGCAATGCGGCAGGCGCAAATACCTTGTTTACCATTAAAACTAGTATATAAAACATGCATAATTTGGTTAATATCACACTTCCAACCTTCTCAAGGGCTAACCCCATTTTGTCTCATCAACACATTGCATGAACTAAACAAACACAAATAAGGATTCACAAAATAATCACCCATAATCGAGATTTCCTCCAACTTCTTCGTTGTTTTCTGTGTATTCATCACATGTGCCAAATAGGCTTGAGATTTGTTTTCGAATCAGGACCATTTAAATTTAACTAGTAAATTGAAAACACAAGAACTTTAAACACGTGGTATCTTGTTTTAACAGACAAATTTTTGTGATTATGCCTAATAATTTTATGATTATGGCTTATTATTTTGTGATTGCCTTATTATTCTATGATTAGTATATATATTTTTCAAATACATTGTTAATCATTTGTTAGTTTATCTTGTTATTAATCAAAGATCTAAACTTAAGGATTTTGTAAAATCATTTCCGTAATACAAATAAACTGCTCATTGTTTCGTACCAAAACCCTTCATAAATCTTTATTTTTTTTATTCCCTAAATTTGTTTTTTCCCCCTTCTTTATCTTAGTAATCTAAACCTTTGTGGTTATTTATTTGTTCATAAACTGAGCTTTTTTGCTTTTCTTTTTATTATAAATCTGCTTTTTTTATGTTTTAAATATGAGTTTTGTTAATATTTTTATTCTTATTTTTATATAAATGCGAGTTTTTTTAGGTTTTCTCAAAAAACCAAGATTTTTTATTTATTTTTTACTAATGTATTTTTTTTATCTGTTGTAGTTCTCAAAGACCGTTGGGAATCCGTTTTTGTTTTCCGGAATATCCTTCTGCTTGCAAAAAATAAATAGTTTTTTATTTAAATTATTTTTGTCAAATAATTTATATTGTGTAAAATTTCATATGTGTAAATTTTGTAAGTTGTATACATTGTAAATTGTTAGTCATAAATTTGTTTGTAAATTTGATAGGATAGTGTATATTTATAAATAAATTGTAATAAAAAGAAGGAAACTTATATTGCTAGATGAATGTATTAGTGCATTGTACCTGTGAGAAGAAAGAGTTAGTTAAATACTTTTTTCAGAAGACAACTTTTACACTGGGATACACAAAATACAAAGAGGTGGTGTGTAAACCACATGACCCCTTAGTGTGTTGTTTCTTGTATTTTTATAGGAAATAAAGTTTACACACCACCGTTTGACCATTCATTTTTTCCGTGACTTTTCATTAATATATTTTAATAATATTTGGATAAAACCCATATTTTAAAAAAAGCAATTACTCCTTAACTTTTATTATGGGCCCACACTCAAATTTATTAGGATATCACATTTTTTTTCTCATTCGCACATTTTATTTCTCATTCGACTTCACCTTTTAATATTCAACAACTAAACCTCCATCATTTCTGGCCAAGCCACTGCCGGCAACACCATCAGGCGATCACCACCACAACTTTTTGGTGCACGAAAACAAACTCACAACTTTTTTTTCCTTTTTTTTTCTTTTAAGATTGAGGTTAATCACTAAGCATAATCTATCTAGTACTAGTATTTATTTTCCAAGCATTTGATCACTTAAGAAAACGAAACTATTAATGTCACATAAGTGGAGAAGATTAAAATAAAACATACACATACATGTTATTTATTTTATTTGAATGATAACTTCTCGAATATCATTTAATCCCATGCAATATAGTTGTATGCATTTTTCTCTCTAAGGATCACAACACATGCAGTTTAAAAATTGTGGTGGAAGTGGTGTCATTGCACAAAAGCCACGATTATAACCTCTTTGTATGCAATCACCATTACAATCTTTTTCCTTGCAAAGCCCAAAGTATATTCTATGATCACAGTTCGAGTCTGGATTCATCATATTTTCTCCTGTTGTTTTTATAAAAAAAAATTGTAAGTATAAGTAACTGAATACAAAAAATTAAAAATCTAACTATTAATCGAAATATGTATATAAAAATAGTACATACCATTGCATACAACTAAGAGCATCAACACTAGAGTTGTTTTGAACAAAGAGAAATTCATTTTCCTTGATACCAAAATGTCATGATGAGTGGAACCATATAAAGAGCATTGGACCATTAATATTTTATATTACGTCAATTATATTAGATATATAGTATAATATTACATTATATTTCTTTAGATAACATTGCATTAATTATTTTATTTTCTCTATACTATATTATAATGCATGGATAACCCAACCCTAATTCTAAGCCTAACTCTTAATAAAAAATTAAGATAACGAGCTCTAATCATGACATGTGTCACTTCTTAACAAACTACAAATTTAACTCCTAACAAATAATTAAGAAAATGAGCTCCAATCATTATATATATATATATATATATATATATATATATATATATATATATATATATATATATATATATATATATATATATATAGGGAAGGGTTATTTTCAGAACCAAATAAATTGCGAGAACTGCGAGAACCAGCATCAACCAATCAGATTTTTTCTTATATTAATTTTTATTATGTAATTCAAAAGGGTATAATGGTAAAATTACTTTTTTTTATATTTGATTTTTTTTTTTTACAAAAAACGTTTTTTAGTTACCGTAATTTTAGGGTTTTTTTTTTTTTTTTTTTTTTTTTTTTTTTTTTTTTTTTTTTTTAACATTGTGTGCACATGTGTTTTGCATTATGTGATAATTGTATTTTTTGTTTATGTATAGGTGTTTTTTTTACATGTGTGTTTTTTTTACATGTGTTTTTTTTAACATTGTGTGCACATGTTTTTTGCATTGTGTGCACATGTGTTTTGCACATATATCTTTAAAGAATATTACATAAATATAAATACAAACAACAAAACCTTATTATTAGATTTAAGCATTTCAAAATTTACAAATTGTCTTACTCTAGTTATATGATATTCAGATTTATCACAAACGCCATTATATTAACACTTGTATTAAATTTTATTACAAATGTATGAAGCGTACACATGTGTTTAATACAATGTCTTTAACAGTTGGTTCATCTTTTAAGTGTACACATGTATTCCTCGCCTGGTTCAAGAACCCATGAAATCTGCCCATGTGTTTTTAGCCCTTGTGCACATGCGTTTTTATCGTCTCGCTCGTATTAACTTATACAAGTTTGTGCCAACAGTCACAACATCAGGTACCCTGCAACCATAAAACACATATGAACACTCTTTCAAAAAAAAATTACGAATAATAAAAACACATATACATCATTACACTAAATTTATATTAACCTTGAAATAAATATGCATCATTACACTAATTTTAAATTAACCTTGAAAAACACATATGCACACACTTTTCCCTATTCCAGTTTTAGCTTTGACCAAGGCATCCTTGCCTGTTAGAACCAAATTAAGAGGGATTGTTCAGTTGCAAATTTGGGGATTCACTTTGCAAATTTGGGACCCCAAAAAACAGCCTCACGCTAATAAATTTGATAGGTTACCTCATTTCAGCGGTATTAACCAAATCAATGTCACATAATATAAAGCTAAACAATAAAATGTGCATTTGTACCATAGTAACTTAATTCTACAAAGAAAGCCAATATTACCTTCATCTTTAAAGCAACGAATGGTACTACAGTCTTACATCATGATACAGTCATGACACATTTGACGTGATAATAAGTTAAAAAAAAATTAGCTAAAAATCTTATAAAACGTGTGTTCATGATTCCGGGCCACATAAGACACACAGCATGACACATTTGACTTTTTTCCCCACCCCAATCCATTATGTTACAACTTGTACCATATGTGCCTGTATCACAATTTTATAAAAACAAATATATACTCACCGGAAAGAATATTACATATGATCTTAAATTCTGCTGCGATCACATGCATAACGTCATAACCTTTTTTCAATGTCGTTAAATGCACATGGAGCTTCTGTCAAAACATCATTTATTTGCAATAAATTTAAATCTACGTCATTTGTACAGGTCATCGGCCGACTTGAGGATCTTCTTTTTAGTAGCCATGTTGAAACAAAAAAGTAGAGAACGATGGACGTTTAGTGAATGGAGGCACCAAATCTAAACCACGGTCAATGAATTATATTGCAGTGGATAGGCCATCGTAAGTGGTATACGGCAGCTTGGATAGGCACTTATGTTGTGACGAAAGATACGGCGGCGTGAGGTTGTGACGGAAGATACAGAGGATTTGGAGAAATGGATCGTGGTAGGCGGCGGTAAGGATGGTGGTTAGGGTTTGAGAGGAATAGATGAATATTGAATTAAATGGGTGTAAACGGTTTATGGGTTTGTCAGCTATTTTTATGGAAAAATTAGTTTCCCATTTTGCCCCTAATTTAATTTTATCTTTCAAATTAAATTACATATACTTTCAAAAATGCCATTGTGCATTGTCATGTTGTATATTGTGTATTACTAGGAGTAAAAAGATGGTTCTCGCAGTTCTCGCAATTTATTTGGTTCTGAAAACAACCTTACACTATATATATATATATATATATATATATATATATATATATATATATATATATATATATATATATATATATATATATATATATACTAGTGGTTGAAGCCCGCCCAATGGGCGGGCATGTCTTATAATTATCGTTGACATAATTTGTTATAGTGAAAGAAGGAGGGTAATCGTAAAGAAGGAGTGCAACTAAGATGAAACTTTTCGATCTTGATGTCTTATATATATATACTAGTTATAATGCCCGCGCACGCGCAGGATTTTTACTAAAATTTTTCTATAATGAATTTTTATTTGTTAAAAACCGAATAGCTTAATTTTTTGTTTTGTTGGCAGAGTCGTAGTGTCCTCTTTTTCAGCCTTTGAAGAAACCATAAATAGCATAAGAAAGAAATTATGTCATCATATATTCATCTTCCTATATACACACACCTCTTTATGCAGTTTGGTGATCCTTTTTGGCACTCATTGGAGGGAGAGGCACATGCATCACATTCAAAGATCCCATTTGAGTTAAACTTTTAGCTTCAACGGTTAAACAAACAGACTTAAAAAAAATAAAATAAAATAAAAAATAGACTAAAAAGAACATGAAGCGAAAAATGGTTGAATGTTAATCAGGATGTTAACTAAAATCTCTCGATCACATTATTCAAACCTACTTATTAATGGTGTTATTTAGTTGTTTATATTTGTAAGAGATACCAAATGATCTTTCTAAGATAAAAATATACAGCATTGATTGATCAACATGACCCGACCCTTTCTGACCCAAACCAATCCAACCCAACCCATTTTTGCCTGTACACAACCCACAATATTTCAACCTCTTACTGATAAATGGATCAATCAGTTTTATATCTTATTTCTGACGGGTCAAAGTGGAAAAATCTAGGCTTACTCGGGTCAAAAACATTCTAAAATTTGTATTGTAATGTATAGAACATTATGAATCATTCCTTTTAATATGAAGCCATAAAATTGCGTAAGAATCATGACCCTATGAAAAATTGAAATATTATCAGTCAACCTTCAAACTTAAACTAAAAAAGAATTATCAACTTTGAGACATATTGATCAAATAAGTTATTAGAAAATCAAAAAAGAATAAGAGAACTTGAAATCTCAAATGACCATAAATGTTTAAGACATATGCATTGGATCGCAAATGATCTGTAAAATCAATATGAATTTCAAAATAACTTGCAATTGATGAACTGTATCGGATAGATCAACAAAAGTTAATTTGTGTTAGCTAAATACAAAACAGGTCAAAAAAAATAATAATAATAAAAAAAAGCCTCATGTTACTATCTTTGAACTTCTGAGCAAGTAAAAGTAGGTCTTTGCACTTGCCATTTTGCCAAATCTTTCTGGTCAACTTTGATTGTGAATCATTCAATACTTTACATAGAATATATTACCTGCATAATGATAATTAAAGTGTTGCACATGTGACCGATATATGTTTAAGGTGGTCATTACTATGTCGGAACTGAATATATCATCATCAACAATCTAAACACAATTGGAGTGAAATTTGCATAATATATAAAAGAGTGAATTACATAAATCGTCCTTGTGGTTTGGTCAAAATAACGGATTTTGTCCCTATACTTTTTTTTCAGTGCGTTTCGTCCCTGTGGTTTACAAATCTTACGGATTTTGTCCCTCGTCCAAAAATGTCCGATAAGTGTTTTGCGCTGTTAGTTCTTCGTTAGTGCAGTCCGTTAAGTGTTTTGCACTGTTAGTCCTTATTTTTTAAAATGTAGTTTTTCCCAATTAGTCCCTCCGTTAATAATAGTTATCGCCCGATTTTTTACGTTTTTGTCCTTTTTTATCCGTTTTCCCCCCGTATTTTTTCGTTTTTCGTCCGTTTTTTACGTTTTTATCCCTTTTCGTCTGTTTTTATATGCTTTCGTCTGTTTTTTACGCTTTTGTCCGTTTTTTTTCTGTTTTTTATCCAATTTCGACCTTTTTTTACATTTTTATTCGTTTTCGCCAGTTTTTTTACGTTTTTGTCCGTTTTTTCCGTTTTCGCCCGTTGTTTTACGTTTTTCTTACATTTTGTCCGTTTTTCTTTCGTTTTTAAAATATTTTCCAAAAAAAAATTGGAAAAAAAATATTTCCGAAAAAAAAATTGAAAAAAAAAATATCAAATTTCAAAAAAAAATTGAATAAAAAATTTCAAAAAATTTTTTTGAACAAAAATATTTTTTTTCAAATATTTTTTTCAAATATTTTGAAAAAAAACGGACATTTAAAAAAAACAAAAAAAAAACATATTTGAAAAATATTTTTTTTATTCAAAATTTTTTTTTTGAAACAGACAAAAACATACCAAAAACCGATAAAAACGTACGAAAAACGGACAAAACGTAAGAACAACAGACAAAACATAAGAAAAACGGACAAAATGTAAAGAAAACAGACAAAAAAGTAAAACAACGGGCGAAAACGAATAAAAATGTAAAAAAACGGTCGAAATCGGATAAAAAACAGACAAAAACGGATAAAAACGGACAAAAGCGTAAAAAACAGACGAAAGCATATAAAAACAGACGAAAAGGGATAAAAACGTAAAAAACGGACGAAAAACGAAAAAACGGGGGGAAAACGGACAAAAACGAATGAAAACGGATAAAAACGGACAAAAACGTAAAAAATCGGGCGATAACTATTATTAACGGAGGGACTAATTGGGAAAAACTACATTTTAAAAAATAAGGACTAACGGTGCAAAACACTTAACGAACTGCACTAACGAAGGACTAACAGCGCAAAACACTTAACGGACATTTTTGGACGAGGGACAAAATCCGTAAGATTTGTAAACCACAGTGACGAAACACACTGAAAAAAAAGTATAGGGACAAAATCCGTTATTTTGACTAAACCACAAGGACGATTTATGTAATTCACTCTATATAAAAAGTACTCCATTACATTAATTAACTCTCCATTATACCAAGTTGCCAAGATATTTAGTGTTAATAGACACACATCATAAACTATATAATATGTATTTAAACAACAAAATATATGTGAAAAGGTGTTTAATATACATATAATTTTCTTACCCTCACAGTGAAGCTACTTACCTCTTATCTCAAAACTCTCCTTAATTATACTTCAAAGCAATACAAACTTATACATGATTAACAAATATTGCCAACTTTCATGTAAAACTTTTTATATTTTAAATCAAGAAAACAGTGATCCCCTATCACCATCACCATTATCTAATACGTATTGTCAATTAGAATAAAAGCCATATAGCACAAAATGTAGCAAACATAAGTCAATACTCATAAAGATACAACATTGTACCCGCATTGTCCCTAGCTTTTCAAGTGATGAGCTGGCAATTGATTGCTCTAGATAAAAAAGGCTTTGGTACTAACACCATATGGGCAGATTCGAAGCATATGTTTTTCCTTCTTTATGATCCCAATTGGTAGTGAGCAGTTAGAGAAACACAAACAATAGTTAATTAAAAAAAATACATAGATTATAAACACAGTATGAATAATAGTCAATCACACTTAATTTCCTTACCAAATATTTTAGATACGACAATGTGTCATCTGAACATGGACTCCTAACAATATCATTTTCTTGTGATAAAAGGCATAGATTAACATATTAATATAGAAACAATATAAATTAGTCTTGTTCTCCTTTAAAGCCATGATAATTCGTCTTGTTCTCTTTATTGTATATTCCTTGGCCAAATATATTGGTCTAGAACTCAAGGTCATATCACAAAAATAAAACTTATTAAAAGAGGGGGAAATAAGCTAATCCAAACACCCCATTTGATACAACTTGTGAATTAAACGAACATAGCTATCACTTTCCAAATCCATTAAGCTAATGATTTAACAGATTAAATACTGTCTTTTACCAAACTCTTACATATCTTGCATCCATATAACTCTTACAAAAAATATATGTACAAATATATCCATGAGATTAATTGATCACAACAGTTACCTTAGCCATAAATGCTTCAACTAAGTTATTCATGTACATGTACACAATCCAATGTAAACTTTGTACACAATCGAATTAAAAATTATAAATCATACCAAAAAGAATATGCATAACATACCCTTCCGTGTAGAGGAACCAGTCTCTATAGTCTTCATAATCTTCACATCCTCAAGATAATGCTACAGTGTCTGCACCATAATCTGAGTGCCTGCATATCCCAGCAACATGAGAAAGATGAGGACCCCATAATCTAAATTCCATACAATTATCCCAAGTCTCTATAGTGATAGGCCCAAATTATGAGGTGAAACCTTTACATAAGGTCATGGGAGTTTCATTAGAATGTGAAGAAAAAATGTAAAAGAAATGATTTTATTAAATGTATGCTCAAATTGATGAGGAATATATAAAAATTATAAACCCTTAAAAACTAATACCTGATGAACAGTAGTTCAGTATTTGACTTATCTATGTTCCTTGCCCAAGGTTTCATGTGTTAGACTTTCAATTAGTTGGTTGTGTGCATAAGGTAGGGAACACTGTAACAGGAACTACCATCCTTGATGTACTCGGTAACACTTTTATTATCAAGCATCTCCATAGGCATGAAAAAATGGTTCTATGAAATCCTGGAGAATAGAAACAAAAAAAAATCATTATAATGTTTAGTGAAACGTATGAAAAAGTAAAGGCCTTGAAATTAGTGAAGAATGAAATAACCGGAGGTGACCCACTTAAGTTGTGACAAGGCAGGTTCAACTGATTAGTGAGCTTTTTTTATATCAATAGCTAAGCTCTTTACAGTTGGTCAACTCAACCTAACCAGCATGTTTTGACCCAAAACCATTTTGACCCAAAACCATTTTGACCCGTTACCCAACGTAAATGACCAACTTATCATGCGAACTTCATTTTAAAAAAATAAATGATTTCAAAGATACATACCTTTTCTGAGGTCACTTCTTAGTCTGTTGGGGCTGATCACTCACTACTTTCCACTGCAACTGCAATTAAGTCTTATGTATTAAGTCTTATGTCTATCATCCTATGACAAAATAGCATGTCTTTTAAAAGAAAAAAAAATGGTATTAACCCTTAATAATAAGGAAGACCAATAATAATACATACATTTCCTTATGAAGGGTTAGCTCCTCTTCAGGATGTCTAAAGTCCTCTTCAAGTTGAGAGCTAATGCCTTTAACTCAGCTTCACACTGATTCTGGAGATACTTTTTTGTCAATGTAGAAATATAAAAGTTAGCAATTTAAAAGTGCAGGAATGCATTAATCATAAATAATACTTCAGCGTAAGGATGTACCTCTCTAAGTTTATTCTCAACTCGGAGTTACATCTTTTTAATTCTTCACCATGATTAGATTTAAGATTCGCTTCATTCTTATCATAGTAAGTTAGCCTCGCCATAAGAAAAAATTCACACATATACATGTCAATGACCTTACCTAATTATTCATCTGAGATTTTCCTTCAAGTGTCTTAAAAGTCAAGATATTTACTTTTCGCAGATTGTGAGTACCTCGCCTGCAACTAACTCTATTATAAACTAAAAAACCAGAATTAGACAAAACACACTTGACACTCACCAAGATGTTAGATTGACTAACTAAAAAGCAAAGGATCGAGCCTATGTTTAGCATTGTGTGCACATTATGACACCATATAAATATCATGATGATTAGTTGGATACCAACCACTCAATCAAAGCAGGAACCGCGAACCCAATTGCAGTTTTCTTCTTGTCGTTCCGACCCGCCATGTGAATATGCAATCATTGTACTTTATCATCAACAAAATGGAACCAAACACAACTATTAGTATAATCAATTTTTTCTGTTATAAAAGTAGAAAACACGTAGGTAAAAGATTACACGACGTTACTTGTTTCAAGAAAAGAATTGCAATAATAGAACCACCTTAACGGCCACCTCTATTTTCCATATCAGCGATACCTGATTTCATACATTCCCAGTAACTTGTAACCTCCATTGGCATTCTCCAAAGGTTTTGGGCCGAAGAGCAACTATACATGCCCCGGTCAATGTTGCCAAATCAACTATCTGGAAGTATCAATGAGACAAGTTTTCAACTTTACATCATGTAATCCAATAAATATATATTTAGCAACACACAATCTGAAATCCAACCTTTTTTCCTACTTAAAGCCTACGACCTACGTCATCAATTCACTCATATGTTGTATGTTCCAAACTCGAGAATAATAGAACAAACACATTCATTCACTATTAGATCATAATTAACAAAAACATGTCCTTATCTCTGAATCTTTTAATTCCATTAAAAAACAACAATACACAAATTCAATATAAATCCACTATAAAAAACACAATTAACAAAATTAATTGTGGGCAGAAAAGCAACTAATTAATCGAAAACATTTATATTATTGAAGTAGAAGTAGAAAATTAGACAAATCTCACCAAAATCAAGGATCATATCTTATTCTTTCAACTAATTTGAGATGTAAACTGACTGTTGAATTGTGATATTCGCCTTTGGTTCTCCATTGATTTAGGGTTAGAAACACTGATGAATTTGATTTAGGCTTTGGGAGAGAATCAGGGTAATTGTGTTTTTTTTTTTCTTTATTGTGTTAATTTCAAATTACATAGTACACCCTTCAATGTCTTTAAATTACCCCGCCTTCTCATAACTTTTTATCTTTTAATTTTTGACACATATATTTTTTAGCTCAAATTTTTTTAGTAAGACGAATTTACAAATAGTTTTGCCAAATATGGAATTATTTAGGTTTTTTAGGAAAACATATTAAAAATAATTAAACAATAATTAAAAAAATATTACCAAATAAAGTATGGTTTGATTTTTTTGAAATGAAAAATTTCCACTAAGGATTTTGTTTTATTATATAAAAGATATATATGTCAACGATATTTACGATGGGCGGGCATGACTTATAAATATTGTTGGAATATTTTTCTATTGCGAAAGAAGGTAGTAAAATTACATTTTAAAACATATTCCGTAGGTAATAATCAAATGAACATTAATATGAATTTGAGCAATCCAATGTTATTTAATTACTAAAATTACATTTTAAAACATAGGTGGTTTTTAAAGGAGCACTTGACCTATGAATATCGTTGGAAAATAAGTTAACGATAAATATGCCATAAACATACCAAATTTTTTGTTGAATACATTAAGAACGAAAAGAAATAAACGGTTATCGAATATGTGTCATCTTTTGTATAATGCACTTATGTATGCTACCAATTGCAAACATTTATTACATGCCTGTTATATTGTCAGTGTACTTATATTTACTGATGCAATTTTTTTAGTTACTTACACGCTGTGTATCTGTTGCGTTTCTAAAATATTTGTATTTGGGTAGTAATATGTCGCCGGTGTGCTTGAAATTTGTAGGCTTGTGTTAAATCAGCTGTGTGCTAAAAATAAATATACAACAAAGGTATTAATGAAAGATATGACTCAATCATGTTACCTTCGTAAGTTTTCACCAAACATGAACTCACGGCTATCACCACTTGCTTCTATGTGTTTGAGTATCCTTCTATGTTAAAAGTTCTTGACATTACATTCCAAATAGTAAATCTTACAGTGTCCACAGTGCAAAAAGGTATACATTTTTTATTATCCGTTATCATGAGGTAGGAAACTTACTAATTTTCATATGAAACTGACTCTAGATTTTAGATGGTGATATCTCTCCAAAAGACTTTCTTTTTGGTTTTGCCACCAGCATCTCGTAGCTCACTAATATGGTGGACGCACTCAACGTAATATTATTGTTATGAAAAAACAATAATATGAAAAAACGGAACGCAATATTATTAAAAAAATATTATTGTTATGGTAAACTTTAAAATCTAATTATTAAATTAAAAATAAAAAATAGATTAAATAGTGTTTGCGGGTCAACCAACCCATATTAACTAATTAACCTACTTAGAAGTTGTTTTTTGACCAATTAGCAAACTTGTTCACCTTACCATTTCCTAATGATTTTTTCCTTCTTCAGTATTTAGATTTTAGAGAATTAAAAACATGACGAAATTGTATGATCAAACTCCACATGTAAATTTCACTTACAGGATTTATTTAATCCTTCCATCTTGTAAAAGCATTGGCATCAATCCCATGTCATCTTTCGAAGATGCCCTTCCATAGATAAGTGGTTGAAGAACAAAAAATGATAGATTAACTAAAAAACGATAGACTTAATCACATATGTTCAAAAGAATGTGTAATTTTTCTAACTGGATAACGTATTTATGATGATATCTAAGTGGTACTGAATATCAAAAATTTTAATGACATCTAAGTGGTACTCGTGATTTTCATAACTTTATGTACAACATTATGTAGTTGCCTTCTTCAGATCCGAATTTCCTATCAAGCTTAAATGCTCTTTGTGACTGAAATTAATCATTTAAAAAATGATGCCTAAAGCAACTCTAATGACTATTCTTGAATGGCAGAAGATCAACTAAATTCCAAAACACATTTTTTTTTTACTAATAACAAGCCTATTATATAAAGCTTCTACTTTTTTCCTTACTCTGAATACAATTTTCACAAACTCCCCATTAATTGTTCATAAATTTTTTCAATTATGGCGAAATAGCTCAAAATTGTTTAAGAGACGTATACAATCCTTCATGAAGTTTAGCCCTCATTGTTCCAAAATGTATTGGCTCCTCAATGATTTTATAGTAGTCATCGACCTAAAAAACGGATACATAAAGTCAACCGTTAAATTTGTCAACCGGTAAAACAATCATATAGTTTGATCAAATACATTGATAAATCAAAAACACAAACCTCTTCCGGGGTCACCGGTTCAGCAAATATTTCATATATATCCTTTCTAGATTATGACATCAAAATAATTTATTAGGTGAATTTTCATATTGCTAAAAAGTGAGCTTGGTAATTCCTTAACTAACATTTGCAATGTGTCGATAATAAGTTCTAATGTTTGCTTATTAGAAGCTTTTTCCTAAAAGAAAGTTTGCATATTAGATATATAACATAAGTGTTACACATAAATAATAAGAGAGTCTTACTTTTCATCGACAATATTGAACTTAAGTGGATACAATTTTAGTAATCATATTTTACAACAACTATTTATTATATAACTCACCAAATTTTGGAAAAAACCCTATTATGGATCAAACCAATCCAACCCGCGTCAACACATAGAGAAGTATCCATTATGATCCATCACCAAATCAGCCTGACCGAGTCAGACCAACCTATATTTTCCAGCTTGACCGTTGTTTGGCCAGTCTCAGAGGGGACCCCTTCAGTCCAGTAAGACGCCTCAGGTTCGTTCCTGGGTTACTAACATCTTTTCGCCGGTGTGGGACTTGATCAGCATCAAGGCCTAGCTCTCCATCACCCGTTTCCTATAACTGAAAAGCAATCAAGAAGTTTAGAATCAACTTCTAAAAAGTCAAACCAATGCAGATAAGTTGTTGGGTTGAGTGATGGATCAAGTTCTAATGTGCAATTTCAGACTCTCTATCGCACCCCCACCTCGCCTAGCACCCTCTGTCGCTTTCTCATTGCTTTCAGCAAGGAGAGTGAGCTTATCTATCAAC
This sequence comes from Chrysanthemum seticuspe, assembly GCA_019973895.1. NCBI lineage: Eukaryota > Viridiplantae > Streptophyta > Magnoliopsida > Asterales > Asteraceae > Chrysanthemum > Chrysanthemum seticuspe. Next base: position 29,368,295 of record BPTQ01000009.1, read on the forward strand.
TGAATTGCCAAAGCCTGTAGTAGAGTTTGCTCAACATCATGGAAAACAAATGATTGTGTAGGTTGATTCCATATGACATGATGAATTTTATCATTGATCATCATTTTATTGCCTGTGCAATGGGTTTGATAATCCCAAAGGTGAAACATCTTCGAAAGCTGGTCAAGTTATAGGCTTCTGTAGCACGAGGAAAAAGTGGTAAGAAAGGTCTTTAGCATATCCATGACCTTTTCACGGTTCCTAAGAAAGGTCTTCCTTGATCTTGTCTTTTAGCATATCCATGACCTTTTCACGGTTCCTAAGAAAGTTCTTCCTTGATCTTGTCTTTTAGCATATCCATGACCTTTTCACGGTTCCTAAGAGGTCTCCAAGCATCAAGTGAGTTGATAACCTCAAATGATTTATCAAAGACACTTTTGCTTAAGGCTTTAGTGGCTGCCATAACAGCACGATCCCGAATGTTTTCAGGACGGCGGTCAGTGAGCACCGCACACGTCTGATGAACAGCCTCTAGAAGTTCGAGATTGATATGCATGTGGTATGGCATTTTCCTTCTCTTTTCCATGTGTTCCTGCACAAAAATATCATAGGATTAACATGAGTTTCCTGAGAAAGATATTAATTAGTGACAAGTCACTCAATCGGTTAAACTTTGAGTAACACTGCGCATAGCAAAAACTAAGAGAAAATTCACTTGGTAGTGAGAGTTACCCATTGAGGAGTCTTCCGACTATGAGAGACACCTTGTGCAAGTAATTCTTTCACCCTCGTCCCACCACGCGAGTATAACTTAGAAAGACAACCTAAAACACCTGTAATAGGTAGGTCATATAAGATTATGAAACTTTTTTATTTAAAGTTTCATAGGTCTTATGCATTAAGATTGCACTTTAATCAGCTTTTGAATTGTACGGCCCATTTCTTTTATTAGCTATTTACTTTTATTTAATCTGATTACCCATTACAGATATATAACCTGATTGACTCATTCGTAAGATAACTGAATCAAAATTTCCATCTACAGAATTTAGTAACAACCTAATGTGTGTCTCGTTGAAACATCATGCGCAGATCTGTACATCTCACTAACACTTCCCTAACCTCTATTTAATTGATAAATAAATGAATACCCTTAATATATGAATATGAGTTGTCGTCTGAATACACATACCTCCTGAAAGAAATTACTATCTGGATACACTTCCATCACCACAGATCACGCCGCACCATGAAAATACTTTCTCCCGGTCATTATGCCATGCCGACAATTTGGGCTGGAACATAAAAGAAACTCTCAATTAAGTTTTTTGTATCCAAAACACTTGTTGATAAGCCATAGAACTGTAGGTTCAGACTCTTGTTTATTCATTGATATTTTTATCCGCCAACACGAATCCAAGGCGATGATGAGCAGCACGATTTGTCATGTCAATAATCCATAACCTATTCTTAATGTTGGTTTGTAAGGCTTCAGGTTTCCTTCCCACCTGTTAGGAAATAGAGTTAACAACACAATTCAATAAGAAATGAGATTCAGCTCAACCTTTTTTAAAATAAGAAAATTAGCGTTTTTATGTAATCAGAGAGAGTGGACCTCCAAATCATGAATCTGCTAGTTGAGTAAACTATCACTTTGAAACCTATGAGTAATTTGTTGGTCTGAAGATGATGTTATAAGGGTAACGGTGTCTTTAGACGGATTAGTCTGTTGAGAATATTTTTGGAGCAACGATACAGGAAAATGAGTAGGAAATTTCTACGAACATACACTAAAAGTCTAAAACACTAAAAATAACACAAGTGAATAAGATATTTCATGCTAATTTAAGAGGAGAACAATGAATATATACTTCATAAAAGGATTGCTTGATAAATTATGACGTTTGCGCTAATAAAAAGCGAAAGACTTTGTCAGCAACTGCTTATCCCAAACACCCCCTATCATTTTTAGTAACTGTTAGTCATAGTGTCAATTGCAGGTCTAGAAATATTCAATGCAAACAAGTGAACTTTCTTGATGAAAAAACTTCCAAATTATAGAATGTTAGATGGATTTCAGTTCATTATTACAGAAATACAGTAAAGAACATGTGTAATGTCTGAAGTCGTTAAAGTTACCTACATACTTACGACCCACTTCGTGCAATATAAATTCTCTTGCATTTTAGGCCCATATTTCAGGGCTCTAACACATGCCATATAAGGCTAGCATAGCACAACCAAATGGCTTGTTACAGCCAGACTTGTTCTAAACTGTGACATACCCACCCATATCGTCCACCTTTAATATGCCTTCTTTATTAGACTTGAAAATAAAAAACTTATAAGAATTAACCTTTGTGTCACCTGCAGTGAAGAATTTAATTAGTTAACTCTTACTCAAAGAAAAGTTCAAGAGATTAGATACTTTGAGTACAAACGTACAGACCTTGTAAGTACTCAAAAAAGTTTTTCTTTGCAAGTTCCAGCTCAGGTATGTAGAACCCGTATGCATTGGTCCATTTTAATACTCGTCTGCATTCGACTATATGTAGTAGGAACAATATCAGTTGGAAAGAGATAATAATTAATTATCGATATTTATAAACCAATGTATACAAATCTATGGTTCCTTCCGAACACTATAAATTCATGGTATATATGGAGGTACACTGTCACGATATAAATGCAATTCTTGCACAAATGGATTTATAAGGTAAAAATTAGAGAATGAACTTTGGACGAATTGTGGCCCATTTGAAATGTTATTATTTAAAAAAATCAGCAACCTCAAAAACCTGAAAAAAAACTAATGGTGTTATGTGAAATTTGGTCTCATATATTTGTTATGATTAGTTAAACTTCGAGACTAATATATGACAATCCAACAATATAGGCATTTTAAAAATGGAATTATAGTTGCTGCGAGCTCAAAATGGTGGATCAATATTTTATTATATCCGAAATAAAAAGTAAAACAAAGAAAGATTTTTACCAAAGTTCGTGATAGGTTGATCAAAATTAAACACTCTTCGTTTCTTTCACAGCCTGATCCGAACACACCTTATTTTTGCACCACCAAATTTGATTCAAAGAATACATGTACCTGTTACAAATTAAACTAACTAACAAATACATAAAACTCCAAATAGTGCCCACCTATATGTAAAATGAGTCGAATTTGGAGTCAAATAATTATACCACATAACACAAATTTATTCGTTGAGCAACTGTTGGTTCCGATCAGGTCCAAAGGAATACGATACGCTGCTACATAAGACAAGTTGATAACCAATCATTATCAGTTATTACCTGACAAAAACTAAATACTAACAAAATCAACATGGGTATAAAAATTAACACAACCTGTTACCTAGTTTATGAGCTCTTTCGCTTCCTCTTCTGCCGCGTCCATGTCTAAAGTTTCATCAATGGGCTTGGACATCATTTCAATCTGTCCACATATACAACATAGCTGCAAAACCATCTAGCGTGGCACCATCTTTCAAAATTCACGACATGGAACTATAATGGATAAAAATAAATGGATGAGGGTATCAGTTCGAAGAACTCGCTATATCAATCACTATATATAGTTGGCTGTGTTAGTACTTGGAACATTTACGTTATAAAACAAAACCACCCTCAGAAAACATTCAAGACACATTTAGATTTAGTCCGCAACTGTTTTTATGCCAAAACGAAATTTTTATGGCAACAAACATCCTTGTGTTTAATCAGAAAAGCACAAATATGTTGTCATCATCACATGTCACAAAAGATTCCATAGCTATGCCAGTACTTCAAAATGTTTACATTTACCAACTGAACACAAATATATTCGTTGAACAACTGCTGGATCGGATCATGTCCAAAAGAATAAGATAGCTGCTACATGAGACAAGTTGATAACCAATCACTTATAAGCTTTATAAGATGGTGATTTGATATTACGATAGGTACTATTCAATTGATGGTGAATTTACAATGAGAGGTTTATTAATTAGTTACAACGATATCGAGTTAAATCTTGTATCTGTTCACAAGTTTTTTGCATCCATGGTTTCGTATCGACATGACAAATGGGAATTATCCCTAGTGTCCTGTTAGAGTATTTTGGATGGAACATAATCAAGTATACCACCTATTGGATGGAACATAATCAAGTATAGTACAATAATATCTTCAATTTTTTAATTTTTACCCAAATAATTATTCAATTATCCTGCAATGGTTATTAAATATATCTATTAGAAAAATGAGAAGTGAAAATTGCTATAGTTTGGGATATTTTGTGTCTTTTAATACAGTAACTTTAGTTTTTAAGATAAAAAATAAGATATGATGGGCAATCATGGGCACATGCATAAAATGATAGGACATTTGGGTACCTTACTCAAGATACAATTAGGTACATGTCAATCCAAGAGTAGTAGCTGGTAATCCTTCAATTTCCTGTAACAACAAAGACATCTTCGGATTCAACTGTAACAACAAAGACATCAAGAGAGCATGCATATAATAGATCAATGTACGTGGGTAAAAATTTGATGATCCAACAGAGACTTTTGACAGTTAACATAAGCAATGTACTATAAGCTCCTATTTTGATTAAGAAATTAAAGCTTGTATGACCTTTAATCCAACATGCTTTTGACACCATAGCTTCCTTGGTGCCCTCAGCAAGGGGGAGCACACATCAAGGGGGAGCTTTTGCATCGCCGACTTCATTTCTCCTCGTCTCGACACTCTTATAAGTGGGTGCACATAGTCTAAAATAAATGGATACATCAGCCACATTACAGCCACTTACAGTTCTCTAAGAAGCAAGAAATGTTGCAACTGATATTACATCAGCATCATTTGGGTATGGGAGTAACATGTCACAGTTTTTGTAACTTTTATATTCGAGCAGTTGCTGGAGCTCCACTTTGCTTTTGTTGTACCTAGCATTCCGACATACACATACGAAAGGTGCTGAATTACAATTTACTTGTGAAAAAGTATCACCCAAAAATTTGTGCATTTGAACACTTACTATTCTTTCATTTGTAATTCATGAGTAATTAGGTGGGTTGATTATAAAAAAAGAACTCCATCTCGTTGTCAATGAGAGACTTGTTTAAGGTTTATTTCACTTAATATCAAGTAACCCACATTAAAAAATAGCTACCTTTAAAATATGATAAGATAGTCGAAGAAGTATATTGGTCCTTGTGAAGTTTGATACATAATTTCCTATCAAATATGTCCAGTTTTGAACGAAAACCGAGCTCAAAATTAAACGACCAATTAAGTAAAAATTCCTTACTGTTAAAAGTAGTCACTTTAAGTCTCATGCCAAAGATCATAGCTCCTGGCCCGATCTCAGCAAGGATGTTTCCTTCTTTCTCGTCAAACTGATTCCACTATGTCAGTAGCAAATGTCTTTTCCTACAGATAGAAGGTTGAAACATTAGGTACAAAATATTGACTACAGGTACAATAAAATGAAATCACCGTACTCTTCATTCACGATGACCACATCGATCCCTTCGTAAAGTAGTTTCTGACCCTTCTTCTTGACTCGGAAAACATTTCAATGCAATAGCTTTGACATCTACATTTTGAGATGGAAATATATAAATAATCTAATCATGTAAGTGAAGAACATGTAAGCCTGAAAAGAGATAGATAGAGAATTTACTATGTGATGACTCTGACTCCGCATACTTGTGCAGGTCAGAAAATTTTGTGAGCTCAAACCCGCATGAGAGTGGAGTAGGGATAGGCTCTACTAACTCTTCGACAAGAGTTGTGTTGTTTAATACCAAATAGTAGTGTATGTTCCAATACAGTATCTTTCGAAATTTGTTATTCAAAGTGTGAAACCTGCATGTTTCGAGTGAATAGTACATTATTGGAGAAAAAAACTCATCACCTGAAACATTTAAAAAGGTTCTACGCCAGGATGGTTCTCCGCCTACAATATGGATGCAAGCTTGACACGGAGTTGAACCACCTATTGTAATTCCAACAACCATGCAATCGGGAGAAGTTGGTGGTGCAGAGAAACAAATTTTATATGTATCAGGCAACTCTGGAAGCTCGAGGATAACACTTGTGAAAGGGTTAAAGAACATCAATGATCCACCAGGTTTTAAAATCAGCAACCAACCAAACCTCGAACACATTATTTGGAAATCATCGCAGATCAACTCTTGAGGTGTGTTTATAAAATACTTGTCATCAAACACAGGATCGGTCAAAGTGATAATGCCTTTATGTTTGTCAAACACTATCAGCCACGGTGAAGGTAATGAATATTTTTGTATTATCTTTGATGCTTTACCGTTGTTCCATGGTATCAAAGGTGCAGCTAAATGAAAGCGTTTTCACGTAGAACGGAACTTGAGGTATTCGACACCAGCACAAAACTCCATTAACATCTCCAAAACATGAGGTGGAAGATTGAGCAGGTGTGATTCATCATCATCAGCCTTATCACTTTCTAACCTACAAAATATATTGTACTGAAAAATCAAATTTATCTTTTGTTGTTGCAGGAAAGAGTCAGAGAGAAGGAAGTTATGCTTTGAACGTGTTACAAATACAATACTAAAAATATTGTTTGTCATGAGAATAGTGTTTTTGTATTACGATTATAAATGACTGAAGTGATCTATGATAAAATATAAATCACATTTCATAAGTTGAAAGAAAATTACCCGTTGTTAATTTCAATCAGTCCATTTTGTCACCCATAATATGTACTGTAAATTACTAAAACCAATACAATACTTGAATTCATACCCAACATATGGAATGGACGGCAGCTTAAGGCATTCGACACCAACACAAAATTCCTTCATTTTCAAAAGACCATTTTGAAGGTGTGATTCAGTCTTATGATTACCTTTAATTTTACTGATCTCACAACTATCTTATCCTCCTTGTGGTCCTCTTTATCTTGTTTAGACTCAAGATGCACACGATTACCTTCTAACCTACATCGAATATGATTTTTCAAGGCAACTAAAGGTAAACATATACAATTAAGGCAAATAAGCAATACAATACCTGGTGCATTCGAGCATGGCCCACGCTGACACATGCTACACTACTAACTGCAGAATTAAAATTGCCACCTCATATGAAAGTTTTTTCATATTCGATGGGAATATAGTTTGCTGAGTGATGTTTATTATTGTATTAAAGGTTCTACAAAAGAGATCAAGGCAGGAGATACCTAACGACACAATGGCAACTAAGGTGGACAAATTGGAGCCAGAAGAGAAACAACCAGAGACTGTGACTAAAGTGGAGAGAATGTTGGAGGAAGAATTACAAATGCATGTTGCAGAGCACAACACATTGCAATTGCAAGGTCAACTTATCGCCATCAGGAGACAAAAATACAAATGCAAGTTGAAGTGCTTGCAGAGTAGAAGGCGAAGTTGAAGGTAATGGAGTCACGGTTATCAGAAATGCAAGATGAGGTTATCAAGTTCAAAATAGCAGAATTAAAAGTGCAGGTTGAGAGTCGGAATTGAGACTATGAAGTCATCCATTCAATGGTGCTTGGTTCAAAATCAGCCATGGACTTGATACATAAGCATTCAAGGGTACATAACAAATACTTTGAGCCCTATCTAATGCATCTCCTCCTTTAATTAGAACGCCATTATTGGCTACAACTCCAGTTGCAACCATGACAGTAGTTGGGGTAGCTAGATCAAGCGCACAAGGACTGCAACAACCACTGAAATCGAAAACATAAGTGCAAAATCAAAGTAATTTGCCTTTTGAGGTATCCAATCCTCTGGGTACGCTTCAAGAACTCCACTAAAGAACCTACAATATGATGAAAGAAAGTCATAAGAATATTTCAACACAAGTTAAAATTCACTGTCTCGTCGGTTACATACCACACCATGAATGTCATCATTGAAATACCAACAACTGTCGGGATAAAAATGCTTGCGACCTGAAACAGACCAATACAACATGGATGAGTATTATACAAATATGAATCAAGAAACAACTATGATTGATTTCATATTTGGACTATGTCAGCTAGATTCGTTAGAAGGGATTTCGGTTTTTTTACCCCGTTTTGTGGTCTTGCAGCTATTTAAATAAATAAGAATATCAAATTATATATATATAATATAGCCAATGATGCCAGTAGCCAGTTACCCGAAAATAACACCACTCCACCATAAAACTCTTGCCCTAAAGTAGAGTTCCATTACCAATTGATCTTTGTTCATATTTGATCTTGCAAATGCAACATCAGTCAGTTGGAAGAGCCAAGTTATTATCATTTAAAGTAGCAGGTTAGCTAACAAAGAAGTGCTTTTCAAAAAACAACATTAGTAATTCCATGTTTAATTCAATCTCCAAAAGCTTTTTTTATTAACAACACATAACCTTTGATATCCTAAACAAAGACCATGGATATTGCTTCCATGTATATTAAGCTCCTATAAGAATGTTTATGATTATACAATCAATATTACGTGAGTTATTTTACCTTTTTGGGATTTTCATGTGCATTTGAAAACTTTGTTCATGTTTACAAATGTCTTCAAGTTATGACCCTTTTGTTATTTTACTTACACATGTTTTGTTGACTATGAGAAAGTTTTATCTAAAGGTGCTTATTTTAAGTCACCGAGAGAAGACACTTACAGAAAGGTACATCATGATTATACCCTAAAAGCTTGTGACGCCAAACATGCACCAGAAACATCAGTCACATTGTTACTAATCTCAACATCGGTATCCTCTGTACTAATAATATTGCTTAACGCATATTGCCACCATTGTGAATGCAATAAGCGTACCTACACTAACCTGCTACACAAAAAATCAATCGTTAAACACCTTATAATTCAATGAAACTATATACAACTTCTGAAGGAAAAGCTGCTACATACCATCCCTTCAAACTGCTCGACATCCATGGCAAATGCTAAGGTAGAAACATCAAAACCAGTTAGAATTGTGCTCATGATGGGTACTTGGGTGCGTTTATTTACATCTGAAAAAAGATAACGGGTATATATATTGTTTAGATATGTGAATGCAAAAGTAATTCAATAAATATTGTTTCTCTAAAAATATATACCAAATAATACATATATCAAATATGTAACAAAGGTTTATAAGCACCTCGTGACAGTGTCTAGTTGTTGTCCTTCCTGCAAATTAATTTCATAACGTTGAAGATCATGATCATTATAAGAGATGGCTGGAAAAGATAATATTAGGGTTTTGAAAAAAAGTAACAAAAAAAATTGGAAAATATGATATGTATCGATTATTTGAAAATTGGTAACAATCTTAATAAGATTCCTAAAGTATCACATCTTATCTCTTTAAAACATATCAACCACCACTTCCATCTTATAGATTATAAGTTGTAAAATAAATTTCAAAAGTTGTGTTGGTGTAGTGGTTAATATACATGACTAAATCAGGAACAACCAAGGTTCGAATCTGTCAGAGAGTATTTTTTTAAAAACGAAATCCGGATTTTTACAACCTAAATAATTGCTAATTAGAATAATGACATGGAAATATGACATGGCATTAGATTTGATCATTTAAAAAGTTGATCTAAAGTGAGAGAAGTGATCTCAACCGTTAGATCACCCCCTCTTCCCCTCCTTTTTTTCACACCAAACTATAGGGACCTAACTGTAACTTCCTTCATTTTTAAGGGATGGTTTTGTAAATTCACACCTTTCATATATAATGCCTAAATTATTTTCATTTTTTCTTTCTTCTTTCTATCATTCCAGGCTCGATATTTTTTATCTCCCAGTATAATAAACACGACATCAGATTAAATCATCTCATTCAACACTTTATCTCTCTATAATTTCAATTCACGATGAACAAATCAATGAAATCATCTGGTTAAATTTCTTATATTCACTCTTATCAGTTTTTATAATTTCTCAAATCCATGAACAAAGTAAGTTTATTAACATATTTCAGTTTTAATTTTGTTAGTTTCGTTATATAAGATAAATTATAAAGTTGATCTACGTGTTTGCTAGAGTTTATTTGTAATAATTGTTGTTTTTTATGAGTTAGGGTTTTGTTTTATGATTTTTTTATCAGGTAATCATCATGTTTGTTCATAGATGTATTGGTTTCTAAGAGTTTTATGATATGATGCATTGTATAGTTAAGTTATTTGAATCAAATTTGAGAAAAAAAGAGATGTAAAACATGTTTACAAAACTGCACACCAAGTGTTTGATAAAATGCCTGAACGTGAGTTTATAACTACGATGCACTAATTTTACACTGTGATGCCCTAGTTTTTGTGATTAGACTTTAGTTACATTGTGATGCCCTATTAACTTAGGTAGGAGGATTTTAGATTTGGATGAAAACACCCACTAAGACAATTCTATCAACTTCAGGTTTGTTACTACTATATGGATTTTAGTTATGTTATGTAGTTTTTAAGTTATTTGTGTTTCCTCACAACATAACTCGAGGACCAGCCTATCAAATGTTACTTAAAAGCAAAAACAATCACCTTGTTAAGCACTGATGAACCTTTTGTTTTAACATTAGTTAACCTTTTGGTTAAATATATTAGTTGTTGCGAGTAATGATGTGTTTATTTCATTCCAACCATCTTTAAAGTGCAGAAGATTCATTTGTAAGATTTAGTTGCCTTCCTTTTTCATATTCCTCTCAAGTATGAACTCTAGCTGTCAATTTATTACAATTTAAATTGGATGCAAAGTAAAGGAATATGCACAGTTTGCTGATAATATATAATGTATGCAATTAGATTTAGTTTAGCACATTATTTTTCTCGTGATCTCATCATATAAGTTCCCTCGTTAGGTTTTAAAGCCACTAAACCACTTTTGGAATCACTTGATTTGCATTTATTTACACTTGTTTATTTTAATTCTAAAAGGAAAAAGAGGGCACCATCTTCCAAATTTGGTAACATATTGTATGTATGGTAGAGCACAAGCCTGACTCGTAAGTTTATGTCATGTGCACCTAATTAGTTGAGAAGGAATACAGGGTTGCTACGGATAAAAGGCTGCTACGAATAATTGAATATTTTGAAAGGTCTATGATGAACTAGATGTTAACCAAATGATGCCCAGAATTAGTTACTGTGATGCATTACTTTTATACATTGTGATGACACTTATATTTACCCTTTTGTTGAATTATGCAGGTTTTGCTTTCTTTCTCTGGTGTGACTATCAAATAATCGTGAAAACAGTTTCAGCTATCAACCGACGTGGATTCCTCATGTTGATGTAGGACAAAAACTATTTGCTATAGGACAAAACTATTTGAAGGAGCTATATTTTTTTTGTTGTTTCAAACATTGCTGTTATTTTATATTTTTTTCTACCCTTTTATATGTACACTCGCACGCTTTATGAAACTTCCTTTTGAGCGTTATATATTACGGTTTTTTGGTAGCTACAACAACCAACATCGTGTTGCAAAATATAGATGAATTTGGAATGGTAACATGTATTTACTTTCATCTTTTTTTTTGCTGCACTTTAGACTTTGGTTTTTCTACTATCTGGTTTGTGTTCACTATGAGTTTTTATTTTCTGCGCTTTTAATGTTTGACTTTATAGTTCGAATGCATTTTGAGCACCTGTGTTTTCAACCAACAATCACGACCTATTAAACACCTATAGCCAACTTTTACTTGCCAACAATAAATATGCTTGAAAACATTACTTGAAGAAAACAAATTTTTTAAGCACCTATAGGCAACATTTACTTGCCAACATTAAATCTGCTACAAAACATTACTTGAAGAAAACAAAATTTTTAAGTAGAGTATAACTTTCGTTCAGATTCAATGATACAACTAAACAATGGCCTCATACAAAAAAATTATGCCAGTCGATTAAAAAAATTGCAGATAGAACAAAGAATAGATGACTACTAATCATATACAATCTCATTCTAAATATATGAATTTAGAATAGTAGTGACATACATAATAATAAGAACAATAACATTACTAAATAACTGATGCACTAAAGTACCTCAAACGGATGCCCTACTATGATACAAATCGATGCACTAAAGTACCTCAAACGGATGCACTAAAATACAAACAAATGCACTAGATTATATTTTATGATTCAAATGTGTGTCATACTGAATCTAAAATAAACGCATTAGGATTACAGACTATCGATCTTCCTATACCACCGTATATACAAATAAGTTTATTCTCAATAAGCGTTGCAACTGGATGATGGTTAAATAATTGGTTGAACCACTTCTAGATCTCATCATTCTCACCCTGTAGAGCAGAAATTGCAAGTAAGAAAATTAAACAATGGCCGGTAAAGGTTCAAAAAGTTAAAATGAATCAATTTGGTATGCTTAGTACTAGATTAACTAAAAGCAGTTAAAAAATGGTTACAAGACTACCACATCTGCTAAACATACACAACGAAAAAAATGATGTGTTGCTACATACCATTCTTTCAATGAATTCAAGACGGAAACCAAAGAGTGCATTTATATCAGCAGCCTCATGACTCCTATGTATCAAGTGAAGATTCTCGAGATACTAAATATGAGAAAAAAGAATTGGAAAGGAGTGAGGCTTCAATATGACACTAGATCAGCATGTCACAATTGAAATAAAACCTTACCTTTCGAGTAAGGAGCAAAGTGATCGTCTTTAAACAATGTTGTCCTCGATCAACATAATCTCAAACGGATGCACAAAAGTACCGCAAAAAGATGCCCTACTATGATACAAACTGATGCACTAAAGTATCTTAAACAGATGCACTAAAATACAACTTTGAGGGACAAATTTCACAATAACAGCTTATCTTCAATAATTGCATCTTTTCACTTCTTGATGATACAAACACTGCGTATGACCATGTGAAAAAAAGGATGAAATCTAGCTGGGAATACCTAAGTATTGAACTTATTTTGATTTTATAATACAAACGAATGCATTAAGTGCCTCAAATGGATGCAATAAAGTTCCTCAAACAAATGCACTAAAGTTCCTACCAATAAACCATTCTTTATAAAATGAACAAGACTCATGTGAGCGACCATAAACGGATGCACTAAAGTATCTCAACGGATGCACTAAAGTACCTCAAACAGAGGCACTAAAGTATTGACCCGTATTGGTACACTATCTAGCCCGCCCATTTGCCATTTCTAGCTATAATGTGTATCTAAATCTAAACTTACGTAGCTCATTAGTAGAATATAAATTATGACCACAATACCACCCGCCGTTATCCGCCGCATCTAGATAATCACTTTACAATGTAGCTAATAAGGATGCATTCACAACGTAGTGAAGTGGCTGAGGTCTTCCATGTTTTAATTGAATCAATCCACCTGCAAAAGATGACAATAATCATTCATCTATGACAGTAAAAAAAGGGTGAGGTACTTTAGCTACAAGGATTTATAATCACTAACTTACCTTTTGTTCTGTTAACCTTTGAAAAGTATGGCAGGTATGAGCATATGATTATGCTCGTTTGGTTGTGAAACGTTTGCAATGACATACATTAAGGTTTTAAAATACTCTACATAAAGTAAATGACCATACCCGCATAACAATAAGGTTACAAACTTCAAGGACAGAAATAGTGTAAAGGGTGATGCCACCACCATCAATTGGATTTTTGTGTTCCACGTGAGCACCATTTTGTAAGTAGCTCGAAGTGCACCGTAGACCTTCAAAAATTTTGAAGTGGTTATCTCAAAAGAACAAAAAACGAGATTTTCGTGTATTATAAAGTAAACATGTAATTAGAAACAAAAAAATGAGGGGGAGTTCAACCTTTATGATACAACAACTTAACCTCAATCAGTCAGTAACAATCACTAAATAAACACAAACTAAGCTTAAAAAAACAGTCACATAAAGCGATGTAATTATACCATGCGAATGAAGCAAATACTGATTTCGATATGAGTAAACTGAACAAACATCAATATCGCCAAATTAACGCTATGCTTAAACTTATAAGTAATTTTAAACACACTCGCTTAGTCAGCTACTGATACAACAACTTAACCTTAATCAGCCATTCATAACCACTAAATAAGCACTAATCATACTCATTAATGCCCTAATATGTTCATCGATGCACTAAACATACACAGTGATACCCTAATGTGTTCATCATTGCAATAAACATACAAAAATACGCCCAAGTATCTCCAATGATGCACTAAACATCTAAACGATACACTAAACGTATACACGAACGCCTTAATGTGTCTGACGATGCACTAATCAAACTCGCGGATGTCCTAATCACACATACACACTTTTTCTACTGATAAAATAACCAAAAAAAAGTAAAAATTAACATTTGACACATCATAGTATAAATATAGTGCATCATACTTATAAAATCTCATTCAGACATTCAAGTAAAAATTAAAAATGAAATGATATCACACATACACACTTTTTCTACTGATAAAAGAACCAAAACAAGTAAAAATTAACATTTGACACATCAGAGTATAAATATAGTGCATCATACTTATAAAATCTCATTCAGACATTCAATCAAACACCTGGTGTGCAGCTTTACTGAACATGTTTTTTATGCAGTTTTTGTCATATTTGTTCTATATCTTGTAAAAAACATGATGACAATCATTCAAGAAAGGTTCAAAAATCATTACATCATTGATTTAAATTTAAACATTTAACAAAAATTTTGCACTTACGAGTTAAATATTGCATTTACTTCTTTTTTAAATGATTTCTGGCTCAAAATTCACCATTTCTTCATTGGATTGTTGATCGGATTTCCAAATTAAGGCACTTACGAGCAATTTTGTGTGAAAATTAAGGTTTTGTGGTAGGATTTGGAATTTTTTTTAATAAAACAAATCGTGATGTGGGAGAAGATATTATCAGAGAGATACCTGAGTGTATGTGTGGTTTGAAACAAATGGGTATGAGTTTTGCGTAATTCTCCCCCTTCTTTTTTTGTTAGTTTTACTTTCTACCCTGAAGTTTGATATGTTTCTAAACTCTACCCTATAATTATTTTTCTAATTTTTCTATCTAATTACACTTTTCTCTAGAACCATACTCTCTCTCTCTCTCTATATATATATATATATATATATATATATATATATATATATATATATAGTTTCACTATATAGAGGGGCTTTATTTTCAGAACCCACTTTAAGTGCGAGAACTGCGAGAACCACCTTTTTACAACTAATAAGGCACAATGTACATCATTTAATGCTTCATAGCATTTTGTTATTTTTATTTAATTCAAAAGGGTATAATAGTAAAAGACATTTTCATTTTTTTTTTGTTTTTTTAAAATAAATCCCGCTTTTTATAATCCTTAATTTTCGAAAGGTTTTTTTTTTTTTTTTTTTTTTTTTTTTTTTTTTTTTTTTTTTTTTGCATGTTTTTTAATGATTTAGTGCATATGTGTTTTTGGAATTATTTTTTTGAATTTAATTCTTAAAATAATTTTTTTACATGTGTGTTTTTCAAACATTATGGTGTATCTGTTTTTTCTAAATAATGTAAATTTATAATAAACCAAAAACCGAAAACATAATTGATATACACAAAATTCAATATTAACTAAAATACAATTAAAATACAAATTTCTAAAAATACAAATAAAAAATATGGACCTTTATATGAAACAAGATGCATACACCTACATTTTACATTTCGTTAATTACACATACAAAAAACACATGCAATAATCGCAAATTATCTTCATGTTTATATGTGTTCATCAACTTCTAGGTCTTCAATGGTCATCATCTTCATCAATCTGAAAAAAGCATACACAAAAACAATTAAACAACAAATAAATAGGAAACAAAATTTAATCACAAGAACTAGGAACACATATGCACAATATAAGATGCTTAGGCACAATTTAAAATATATATGATAATTTTTCCTTAATTTTATATCGATC
>BPTQ01000009.1:29384356-29413875 GCA_019973895.1 Chrysanthemum seticuspe
GATACAATATATAAAAATATTTTTATATTTATATCATATTTCGTATATATCGAATTTACAGCAAGTCTTGTACATAATGAAATGTAATATTATTCATTTATTTGTTTTAGTTATTATTATTTTTTTATCAGAGTTGAATAACAAAACTCGCCGCACCTCACGCTTTAGCGCGCCTTTTCCGATCTTATCATACGTCACGCCTAGAGTCGACACCTTGGACAATTTCATAACGTAGAGGTCACACCTTACGCCTTAACGGTACCTTGGCGCCACTACGGTGCGTCTTTTTAAAACCATGATATGCGCGAGTACCATGTCGTTGTTGTGCAATTATGCCTTCGGGAAAACAACTATTCGAAAAAGATTCCCAGCGCTACTGATACAATTTTCGAAAAATAATTGTTCGCTGCCGGAATATTGTCAAAAACTAAACACAGCTGCCGCTAGGCGCGGGTACTCGGCTATATTTTTCTATGTCGTTTGATATATGTTAAGAAATAAATAAATAAATAAGTAGATAAATAAATAAAAGTACCATAAACCACAACAATCTATAAAAAAAATTACATGTTGAATAAGATGTTTGCCGGTAAATAATCGTCGCCACCCTTATACCTTCATAAAAACACAATAATCTATTGTCGTTGTTGTGCAATCATGCCTTCAGAAAAAGTGCTCTCCGAAAAGGATTCACGAGCGATACATATACAATTTTTTGAAAAAAAAATTATTCGCCTCAGGAATTTTTTCGAAAACTAAACACCGCTGCCGCTAGGCGCGGGTACTCTGCTAGATACCACTGCCGCAAGACATGGCTACTCTGCTAGATACCGTTGCCGCTACGCGCGGACACTCGGCTAGAAACCGCTGCCGCTAGAAACCGATGCCGCTAGGCACGGGTACTCGCCTAGTTAATATAATACACAGAAAATGGAAAACCTGCGAGCACATGAGAGTCGATATATTTATGTTGTGTTCAGTTGTGTGTTTCTTGTGGTGTGACCGAGGGTGAGGAAGGCTGATTTCCAACACTGTTTTCGTATCCAATAAATTGGACAACTTATGAAAAGGTTAGTAGAGAAGTCTTGCTAGAGTTTACTTTTAAATGGATTGATTTTGATTATGTCTGATCCCAAATTGGTAAGCTGAAAGGATTGAGCAAAAAGATGAAATGGGTCAAATGGGATAGAAGCCATCCTAAGCGTAGTTAATGTATTTTGTTCGATAAAATATTATTACTGTAATCTTTACACCCTGCCACCGAGCTCCCTTTGTCGTCACCACACTGTACATCTACGTTCTCTAACCACCAACCACCACCATCTCCACATCCCACCACCTCCACTGGCCGCCTAACTCCACCACCACCGCAATATTTAGTTGATCAAATATAGTGGTGTAGGGGTGTCAATCGGGTTATCGGGTCGGGTTGCAGGTTGTCGGGTTGGGTCTATCGAGTTACGGGTTACATGCTAATCTCATCCCACAATTTGCTTCTTTTATAAAAATATTACTAAACATGCATGAGATCTATTTAAAAAGAAAACCAACACAATATTTAGTTGATCAAATATAGTGGTGTAGGGGTGTCAATCCGTTTGGCCTGAAATTTTTGGGTCAGTAGTTATGTCGTTATTTTCCCTCTTGTAGCACCAGCTTATAAAATATAGAAAGCAACTAAGCTACTGATACAAACTAGAACAAAGTTCAAAGATCCAATTTATATATTTGTTCAAGAATCGTGACCAATGGACTATAATAAAGTGGCATTCATTCAAAAATTATAGATTAATTTGTTAATGGGACATTATAGCATATCGGGTCAACCCGACCCTATAAGGCTATCGGGTTTATCAGGTTGACTCGATAAACCCGATAAGCTAAGTTGGACCCGAATCAACCCAACCTTATAAGGCCTTCTTGGGTTCAGGTCAAGTTCGGGTCGGGTCGGGTGTTTGTGAACTCATGTTACAATATAAAAGTATGTGGGTGTTTGTGAACTCATGTTACAATATAAAAGTATGTGGGTGTTTGTGAACTCATGTTACAATATCACCATGTTCTTAACGAAGATCAAGATCTTCAAATGTTTGTGAACTCATGTTACAATATAAAAGTTTTGTTCTTTAAGAAGAGGGTTTTAATAATGATAGATTTGTTAGTTTTGTAATTTGTATTTAAGCAAATTTATGTTTCTTGTGTGGCTGTGTAAGTGGCCAGAAATGACGTGGAGCATAACGGTATAATCGTGCGACATGTCACATTACATGTACAATTGACGGATGACGTGAATTTTAGAGGTAAAAACGAGGTTTGATGATAAAACCAACGAAGTTTGATGGGTAGTGTGGTAATTGTTTGATTTATGTCTTCAGTTAGCTGTAACTTTTTAATGTTTAGCTGATGATCTTTTTGCTATAATCTAACCACCAATCCAGTTCTTGTTCTTATCTAACTCGAGTGTACCATTTTAACCGGATAAAAAAACAAAGAAAAATATACAAAACAAAGCTACATTCAATGGTGTTCCAAGATTTTCTAGTTCAATGTTTCCAAAACACATCTTAAGAGCACCCACAACATAAGCATGCTAACCAACAAGTCTTAAAATCATATCATACTGTAACAAACTCAAACATATATCATTAAAATAAAAAACTAATACTAATAAAAAAAAATGATTCGCAAATGAAGTCTTTATTTGGACAGTTTTGAAGTCAACAACTCATACTCTTGTTAACAGCTCCAGTGTTAACCAAGACTCTTAGTGTACAAGAACGCAAAAGGCACTTGCCGCACGGGAGTGGCATCTAACCTTGTATAATTTAAATAGCGAAATCACGGGTAAAAAACATCAAACCCGAACCACCAGAAGCATCTCTAAGACTTCTATCATACACAAGAAATCCATACCAAACCCATCAAAATAAAATTAATCTGTTTCAAGAATAAATTTTGCAATAATTGAACAAATATCAACAAAATGATAGTGAAAACAACTAAAATCTAGAATTCGAGTAGTGGCCTAGAAATGTATTTTCAGTGAGTATCTATTGAGAGGCTAATGGATAAATATTGGATTTCCTTATCAACGAAAAAACTTCCATCTAGATCGTCATGGAATTGCTGGTAAGAGTCACGACGTCCATTCCACCCTACCACGAGGATAGGGTACCGAAATAAAGACATTGTACCAGCATACGATATATAATTTAAACAGAGAAACCGTGGCCGAAAAACATCCAACCCAAACCACCAAAACCGTCTCCAAGGGCGGAGCTATTAAGGGACCGGGAAGGGTCCCGGCCCCCTAGGCCTAAGCCAGTTAGTGTATTTTTTAGCGATTTCATGTGTATTTCCGGGAAAAAAAATTATTTCGGGCCTCTCATTTAATGTATTTCCTGAAAAAATTTGTTTCGGCCATCCCACGCAAAATTTTCTAACTCCGCCATTGACCGTCTCCAACATTTCTAACACTGATGCGTGAGCAGTGAAGGATCTTGATGTTGATAACCGAGCATTCACCGGGTTCCAAAAGAAAACTTTGCTATCTTCGGAGCCCCCTATGACATAGCTCCTTAGGTTATAAAAACCACAATCGATTTTTGATGACTGGTCAACAAAACCCAAAAGTTAACTACATCAGCATGTACCCAAAAAAATACCCATTTCAACTCATGATCCTACCCGCCTATTTTTCAATTCTACTGAAGAGCCTTTCCTTACCTCACATTGATGACCTTTATATTCGTGTAATATTTCACTAGCATGCCTGCAAAGTAAAGAAAAGTCAGTAAAAGTAATCTTTTTATCTAACTAAATAGAATGGAAAAGAATGCAAGTTTTACAAGTCCAAAAGCCGCAATGTAGAGTTCATACACCTTGCCAGCACATGATTATCATTCTGGCCCGAACACATACACGTGACCGAACTCTTCAAGTCATGAGATTTTAATTTGCTGAAGATAAAAGGATTGAAAAAAAGAATTAAACCTCTTGTCAAGTGTATTGGGTAAAGGGGGAATATAATGATGTAGACTACTCTCACGTACCTAAGAGTTCGAGTGTCCATTTCGCATACCGTCCCATCCAAACATCGGATGAACCAACGATGAGTGAGCATGATGTAACATATAATTTAACAGGAAACCGTGGCCAAAAAACATGAAACCCAAACCACCAAAACCATCTCCAACATTTCTACCACTAGATCCATGACAAGAAATTCATATCAAACTCAAACAATAGAATAAACCAAAGTAAATTATATCAACTCAAGTCACTAGCTATTTTAGCTATATATTTTTCTTAAAAGGAACAAATATTAACAATAACATAGTGAAAGAAGTTGAAACATAGAATTGTAAAGTGGATATCATGTGGTTACATGGCTGCCTCAAGATTTATAAACCCTATATTCCCGCTCAAAGTCTTGCACTAAAATTCCCGCTCAATTTTTCTTATTTTGGGCTTCCAAAAGTCTATTCAAAGGTTTTCACTTTTGACTCTAATTTTCAAGTTATTAAAGTTTTACTTTACAAAAAGTTACCTCTTTTATTCACGGGAAATGCTATAATTATCTTTTCAAAAATATTGCTAATATTAAGGCAAGAATGTTAGCTTCTCACTTGACTAATATTAATGAAAAAAGTGTATTGTATTTGTTTTTTTAAAAATCAAGAAAATTGTTGTTGATTATTTATGATTTTATTAGGACGAAGTAAATATTCTACGCTTAGTTCTCGAAAATTGGTTGTTAACAACAAATCAACAA
Source organism: Chrysanthemum seticuspe (assembly GCA_019973895.1). Lineage (NCBI taxonomy): Eukaryota > Viridiplantae > Streptophyta > Magnoliopsida > Asterales > Asteraceae > Chrysanthemum > Chrysanthemum seticuspe. The sequence goes on from BPTQ01000009.1 coordinate 29,389,131, forward strand.
TTCTAAGGGTTTTTGTTGGCCAAACTTTTTATTTATTAGAGTATAAATTTATATATTTAAATGGATTCATGAGTTGACTTGTTTAAAAAATATTAAACCAAGACATGACCTATTTATTAAACATGTCATACGGGTTAACTTGTTTTCGACAACTTGTTTATCCGCAACCTAAACTTGCTTATCTTCGTTTTGATTTTTGTGTTGTGTCAAAAATTGCCACCCTTAGAAAAAGGTAGGTAAAAACATTTATTTAGTTAGGGTGAGATTTGAAATTACTATATTAACTTAGGGGCAACCGGATGGTAAAAGAATCAAGATATCGAGTATGAAATTCGTTTGTTATATTAAGTAAATAAATAGTAGTCTCCCTGATCCAAATTTCTTGTCCCTTTTTTTTTTTTTTTTTTTTTTTTTTTTTTTTGAATGTTTCAAAATAATTGTATCTTTCTTGTTTTAACCAATCAAAGAAGTATCTTTAATTGTTTGAAGAATGTAATGGTTTCACTTCTTTTTTATTTTTTTTGTATTATTATTTTTTATATAATTTTAGGATGAGTAAGTCTACATTAGGCTGCCCCAGTAAGGGATCTCAATCCCTCCATTTTCTCTGCCACGTCAGTTTTCTCTCTCCAACGACATTCAGGCGATTGGGTGTCCCAGTAAGGGCGACCATGATCAAATTTTTTTTTTCTTTTCCTTCTTTTATAAAATACTTTACAAATAAACTAAAAAAATTACAAAACTAAAAAAAAAACAAAAAAACGTAAGTTGCGATCACATGTTACCAAACTTACCAATTAAAAAAATAATAAAAAAAAACTTCAACCTATAGAAACACACACGCATTAAAAACACACTAAACACACACACGTATTAAACACACACACATGAATTTAAAAAAAAGAAAGAGAAAGGAGAGTGACTATCGGTCATGTACACGATCACTTCCCTCCTCTGATCGAATGGCCACACCAAGGACGACCGAATCATGAATCGATCGACCCATGTTCGATCGATATTACTGGGGCAGCCTTAAGTGTTTGATTTTGTAACATCGTGTGGTTGAAAATATTTATTTTTAACCAGATAAAAAGAGTTTTACTAGAATTTTTTATTTTGTAATCAGTATAGATCTTGGCATCTTCATTAAAAAAATATAATAAAATAAAGATTTATAGTTGTATGTATTTGACAATGAGGGATGCTACATCCACTCACAAAATTCACACAAATCACCCACACGCTGAGGTGTCATCCATTGATTGGTGGAATGGGAGAGAAGAAAGAGAAACTATAATAAAATTCACCAATCAGTAGGTGACACCTCAACGTGTGGGTGATTTATGTGAATTTTGTGAGTGGATGTAGCATTTCTCTTTGACAATTATAAAAATGGTACTAAAAAGATTAATGGTTAAGAACTGCCGCAACATATGTAATTATAAAAACTTCTTATTATTGCGCAAAAAAAACAAAAAACAAAAAAAAAATGAATTCAATCTAAATTATCGCGTAAAAATTATATAACAGCATAAGGTGTTGAGAGAGTTATAGGATCGCGTTATAGAAAAAATGTTGTTAGTTCAATATTTTTCATCTATAACTCTGAACTCACGTGTAAGTTATAAGACACCAATCATTCCTATAACCCTGCGTAACTTATACTCTATCAGCACTAGCTTTTTTGGCTTTATACTTTCTTAATTAGCATATTCTTTTATTTGTTTGTTTATATTTTCTTTCTTGTTTTTTATTATAGTGAAATACAATAATGGTTTTTTTTTGTTTATTAATAACGTATATACTCCACATATGTGTTCAAATATTGACAGTGTAACCTGTGAGTCCAAAATATAATATACATGCAAAGTATATTTAGGTGGTCATGCATGTGAAACCATAATATTATATACATGCAAAATATACAAGGATGAACATACATGTGAACATGTGAGTTGCTAAATAAATTGATTTCTAGAAGGAGCATTAAATGCTCCCAAATTGAGCTAGTTGCGCAAGATTCGGATAATGTCAGACAGTAGATCGAATATGAGATATATTGTTCTTATCCGATCCAAGGTATGATTCGATTACTCGCCTATAAAAGGGAGGCAGGTAAGTTGTTAAAACACACAACAAAGTACAATTGACTAACTCTCTTCCAATAATAAATGCTTTTTATTATGATATCATTATCTGACTTGAGCGTCGGAGCTTAATTTCGAGGAAAACCCCGGGATAAGTTCTAATGTGGCTTTTCTTTCTTGAGTGATACAAATAGCAAGGTTCACCAGTTCAGCATCACGGACCCCACTTACGGACCTGCTAATTTTGGTATCATCATTTGGCGCCATCCGTGGGACCGAAATAATTTTCACCAACTCTTGAAATGTAGGGTGACAACCAATGACCCAGACGGGTTCCCAAAGAAAAAACATACATCCAACGCTGCTTTTTACAGCAAGCCATTTATGATCAAAGAGATGGAATGGAGCATACGCAATTTGGTAGCCTCGCCTTTTACGGCACGAATCAGAGACTATGATATGCCAGATGGACTGAAGGTGCCAACAAACCTTAAGACATACGATGGTACGACCGACCCTGATGATCATCTGACAATTTTCATAGGAACTATGGACGTGCATAAACTTCCAGAACCTGCGTGGTGTCATTTCTTTCACATCACCCTAAGCGGGGCAACAAGGTTCTGGTACGATAACCTAACACCACGATGCATAAATAGCTTTCATGAGCTAAAAGACAAATTTCGAGCAAACTTTTTGCAGCAAAGACGGTTCCAGAAAACCCAAAATTCTAGGTATTCGGCAACGTTCCGACGAGTCACTTAGGGACTACTTGCAAAGATTTGGAAAAGAAACGCTGCATATGACCGACCGTTCAGATGGGATGATGACTGGGGCATTCATTAGTGGACTACGACCAGGGAGGCTCTTCAAAGACCTCATAGCACGGCCGCCGGCGTCCATGGAGGATTTGTTCACACAAGCTCACAACTTCATAAGAGCCGATGAAGCGAATACGGAAAATCAGCTACGAGACTCGAGGTGGGTGCCTAACGACAATAAGTCCAGCCAAAGCTACAAAGACACCTCAAGGAGACATAAAGAAAAAATACATCACTCGCCCCAACGCAAGAGCTAATGAACGTTCCCACATTCACAAACCATCTTTCACACCTCTAATTAAGTCTCCAGCAGAGATATACGCCACGTCCGAAGGAAAAGCGGTTCTCCGACCTCCACCACGAATGTTCGCCCCCGGTAATCAGAGAGACCGCACAAGGTAATGTGAGTTCCACAATGACCATGGGCATGACACCAATGATTGTATCGACCTACGGAAAGAAATTGAGGCGTGCATAAAGAGTGGTCGTTTAAGCCATCTTGCCAAAGGTGCTAAGACCCAAAGTAACAATCAAAATCCAAGCTCATCAAGAGCCCTTGAAAGAGCGAAAAGTCAAATTGATTGGAAGCAAAAGATAGCCGAGCTTAAAGAAACAAATGAAATACTGATGACAAGCACACATCGGCCCTCACAAAATAGCCAACCAGAGGAATTGCTGTCAGACATCGATATCGCATTCTCATCTGAGGATCCGATTCCTGAGCATTGTAATGGCGATGACCCGCTCATCATCAAAGCCTACATCGGAGGAAACGTCATACGCCGCGTCTATGTGGACGGTGGGAGCTCGACAGAAATAATGTATGAACACTGTTTCCAACAACTAACCCGCGAGGCAAGAACATCAATCCAACCGCCAACGTCACTTCTAACGGGATTTGCAGGACATGTACTATGGCCCCTTGGAGTTTTAACTATCCCCTTAACCCTTTTTGATTGCAGTGGAAAAGGTAGCAAGACAATCACCACGAATTTCATGATCGTTCGGGCCTCGTCGCCTTACAACATAATATTGGGACGACCATGAATGAGGCGACTAGGTGCAATTGCCTCTACAATACACTCTCTCCTTAAATTCCCTATTCCATCAGAACCACCATTGTTCGAGGAGACATACCCAGTAAAAACGAATGTCTCCAAGTCTCACGAAAAAGAGAACGGGATCCGGAGGAAGTAACCACACCCACTCCACAAGGGAACGAAAGAGAGAAAGAAGAAGTGGATATAAACTCCCTTTATCCAAATCAGAAAGTCATGGTCGGCACGAACCTGCCACCAAAACTGAAAGAAGAATTACAAAAGTTGTTGCGCCAAAACCACGACATATTTGCATGGTCGCCATCAGACATGACTGGAATACTAAGAGAGCTCGCAGAACATAAGTTAAACATACACCCACAAACCTTTCCAGTTAGGCAGAAGAAGCGCGTGTTAGCTAAGGAACGCAACGACGCAATCAACCAATAAGTCATCAAGCTTGTGGAAGCACGAATCCTCAAGGAAGTATACTTCCCCCGCTGGGTCTCCAACCCGGTGATGGTAAGAAAAAATGATGGATCTTGGCGCATGTGCATCGACTTCACTAACCTAAACAAAGCTTGTCCAAAAGACAGCTACCCTTTGCCCGAGATAGACCAAAAGATTGAGTCCTTGGAAGGATTTAGATTCAAGTGCTTTCTCGACGCATACAAAGGGTATCATCAGATACGAATGGCAGAGGAGGATGAGGAGAAGACATCTTTCCACACGAAGCATGGGACTTTCTGCTATGATAAAATGCCTTTTGGGCTTAGAAACGCAGGAGCAACATATCAACGATTGGTGGACAAAACATTTTCTAACCAACTCGGCCAAAACATCGAAATCTATGTCGATGATATGGTGATCAAAAGCAAAAACACGGGAAGCTTAATTGAAGACATTGAAGAGACCTTTCATACTCTGCGACGCATCAACATAAAGCTAAATCCGAAAAATGTGTGTTTGGTGTCGAAACGGGTCAATTCTTGGGGCATATGATCACTAGAAAAGGAATTGAAGCTAATCCAGAAAAAGTCAAGGCCGTTATCGATATGGCCTCCCCTCACACAGTCAGGGAAGTCCAAAGCCTCAACGGAAAGCTAGCAGCCCTTGGTTGTTTCCTATCTAAGTCAGCAGAAAGAGCATTGCCGTTTTTCAAAATGCTGAAGGGATGTATGAACAAAAGTAACTTTCGATGGACACACGAAGCTGAGCTAGAATTTCAAGAACTCAAGCAACACCTACAATCCCTCCCCGCCTTGACCGTACTAACACGGGGGGAAACGCTAATACTTTAGTAAAGCCTTGCAGGGGGCCGAAGTGAATTAACTCCCTCTCGAGAAGTTAGCACTTCCGCTTGTGCACACTGCGCATCGTCTACGTCGATACTTTCAAGCACATACAATATGCGTGCTAACAAACCAACCGATCCGACAAGTGTTGCTAAAGCCGGAAAACTCTGGCCGATTAGCTAAATGGGCCATCGAGTTAGGAGAGCATGATATAAAATACAAGCCGCACACGGCAATCAAAGGGCAAATAATTGCAGACTTCATTCCGAATCCCCAAAGAATAGCGAATCTGAAATGTTGGGAGGAACGACGACATTGAAACCAAAAACTCAAGAAGAAACACCTATCTGGACACTGTACATTGACGGGGCATCAAGCGAAGAAGGCTCAGGAGCAGGTCTTATTCTGACAGACCAGGACGGAAAAGAAGTTACGTACGCTTTACGCTTTGAGTTTCCGGCATCCAATAATGAAGCTGAGTATGAAGCCCTTATAACGGGACTGGAACTGGCTATTAAAATGGGAGTTCATCGCCTACAAGTTTTTAGTGACTCGATGCTTGTGACAAACCAAATAAAAGGGACGTACGAAGCACGGGAGGAGTCAATGAGGCTATACTTGGCTAAAGTTCAGCATCTGCAAAGAAGTTTCAAAATTTTCTCGATCACGTAAATTCCATGATCCAAAAATAAACGCGCAGATGCTCTGAGCAAGCTTGCTTCGTCCTCATTTTTGCATCTCACTAAAAAAGTCTTAGTTGAAGTCATCCCATGTCGGAGCACTGAAGCCACAATAATAAACACAGTATATGAGCCAGGAGAAACCTGGATGGATCCCATTATTGATTACCTGAAGGACGGGAAGCTCCCGGACGACCCAAACCTTGCAAGAAAGATTCGAATCAAGGCGCCACAGTACTCTCTAGAGCAAGGTATTATATATAGAAAAGGTTACTTAATGCCCTTGTTAAGATGCATTGGCCCGAACCAAGCACAATATATTCTCCAAGAAGCGCATTTTGGATCTTGTGGAGCACATGCGGGAGCCAGGACCATTGCTCAAAAAGCGGCACGCCTAGGGTATTATTGGCCAACCATGTACCGGGATGCAATACAAGTCGTTAACACATGCCGAAATTGTCAAGAACACGCCCCCATATTGCGAAAACCGCAATATGATATGACAAGCATCTACAGTCCGTGGCCATTTTATCAATGGGGAATCGACATAGTCGGCCCTTTTCCTGAGGCGCCAGGTAGAGTAAAATTCTTAGTCGTAGCGATTGATTACTTCACAAAATGGGTAGAAGCTGCACCGCTGGCGACAATTACCGGTAATAACATTCTTAAATTTGTTTGGTCTAACATCGTGTGTCGTTTTGGAATTCCAGGTGTCATAATAAGCGACAATGGGAAGCAGTTTTCAGAAAACCCCTTTCGTGAATGGTGTAGCGAGCTTAATATCAAGCAGGGATTTACCTCAGTGGCACACCCCCAAGCGAACGGACAAACAGAGGTGACTAACAGAACCCTCGCACAAGGAATCAAAACGAGGTTAGGGAAGTCAAAAGGTCAGTGGGTTGAAGAATTGTCGAATGTGCTATGGGCATACCGTACGATAGCAAAAGCAGGTAACCACTGTACCCCATTCAGTTTGGTTTACGGATCTGAAGCTGTGCTTCCCCCAAAAATAGGAATCCCTTCCTACCTCATATCCTCGTATGACGAAAGTAAAAACAATGAAGAACTCCGATTAAACTTAGAGTTTCTAGAGGAGAGAAAGGAACTGGCAGCACTACGCGAAGCCAAATATAAACGCCAAACTGAGCAATACTATAATCAAAAGGTCCACCATCAGAAACTCAAAGTTGGAGACCACGTACTCTGAAAAAATGAAGCAAGCCGACAACAAGGACAAAAGAAACTCGACCCCAACTGGGAAGGGCCATACCAAATCATTGAGGCTAAACATCCAGGAACGTATGTACTTGCAGACATGCACGGGAAAACAATACCAAGAACGTGGCACGCTAGCAACTTACGCAAGTTTTATTTTTAGCCAATGAATCGCCATATCTTGTACCAAGTGTACCATGTAAAGCAATGTGTATATAAATAACATGTGCGATCACATTGTTAAATAAATTTCTTATCGGAAAAAAAAAGAGGGGAGGTACTTTAGTACCTTTTGTGCGTTATAAAGCATGACTAATAAATGATTTTGTGTCTCGTAGCACGCAACGCCCAAGTATCCTGAAAAATAAAGGATATATATGTAGCAAAAGCTACTTAAATCAAGCTCAAAAGAGCAACATGATTAAATCCGGATAATATCCCGCCATTAAAAGGGATGAAACAAAGTTGGGCCCAACGCGCGGATGCTTTCCCGCCATTAAAAGGGATATGATTTATGAGGCCCAACAATACATGCTCGATTGAGTAAACAAAAGCGCTATATAAAAGTCATGACCAAATAAATAAATAAAACACAAAAGTGCGTACGAAAAGAAAATAAAAAATAAAAAAGAGGATTGTCATTATAGCACATGAGAAATAAAACATTATAATGTGTGTTTACACATGCATTCTAAAATTGTCAATGTGGTATTTTGGCAATGACCCAAGTTGGGTAAAAAGCTACAACAAATATAATAATGTTATTTTGGCATGTGAAAGAATCACTTTTAAATTATCATGCATGAACTCATGCACACTAGTACACTACTATTAACTTGATATACTGAATATTTAGTTGATCATGCTATTTGAAACAGAGTAATATTCAATTGATCATAGAGCAATGTTAAATCATAGGGTTATATCAAACATGCATACTCTTAATCTATTTCTTCCACATGGACCATGCAACAGCTGTAAGAAAATATAATTGCAAGTTATTTAGATATGTTTTGCCCAAATTTAAAGGCCAAATTTGTCTTTCAGGTCTGGACCTATTATTACATGTATACGGAAGAAGCAAGCTAACCGAATAAACTTTTGCATTAAAGCGTGAAAGATGGTTCGTCAACATCACCCAAAGCAAACCATCACTGAAATATATATTACACATAAAACCGTAAATTCTAACATATATCACAAAGAGGAAGTACATGTCCGACGTAGCCTAATATATTACAAACTTCAAAACTTGGCTACGGTATCCGCTTATAGCGATACTAACTATAAGCTTTAGCCCATATATCACAGATAATGAAACTTGGCTAAAACACATCCGAAACGAAACGACACAAACATAAACTAAAATCCTTGAAAGGATATCTCAGCCACTGCGAACTTAAGCAACATGACTCGGACCCTCACCACCGCCACCATGTCGAAGTACATAACGAAGCAAGGTGTATGACAACTCGGGAGCCTTGATTATGTCGTCCATGATCACCCAACTCTCTTTTTTTAGCCCTGAAACGGCTTGCGCAATCCTTTCCATCATATTAGGATCAAGGTCGATATGCCCTCCATCACTAGCCATAGACAAAGAAAGATCTTGGGCTTCCCTTCTTCCCAACAGACGACCCTGCTCGATCATGACCTCTTGGACCTTGAGCATCTCTATATCGAACTCCTCGCTCTGCAGAACCCTCACAACCATCCGGGGAATGGCCTCACGCATAACTCATGCTAACTCATTCTCCAAGCGCACCTTTTCGCTTTGAAAGAGGTGTAACGTATTGATCATACCCGCCTCCTGTTGCCCCAGCTTCTCAAGTTCTTCCGCTACATAGTTGTAACTCGAACATGATCCGGAATACTTACCTTTTAGCTCATTAATTTCATAACGAAGAACGTTGCCTTCATCGGCTAACTCTTGAATCCTTTTTTGGTATGCTTCGGCCGAAAGGGTTGAGGGAGGCCCCATGGTGGCATACTCGGATATCGGGTTATATGTCCAGTTAGGATCACTAGACATGTTATTAGAAGAGAATATGTCGTATGGAAGGATTGATAGAAGACGTAAAAGTATAGTATATATATAGGAGGGAAGATTATTTGGAAGAAAGTGATAGGTAGAAAGTGACTCACACAAGCTACTACTAAAACCTACACTCTATTAAAGGAAACATAGGGTATATACAGACTGAGGATAAATTAATTGGTGACCATGCAAGTGTTACTTAGGCATCTCAATTACATGCTCGGGGACATAATAACGTATATACTCCACATATGTGTTCAAATATTGACAGTGTAACTTGTGAGTCCAAAATATAATATACATGCAAAGTATATTTAGGTGGTTATGCATGTGAAACCATAATATTATATACATGCAAAATATACAAGGATGAACATACAAGTGAATATGTGAGTTGCTAATAAATTGATTTCTAGAAGGAGCATTAAGTGCTCCCAAATTGAGCTAGTTGCGCAAGATTCGAATAATGTCAGATGGAAATATTCGGATAATGTCAGTAGATCGAATATGAGATATATTGTTCTTATCCGATCCAAGGTATGATTCGATTACTCGCCTATAAAAGGGAGGCAAGTAAGTTGTTAAAACACACAACAAAGTACAATTGACTAACTCTCTTCCAATAATAAATGCTTTTTATTATGATATCATTATCTGACTTGAGTGTCGGAGCTTAATCCCGGGGCAAAACCCCGGGATAAGTTCTAACGTGGCTTTTCTTTCTTGAGTGATACAGATAGCAAGGTTCGCCAGTTCAGCATCACGGACCCCACTTAAGGACCTGCTAATTTTGGTATCATCATTTATGTAGCGTGCAATGAGTCAGTAAGCTAGGTAGCTATCATCTTTACCACACTTTTTTACCCTCATTTACTCTCTTTACTTTTTAATGTTAAATTCACGTACATCACTTATTCTTACCAGAAAAAGTGACAACTTTTGATAAAACCTATTCATATTTATTTATTTATTTATTTTCAGTCACAATTAATCTATACTATGATTAGCTGGAATTACTTGGATGTATAATTATTTACTTGAGAGATTCTATAATAACGTTCAACCCGGTTCACTTGGTTTCTATGAGAGTTTAATGTTTTTGCTAATGGCATCGTCTTCCTTCTTTTGAGAAAGACTCGACCTCTAGTATTTTTTAATCTTTATTCTCCACTTTATAGCGACCTTCATGAGTTAAACTAATCTCATTTCCTCGGATTACCGTTATATGGGTAGTTTAGAGCGCAACTAAGCCGTAGCCCCAATTTTTTGTTCGTAACTAGGGAAAGATAGAATGGAGTTCTTCATGAAAGTTTGAGACAAAGGGATATAAAAGACTTTCTCTATCGCCTCCTAGTTTTGAGACATTATGGCTTTGGGGTCAACCCCGGTAAGAAAGAGGGAATCCATGAAAACTTAGGATCTGGCAACATAATAAAATACTATCCTCATAATTAGACTATGTCCATGAGATTTGACAAAAGAAGATTGCAATAAACATACTTATCAATGAGTAGTTTATAAATAAACATATTTAATGATATATGTTTGATTTCAACTACCTTACATATTAATCTTGAAAGATGAATTTTGTAACATGAAACAAGAAAACAAGTACATAGTACAATAGATAAAGTAAATGACACCTTTGACCCAACTGTTCTTTGCTAAGGGAGTTGATTTGAACATATTATAAATGATCGTGACACTTAAATTTATAGTGTCTTGACATATATATCCTCACATTACTTTTAGTCATGTTCATTTTGTAAGGGTATACATGTCCAAACGCTTTAAATTTGAGTGTCTCAATCATTTATGGAAGTGTGAAAATCACCTCCCCCTTTGCAAATGGGGCATGATATAGGGACCCCCTATAGGGGGTTGCTACAATACACACGCATCAAAAGATTGTACTGTGTGCATATGAGGTTGTACTGTATACTTTGCGATTTGTACTGTATACTTCGCGATTTGTATAATTGACTATAGGGAGTCCCTATAGTATATCCCTTTGCAAAGTTATGGGATCGTATTCAAAATTCAGCTACCAAATGAAACAATGAATACTTTATTTATGAATCATACACACACACACAAAAATCTCCTATCTTTTGCATTTATAAGGTTTTGGACAAAGTTAAAAAGACTTTACGAGCCACCAATAACAAGTTGATCATTAATATGAGCTTCAAATCCTCGTAGGAAAAATGTGAAATTAAAATATGGATATAATGAAATTAAAATATGGATATAAACTTTGGTATGTACTATGTAGGAGGGTGGTTGGGTAACATTATGAAGGACAGGTAAAAACATTTATTCACTTTGGGTAAGATGTGAAATTATTATGTTAACCTTAGGGATGGTAAAAGAATCAAGATATCAAGTATGAAATTGTTTGTAATTTTAAGTAAATAAATAACACAGTACTACAGTAAGTGTTTAATTACCATATTATACATTTACCATACAAGCGAGTGAAGCGACGCTGTTTCATGTCAGGATAAAAATGGCGTCGTTTCATTTGCTTGTTTATGTTTTATGGATTTTGGTTCAAACGACGCCATCTCATGCTATAGGCCGCAAATAGCGACAATTGTTTCTTATTTTTATTTTCATTATTATTTTTTCTTTGATCTTTTTTAGATGTGAGAAATACCTTCTTCAGCAACCCCTATTCGCAACAGATTCATAGCTCATTGAAGTTGTGTCTATTTGATCCTCACGACCATCAGCGAAGCAAATGTTAGGATTAATTAGTTCGGTATTGCGGTTATTTCAGCTTTAATGACAGGTTAGTTGGTCATTGTTACTATAGGTTTTAAATTTGGTTCGGTCGATTCTCGGTCGACGAAACCAGAGCCAAACATGACCGGGTGGGTGCATAAAAAATTTTGAACTATAATATTAGAAACACATTTCGATAAACCAGGTGAATTTAAAATGCAATTAGAAAAAATCGATGTTTTTTCAAAAATTAATACTACATTAAAAAATTCATGGGTTTTCGGGCACCCACGAAAACCCGTTGGTTTCGACCCTGTTCACGGATTAATGTTTTGGGGTTCAGTGTGTCACAATTGTTAATGCCTTTATGTTGTTTTGAGAAAAATATAATGTTTAAATATTTGGGAAAAAATGAACATATATCGGCTAAATTTGTGAAATAAATTAGGACTTTGAATTAGAAAATAGATGTCGTAGGTTACATAAAGGCAAGAATGACAAACCTAGTTGGGTAGTTGGGAAGGATGAGGCAGGTGGATACATTATGAAGGGTAGATGAGCAAGTACTCCTTTTTTGGCCAAAAGTTAATACAGTAAAAACTAAAAAGGGATAAAGAAAAGAGAAAATTCCTAAAGTATTCCGGGTGTCTAAGTGTATTTCTTTAAAAAAAAAGAAAAAAAAAAAAAAAAAAAAAAGCTCAGATTGACCGGGTAGTTAGGCGACTACCTTATATGTTTGACATGTATCCCACTTTTTCTTACTAAAAGACAAAAAACAAGTAGCCTAAAGTAAAAGTCACCCAAAAAACCCAAGTTGCTCGGTACTTTTTATACTTTGTGTATTAAAAAAATTGGATACATGTTATGCATATAAGGGGTCGCCTAAATGTCAGGTCACCCTAAGCTATTTTGAGATTTCTCTTTTTGAGCAACTAGTCTACTTTAAGAACTTTCTCTAAAAAGAATCTCTATGAAAGGCTTGAGATGATGAATCGGGAATCACTTGAACATGAGCCTTATACTTGAGAGATTTACTTGAAATTTGCCACTTAATTGAACACTTCAACTTGATTTGAATCTTCAACTTTTTCGGGTATAATGTCGAAGTAAAATCAACTTTTATATCATGACAAGCGTGTATTCTAGCTTTGTTGTTAATGTGCATCGATTGAGCCGTATAGAGAAATATGCATGGATTTTCTGTTTTATCCAAGCTCGGTTGGGCTATTTGGATTCAAAATCTTAATCTCCATAATTTGTAATCTTTTCTACCTTCTTGCTAGTATCTAATAAATTCGTTGTTCAAAAAATAATCAGCACATTACACTTTAATCAAGTGATTTCCAACTATTCTTGGACATTAATGAAGTGTTTCTTATTATGACTCACTAGTAGGTAACTGTCACTCACATACGCACATAAGGTTGTGTAGAAATAAGCACAAGTGAATAAATTGTTCATTATCGCTACTTCGTACAATATGTGCACTCTATTGCCTATCAACACTTCGGCATCTCGTTAAATCAATTGTTATTGATCTCAAAGTAGCTATAAGTTAATTAGGTCTTTTTTCCAACATCTTATAAAACCAATTCTTATTGATCTCACAGACCAAATTTGTGCCAAACAAACAAGATTTTCGTGCCCCCATGATGCTGCAACCAAGTTTGTTGCACATGTTGATAAACTTCTCGACATTCCTTTTGCCAATTTGTTCAATGAGAAACATTAGCAAGTAGAACAGACACAGCCTTTTACGATATTGTATCACAAGTAGTACAAGTTATGATAGTATTAAAAGCCCAACTTTTCATTACCTTGTTATTTTTTTAGATTGCAACTTATTTTGCTAGTAAGAAAAAACAATGGAACCAGATTAACCTGTCCACCGAAACCCGACCTGATAAACCCTATAACACCCCATGTCCTATTTTATAGAAAATTTGGCTACGTTGGAGAGGGGGAATAGATACTTGTACAGTTTCTTTACAGAGTATGGGGAACAATATGCTGATTTGGCGGCAAGAAAGGAAACTTAAATGGGATCCAAATAAGGGGTATTAAGCACTTGCCGACACAAATAGAGTTAGATATTGTAGCAAGTGACCAATACCTTATTTATCTCTCATTTAAATCATCAAATCCACGTATTGGTCCCCATACCAGTAAAGAAACAATTGTAGCAAGATTAACCGAGCAACGTCCATTTATTGATTGGTTTAGTTATGTGTAGGTTAAATGAGAATGCGTGAACTGGGTTAGCATTTGGTGTTGGGTATATATATAGTGGTTGAGAAATGATTTTGAGCCGTTGGATTGGGAGGAGATCTAAGGGTGGAGAATTAGTGTGGGGGTTATCCGTGGGATGATGGATGGACCAATGGGAGGCATTTGTGTTTGTTTTTAGGATTTTTGATTTAAACATTTACAAATGTGTTTCTTTCTTTTTTCACATTATGATACCACAAGAAAAGTGTTTTCTTTTTATTTCTTTTTTTTTTATCTCAGTTTTCGACACGGCATTGCGAGCAAAACTAATTCTAAGGCAATTATCTTTTATGATAGCTTAATGTCGGCGCAAGTAAACCTCCATAGCCATAAGAAGATTAATTTTCTCCTCATTAAATTTGAACCCTTAACGTTCACTTTAAAAGACTTGTACTTTTGTCGCTAGATCACCCCTTGTTACAAAAGAAAAGTGTTTACTAGTTGATATTTTGAAATAGAAAATTGTTGTTGTTTTAGTTATGTCGATCGGTTTACATGATATAGAATGTGTCTTGTGTAATTATTCTTGTTTTGATACGTTTGTGGTTTGAAGCAACTATCAACACAAAACTATTAGACTCACTAAACCTTTTCCAACGATATTCACCACTAAAATATATGCTACTTCTGAGAATGAGTGAACTAACGGTTTATGCTCTGATGGTCAAAACACTAGTTGATTCATCTACCTTCTCCATAACAATTTTTTTAGCATTTAACACCAATAGTGGGAACCGTACACATAATTGAAACAAATCATCCGCTAATAAAGGAACAAGTGGACCAACATCAAATGCACTTGGATGCACAATCTGGCCCAAATTCAATCTTACCGAGCACTGTTTTTGGCCCGGCCAACTCCCGCCCAGCAGGCTCTTTTGGCCCAACAAGCCTTGTTAGCCCATCAGGCACAACTACTTGCTGGCTGGCAACCCATTTCTACGGCTCAATAGTTTGGATTAGCTGTTGGAATTATTAGTGAGTTTGGTAAGTTTTATCACTCACAAAGCGTAAGGTACAACTAGCTGAGGTTGCAACTGATTGTACACGGCTAGCAGCATGCGGTACCAGCCTAAAATGCGGTAAAGTACCATTAATTTGTGTTGACTTGGTAAAAGGGAGTGAGCGCTGATTTAGTGGAATTTTCATCCACTATCTCCTTAATTTACGATGCATGACCATGACCACATCTGATCAATGTGATCATGTTTATCCTTGCCAAGTACTACGTAGTATATATAAGCCCATGATGGGATCTTGAATAATATAGATGAAAACACAAATATACATATGGAGAATAAGCTGCTGCCATTTGCCTCAGAACTTGTTTTCTACATACCGCCATCTTACGTTGCAAACTCGAGTTGTTGCTATTTGACGTTTGCGTGTGTGAACTGTATGAATCCTGGAGTGCCTTGGCTCGTAGACTCCAGCAACTTTACGGGGTGCCGAACTTACTTAAAAGGACAGGGAATTCGATCCTGTGCAGTTCCGTTTAATTGTTGTTCCGGTTCTGTTCTTGCTACTGTCTAGGTGCGTTATGGAGATACGTTTGTTATTGATGACTCATGTTCTTGAGACCCTCGGCTGTGGATGTCCCTAATATTTGGTTCAGGTGTGATTCATCTATGTTTACCATTTTGCTATTGATCGTATTATTGTTTGGGTTGTTTGGTTCTATGGCTACTGATGATACAACTCAAATATATTAATCAAATGTCATTAGATGTGTATGGTTTTAAGTTTCCTACTCATGTTCTATACTTGATGAATATTGACCAGAATGTATGCTAAAGTGCAACAATCTTGCTCTTATAATATTACAACAATCTTGCTCTTATAATATTACAACAATCTTTTAAGTACTGTTCGTGCAATGTACAAGAAGGTACAAAAGGAAACACACATTCAAATGACATTGTGAAGGCATGAGCTAGAGCTTGGCGTTTGAGAGCTCATACAGATGGACCACAATATCAATTCACGGGAAGCATATTTATTATAAATGGTTTCTCGAGAATTGTCATTGCATCTGCATGGTCTACTGTTTTGTGGCATCATTCCTTAGTTCGATTATAAAACCAAGGATTGTGAATTATTGCACGGCTCAAAAGAGCTACAGTCACCGAGGAGGTGTGGCTGAAATCGAGACAAATGAGTCGTGATTGTGAAATTATCCTTATTGTTGTTGAAGGATACATTTAAAAAAAGGAATGGATCGACAATATCTCATGAAGGAGCCTCGAGATGTAACTGAGATATCATAAAGTTTTGTTGGCATTAACTAAATCTTTCTTGTAACTATCTTTATACTGGTCTTTTGAATTTGGTCTTTTGAATTTGTTTTTCAATGCACATAATTTTCAGACGTACAAGACAAGAAGCATAGTGCACACCACTTTAATGCACATGATAAAAAACAGAACACCTCATTAATGCTATTTAATATAGTCAATTAATTTACTGGTCAATAAAGATAAGGGAAAATGATAAATTTAGGCATCAAAGTTGCCACGTTTTCCTTTTCTGGGCATCAATTTTTTTTTTTTTTTTCCTATTTTAGCACTGAACTTGCCTAATTTTCCTTTTGTGACACTTAAAGTGTGATTTTGTGTCACAAAAGGAAAATTAGGCAAATTCAGTGCTACAATAGAAAAAAAAAAAAGTTCGATGCCCAGAAAAGGAAAAAAAGTTCGATGCCAAGAAAAAAAAAAGTTCGACCGTTAATTTTTTTATTGCACCGTTAGTCCTTTTCGTCTATTTTTAACGACCGTTATTATATTATTGCACCGGTACTCCTTTTCGCCCGTTCTTACACGTTTTCGTCCGTTCTTACACGGTTTCGTCCGTTTTTACACGTTTTCATCCGTTTTTACACGTTTTCGTCCGTTTTTACACTTTTTCGTCCGTTTTTGCACAGTTTCGTCCGTTTTTGCACGTTTTCGTCCGCTTTTGCACGTTTTCGTCCGTTTTTGCACGGTTTCTTTTGTTTCTACACGTTTTGTTCGTTTCTACACGTTTTTGTTCGGTTTTACATGTTTTCGGAAAACGTGTAAAAACGTGCGAAAACAGACGAAAATGTGCAAAAGCGGGCGAAAACGTGCAAAAGCGGGCGAAAACGTGGAAAAGCGGATAAAAACGTGCAAAAGCGGACGAAAACGTGCAAAACCGGACAAAAACGTGCAAAAGCGGACGAAAACGTGCAAAAACGGACGAAACTGTGCAAAAGCGGACGAAAACGTGCAAAACCGGACGAAAACGTGCAAAAACGAACGAAAACGTGTAAAAAACGGACGAAACTGTGCAAAAGCGGACGAAAACGTGCAAAACCGGACGAAAACGTGCAAAAACGGACGAAAACGTGTAAAAACGGACGAAACCGTGTAAAAAGGACAAAACCGTGTAAAAACGAACAAAACCGTGTAAAAACAGACGAAAAGGACAAACGGTGCAATAAAAAAATTAACGGTCGAACTTTTTTTTTCTGGGCATCGAACTTTTTTTCCTTTTCTGGGCATCGAACTTTTTTTTTTTCCTATTGTAGCACTGAACTTGCCTAATTTTCCTTTTGTGACACAAAAGTGTGGTTTTGTGTCACAAAAGGAAAATTAGGCAAGTTCAGTGCTACAATAGAAAAAAAAATTTTCGATGCCCAGAAAAGGAAAACGTGGCAACTTTGATGCCTAAATTTATCATTTTCCCTAAATATAATTAATACAGTTATTAAAACACCCCTTACATAAGAAATACAAATTATCAAGTATATTGTACAACCAAATTAAACACAATTCCTGCATTAAATGTCACTAATACAAATAATAAAGCAAATTTCAATCTCGAACAGGCAATGGGCCAAATGGGCTTGAGCCCGAACAGGCACGGGCTAAACGAAATTCTTGATATCGGTAAATTTATTGTCAAAAAGAACATAAAAAAAGAAGATGTCGGTCGTCTTACTGTG
Source organism: Chrysanthemum seticuspe (assembly GCA_019973895.1). Taxonomy (NCBI): domain Eukaryota; kingdom Viridiplantae; phylum Streptophyta; class Magnoliopsida; order Asterales; family Asteraceae; genus Chrysanthemum; species Chrysanthemum seticuspe. The sequence continues at coordinate 29,407,260 of BPTQ01000009.1, forward strand.
CTTAAAAGGTCACATGAAATGCATTTGTTCGCTATAAAAATAGTCATCGGGTACCCGCCGCCACATTGCGCGGGTACCCTTCTATTTAACCATAAATTAGATATTGAGATTGCAAACGCAAAAGAATTGGAAACTATATTTCAAAATAAATACTTTGAAAACATGCTGGTTTATAAAGAAGCATCTTTACTGCTAAGGAGAGAGCCACTTTAACATGGTATAAAGTGTCGAGAAAATGCTTTGTCTAAGAAGAGACAATACGATATATCTGTTAGTGAAGTTGTCACTTTGAAACTTGGCTCATGGTGTCTAGCAAAATACAACCAATAGCACAGTGGCTAGCTTTTAGGTTTTAAACTTTATTTGCTTTCTTTTACACAAAGTAATATTGTATTTGTTATAAAGATCTCATAAGAAGTGTTCAGGAAAGTTGATATGAAATTTTATTTTGAGGCAATCAATGTATTTAGTTTAACTAGTTGGATACTCGCGCACAGCGGCGGCGATAAATATAGTTATATAATAAATATAGTAAATAAATTGCTAACCTAACTCTCCTCGCAATTCCTTACCCGCTTAGTGAATTCATTTCACAAAACTTCAAATGTATATGTGTTAGTTGTATGTGTTTGTTTGAGTTTTCCGTATCTTTCCCGTGACATCATTATTCCCGCATATAAAAAAAACCTTCACAATCTCTTTCCCGTCAAAAACTTTACCAAAAGTAAATGATTTTGATAAATAAAATTTGTATTGATTGAAATAAAGGTTAAAGTTATAAAATTTTGAATCAAAATAAAATAAACCTATTAAAAATGTAAAAACTAAAAACTCATAAAAATATATCAAAATGGATGTTGAATTAAAGAGCACAAAATTTTAAAAAATATGGTGAAATTAGATCATAAAAAAATTAAACGAATTAAAAGATATTTAAATTTAAAAATAAAGATGATTAATTACTTAAGAAGTGACATGTGTCACCCCATTATTAGAGCTCTTTATTTTAGTTTGTTAGAACTCCTCTATTTTTGTTATTTTTTAGTTAGAGAAGTGACACATGTTACTCAATGATTGGAGCTCCTTATCTTAATTTTTTTGTAGAACCCACAACTTAAATGCTTTATATAGTAGTATAGATGATTGCAAAACTGATTTATTGATTAATATCTTGAATGGACGTGTATTATGCTAGAACTAATTCGTTGAGCTTTGTGAAATACTCCCTCGTGTAGAAGTGGGACATTTCAAAATTGAGTCAACATGAGATATTTGTTTTGGGTGTTGGTTGAAACCAAAACCGAAGTTTCACTCAATAAATACAAAGTGAATGGTTGATGGGACACGAACCAACCAAGCAAGCAGGCTTGTTGTGAAACATAGTGAACAATGACTACCTGGATATGCCAAATGGTGGGGGTGGTTGATGCGTGTGTTACATGATAAAATTGACTTTGTTTTATTTGAGCAAGACAAAGTATGTTTATAAGCAACCACAGCGTGAAACATTATGCATTAGAAGGGTAAGAAGATGCTACCTGTTAAATTCACAAGTGGGTTGAATTTATGTGCTCACAACATGAGTTGCTTCTTTAACATTTGAGTTGCTTCTTTAAAAGCTGATCTCATTGCCTAGTTATGACAATATTAGAGGTTACGAGGAGTAGAGATCTACTACCTCAGGATTCTATTGTGATGGAATGTGTTAACATATAAGAGAATGGCCATTAATGACATGTTTGTCAAGAAATCTAGAAACTTGGCGTTGTCACTACTAAGTCTCTGACGAGAGCCTTGGTGAGTGATTGTGATCGACAAGCGTGTAGTTGGTTGTCGGGTAGCCTATTAAGGCTCTGACGAGAGACTTATTGAGGCTTTCCTAATAGACATGGGTCTGAAACCATTGAGAATCGGTTAGTGATGGAAACCCAACTTGGTTGTAGTGCTCCTACATTACGAGTTTAATGGGTAATAACGAAGTCATTAATTGGTAGAAGGTGCTATCGATAAATTAACCCATGTATAGGTTAGATAGCACGCCGTTGCCGAGAAAGGATGAGATTTTCTCTTAACTAAGCTTTTGAGGCGTCTTAGCAATGAAGACGTTAGAATAGCTTTGCCTATATGACCTAGAGGTGGTGCCGCCTTGAATGGAGAGTTGTGGTTTCTCTCTTAGAGGGTCATGAATCAGTAAGTGCATGGCCATATTAGCGCTCAGTGAGAACGCGATGGTTACGGTGGGGAGTGTGTAGAAGTGTGCCGGTGAAATAACAAGATTTTGGTTTAATCCTCAGGACACCATTATATCTTAAGGTTTGTGGTTTAATCTTCGGACACCATTGAATCAATTACATTTAGCATACTTTGAGTAAACGAGGTTTAATCTTAGTGACACCTTCGTGACATAACTCATTAGAGTGGTAGAAAACTTTCCAACCTGGTGGGGGATTGTTGGAATTATTAGTGAGTTTGGTAAGTTTTATCACTCACAAAGCGTAAGGTACAACTAGGGTGTGTTTGGCAAAAGTAGCAGTGAGCAGTAGCGGTGAGCGGTAGCAGTGAGCTGTGAGCAGTAGCTGTGAGCAATAGCTACAGCTCACCGCTCACAGCTTCTTAAAGAAGCATTAGAAAAATGAGCATTCTTAAAAATTAGCAAAGCTCACAGCTCCTTTGCCAAACGATTACTAAAAATTAAAATGCTCGTTGCTCACCGCTCATCATTCCAAAAAATTCCTCACCGCTCCGTGCCAAACATACCCCTAGTTGAGGCTGCAACTGATTGTACACGGCTAGCAGCATGCGGTACAAGCCTAAAATGCTAAAGTACCATTAATTTGTGTTGACTTGGTAAAAGGGAGCGAGGGCTGATTTAGTGGAATTTTCACCCACTATCTCCTTAATTTACGATGCATGACCATGACCACATCTGATCAATGTGATCATGTTTATCCTTGCCTTGCCAAGTAGTATATATAAGACCATGATGGGATCTTGAATAATATAGATGAAAACACAAATATACAAATGGAGAATAAGCTGCCCATTTGCCTCAAAACTTGTTTTCTACATACCGCCATCTTACGTTGCAAACTCGAGTTGTTGCTATTCGACGTTTGCGTGTGTGAACTGTATGAATCCTGGAGTGCCTTGGCTCGTAGACTCTTGCAACTTTACGGGGTGCCGAACGTACTTAAAAGGACATGGAATTCGATCCCGTGCAGTTCCGTTTAATTGTTGTTTCGGTTCTGTTCTTGCTACTGTCTAGGTGCGTTATGGAGATACGTTTGTTATTGATAACTCATGTTCTTGAGACCCTTGGCTGTGGATGTCCCTAACATTTGGTTCAGGTGCGATTCATCTATGTTTACCATTTTGCTATTGATCGTATTATTGTTTGGGTTGTTTGGTTCTATGGCTACTGATGATACAACTCAAATATATTAATCAAATGTCATTAGATGTGTATGGTTTTAAGTTTCCTACTCATGTTCTATATTTGATGAATATTGACCAGAATGTATGCTAAAGTGCAACAATCTTGCTCTTATAATATTACAACATTAGCAACCTAAGTAGGGTCGCAAACAAACTTAACGTTCACATTTCATGAACCATTGAATAAGAAGTTCGTCTATTTATTAAAAGAACAAACATGAACAATATGTTACGCTCGTTGTTGGGAATTATAGTTGAGTTGATTATGACGAATTTTTCATCTACTTAGTATTGTAATTTCATGCTTTACTTGTATTTGGCAATGGTTTTAAGTCCCAGTTATTAATAAAATTGCCACTAACACTATGGGTGGCCATTTCCCCCCGTTGTGTTATATACGACATCTCCATATGTTCATATAGTATAAATTGTATAAGAATATGATGCATGAACGGTGTTTACTAAAATGCTTTACATAGAATTGCAACATACTTAATCATGTTAAGGTACCATGGCTTCGTTTCATACGTTTCGATACTGAACTTTTAGTCGTTAATCCCTCAACTCACCAGCTGATAAAACTAAAAAGTCTCCCCCAGATTCCTGACCTTAAAGAACCTATTCCTTGCATGGGTTTTGGCTATGATTCATCCATAGACGATTACAAGGTTGTAAATTGGGTTCAGAAACACTTGTACACATAAATATCATTTTCTAGTCTTAACATTGAAATTAAATGTTTGGAGATCAGTCTTTGAAGAATTTAACTATAATTTTTTGCGCACGTATGGTATCTTGTACAATGGGACGATTCACTGGCATTATTATCGAAAATTCAAGCTAGTAATTGCTTCTTTTGATTTATCCAAAGAGGTTTTTAAAGTATTCCCCGTACGGTTGAATAGTGTTGCTACATACAAACAGGGGACTACGAAAGACCATTTATGCTTCTTTGTTGGTGGTAAAAGGTATTATCATAAGTAAAAAAAACTACAATGTACAAGAGTCGGAGTCATAATGGGAACAAATGTTACCGCCGTCACCTTATGATAATTGTCCACACCAAACCAATACGAATCACATTCCACTGTGCATAGTTTGAGATGTTTCTTTCTTTCACTCATATACTATACGAACTTGCATTGAAATTCCAGCCCTTGCAGCTTCTGTTAGGGATCTTTTGAGAAAAAATTCAGTTAGAAACTTGTATTTGATGGTCACTTACATGGTTGTAACATTTTATGTCTTAACGGCTTTTAAATGTGCTACTTTATTTAAAAGCTAGTTAAAAATGAAATCGCTCAAATGGGTTGAAAGTCGCGGAGGCCTGTTATATGGATGTTTTTAACTCATGAAATTTTGATATTATTCTCATAATTTAGTTTCTTCAGTTATCTGTAAAATCAATATACGAAAACTGTTGCAGCTCATGACTAAATAAAGCACAAACACGGTTTCAACCATTCAGACAGAAAAGAATCATATTATATAACAACACTTCTTTTTAATCCTTAGTGTTATGAACAATGATAAACCAGAAAGTGGTTTGCTGCAGAGGCGTTGTGTCGTGATCTTTATGGTATTATCATTTGTCTGTCGGAATTTTGTGAGAGCGGTTTGCAGATGTTACTATTGTATCAACATGTCAACATCAATGTATACAAATGTTTAAATACTGTGGTCAATTAAGTGTGATGCTGTTCCCATTTGTTGTTGTGGTCTTATGGTTGTGTTTTAGGCCGGGTAAACACTCAACTATGTGTCATCACTTGCTTGGGTGCCACGAATTGATCGATGATGTCCATAACGGTGCTTGGTGTGTTCATAGAAAGAGTAAATGAGCTTGCGATAGTAATTTAAGGGACAAGACAGTATATACAGATAAGAAAAACATCATACTAAAGCACAGAGATGCATGCAGTACAGCAAAACATCATACTTGACAAGAACAATAAAGACTCGCGCAAGACACATTACATAAAAACCAACCAAGATATCAAACGACTCATGCATTAACAGAAACACGTAATAATATTTACATACCATTTGGTCAGGTTATTCGTCACATCAACGCCAATTACACACTACTAACGTTTCATTACAGTTTTACCATAGATACTAGACATAATAAAACCAAGCTTCCAACACCACCTAATGTTTCATAACGAAGTTGTCTTGTTACCTTCCACAAAACTCGCAAAATTAGCACAAATTTGCTTATCGAGATTCCCACTAGTTCCAAGAGAAAGGTCGTTCTTTTCTTCAACTCTATGCACATTTTCTTGATCTAAAGATAAATTAGGATTGAGGGTGCAATCAAAAGTGAGTAACTCCTTCAAATCATCAACTATTTCATGGGTTTTGCTCATCTCGTGGTTACTTAAATCATCATAATCTAAAAAAGACACAGGGTTCGTAGATGTAGTCTGTGGTAATACATCACAATCTAATAAAGACACGGGTTTTATAGGAGTGGGTCGAGGTCTAATAATGTTAAGGCCGAAAATTAGAGTGAGTTGGTTGAGAGATAATGTAAGAAACTTCTTGAAAAGATGGTAGAGATTATTATGGCTAGCAAGTGCGCTTTTCGTGACACAGTAGAAGGTCACTAGTTTCACCAGATTCATTAGGTAATGCTTCCATGTCATGTTGAGTTGCTGATGGCCTGAAGCGTCCTGTCTACAGAATTTGGTTAGATAAATATACAGGTCATACCTATAGCTACAAGTGGCAAAATGGCTATAAATTTCAAGAGTAATTAGTTTTTTTTAATTATTAAAATGATTTGGAAGGTTTTTGTGAAATATCGATTTTTGACACTATTTTTATCTCCACTGTCAATGATCAATGAATGATGGGTATATAGATGCTTACCCAAATCAATCCAATATATAAAAATGACCCAGCTCACTTCTTTGATTTTCTAAATTGATTGTCCTTTCCCATACACCCATATTTCAGTGGGTCTAAGAAAATACGTTTTTGGAAGGTTTAGTAAAATTATTAATTTTTTTTGATTAATGAGAACTTTAAATATCGGTAAAACGGTGAACATCGATATCCATACTGGACATATAAATAGATTGGTTTAAGACATCTGTCCTGCGAAGTCCGGTAGTCGTTGAGTTGTACTGTACCTTCGTAATGGATTACTTAGACCACTTTGATCACTGGAAGATGA
>BPTQ01000009.1:29416293-29785023 GCA_019973895.1 Chrysanthemum seticuspe
GACAGAACTAAACCCATTCGTAGATATATGGGTAGTAAGTAACTAGTAACTGTCACCTCTATTTTTATCACAGTTTTTAGCTATAAAGTGCATAAAGTTTGTAGAAAAATGTTTGTGGGTTGGCCAACATGACCTTGCCTGTTTTGACCCGTTACAACCCGCCACAACAGCCCATCTTGACACCTCTACTGAATAGTATAGCAAAGAACCATAGATTAATAAAACTTATTAGAGAAGCTTACATATGGGAGGACATAAGGACGAACAATGAAACCGACCATCAAGCCAAATAAACAAGCAACTCCCAGACCGATACCCCAAGCTGCGCTTGATCCGAGGACTGACAATGTAGATTACAGATGGGCGTATTATATTTTTAAGTGAAGAATCTTAACAAGTTGTTATAAATACTTTACGAAGCTAATCAACAATCTTAAGGATATCCATAACACTTACCAGATCCAGAAGAACTGTCAGCACAATCCTCAGCCTTGAGATTAAGCTGACGGACCAGTCTATTTCCATGATCCGCAATCAATAACGCACATCTTTGGGGATCAAAAGAAAGCTCAAAATCATTAGAGAATGAAGCATTCTGTGCGGGTCCATCTGCTTTGCCCATCTTTTGAACATTTCCACCAGCAATTGTGGTCACACCTATCATCCCATTAATCCAAGATAAACAAATAGTTACAATAAAGATAAAAAATTACCGCGACTAGAATCCTCAAACTTTAATCAAATTTGCAAATCACATGTCAGCAGATTCATGTACAAATAGATCGTATGCCCTTTTGAATATGGCAATTCCCGAACCAGCACTAAAATAAATGGGTTAGGGTGTCTAAACTTTAAACTCTAAATGGTTCGGAATCGTAAACAGGTTGACCCACCTAACTTGTTTATAGTTGGTATTAAAAAATACAGAACTGGATATTATAAACTCACCCCGAATACAACCCGTTTACCTGAACAACCCACCTAGCCCGCCCACCATTTAAATAAATTTGGTTTCATGGGTTATGTGTGTCAACGTTAGGGTTGCCTTTTATGACATAATCAACGAAACTAAGCGTTATGGTAGAAATGAGATCCCGATGATCTCAGTATGACATCTAACATGTAATACTGACCTTTTTAAATACAAACAAGAACACGAAATGTTCAAACGTTAAGCATAGGAACTTTTGAATTACTTTGCTCATGTTAAAATATCGATAAATACCTGATTTGCTTATTTTCCTTATGACGTGATTGCTTTTGTCAGCAATGTAAATGTTGTTCTTCCTATCAATAGCAAAACTTTTGGGCTTATTAAACTTGGCGGACCCCAAATCCCCGTCCTTGTACCCAGCTTCATCTTTCGCATTACCAGAGAGCTTCTTGATCTCGCTCACTGCATAAAACTAATCATATTACATGTCCAATATCTAATATTAAATTAAACATAAGTCAAAAACACAGTTCGAGTAGCAATGCATTTTCGTAATACAGTTCCTCCTGTTAAAATTTATGAGTCAAAAACACAATAAAAAACAGTTACTACTTTTCAATCCATGCTCATGTGAACTGTCAAAAAGTTTAGAAACTCATTCTTCTTATAGTTTCTGGGCAAACCATCTATGCAAAATTTCAAGGCCTCAACCACGCATTTGAAAGTTTACTATCTAAACCTTCAAAGCAAACAGCTTTATAGATTGATAATTGACCAAATTGACATATATAAAGTTTGTTTAAGCTTATTTATGGGATTATGAGCTTATCTATTTTCGGCAGCCACATTTTTTTAGCTTATTTCGGGACTTATATAAGTTTGTTTGTCATAACAAACTTATATAAGCCCACAAGTTTCAAAATAAGCCGAAAAAATTGAGCTTATGAAATATAAGCCAAGATTAGATAAACTCATAAATAAGCTTGTAGCTTATTTATAGGCTCATTAGCTTATGTTTCATCAGCCCAATTTTCAGCTTATTTTGGGACTTATAGGCTTATATAAGTTTGTTATGAGTTATGACATACAAACTTACATAAGCCCACAAGTTTCAAAATACGCCAAAAAAGAAATTGAACTTATGAAAATATAAGGCGAAAACATATAAGATCATAAATAAACTACACTTACAAAACTCTTTTATAAAAACATTCAAAAATGATCTTTATGGTATTATACCTTCAGCGCCTATAAACGACACCGTAAAAACACTACTCCTAACAGAATCCAAAACGATGACGTCATCATGTGAAGATGATCCAGTTAAGACGGAGTTAGGATTAAGACTAAACTTATCACCGTCAATTAACGTCGTTACGCTATAACCCTCCTCTAGCAACAACTCACTGTTAATACCTGTAACAAAGAAAAAATTAATTGATTAGTAAAAAAAAGTGATAAATAAATTAATGATTAGAGGTAATTAATTGGTTAAAAAGAATTACCGTGAGTTAGGGTTAGGAGGATTGGAAAGAAGGCGATGATGATGATGATCGGAAATGAAGGCATTATTATTGGGATGTGTTGAGAGAGTGAGAGTAAAGTGAGAGTGGGAGTTTGAGGGGTGTGTGTAACTTTATTTTTATACGAGTACTAGAAATATACCCGCTGTGTAGGACGGTATACAGGGAATAATAATTATATTTATTTCTCATAGAAGACTTATGAATTCAATTTGTAACTAAGAATATATTTTATTAATTGAAAAAAAATCTATTAAATTATAAACGAAAAATAATAAAAGTTTAAAGATTAAATAATATTTAAACTATCAATTTAGTGGTTGATGTTGTTATTACTTACTAGTTATAATACGGGTTTTGACATGAAATCTTTTTATAATGTCTTAACCTCAAATATATTGTTGAACTTTAGACTTTTTCATTTAATTTGCTACACAAGTATTTAATTAGTGTTTGGAAAGCAAGGAATTTATGTTTCTCAACTATCACCAAATAAAACATTACAAATATAATGTCTCATTCATTTCGGTAGCGGCTTGAGAATGGTGAAGATCAAGTGATTCGAGTGAAGAGAGGGCCCTAAAATATGATATGATGCTCTTGTTGGAATTGCCTCTTATAAGAATTGTATTCTCTAGCCTTTTCAATCTCGATAAGATTTTGCAATCTGAACAAAGGAAAAACAATATTACAAAAGTCACCATGGTCTTATATGTGGTACTTATGGAATACTTATTTGCTGAGAACTTCAATTAAAAAAACTCACTTAGTAAAATTTGTGTTGGAAATCAACATTGACATGCTTACAAAACATACACAATATGCACAAAACACATAATGTTAATAAGTGACGTAAAATTTACCACATCAACAGGTCACTTGCCCCAGCCTCCAGGATTATAACCAATTATAGTCTCAAGTGGCCTAGAAGCATCCAATCCCACGATCTTCAAGAATAGAGATAAGAAGGAGTCATTTATAAGACTAAATAATTAAGTAGAGGTAAAAAGACCAAATTAATACTGTTTTTCTTATAAATAAATAAATAAATAAATAAAAATAAAAAAATGCTAGTTACCTTTGAGGCCTTTCTATTGGGGTGTTTGGATACAAATGAGCTCAAAAGCTTGTACATTTTCAAAATAATCCATTTGAGAAGGTTATGCTTGATATCTTATTTCTCTTTCAAAAAAGTTATAAGCTATTGGAAATAAGGTGCTTGCTAACCTTTATGAAAATACAATAACCTTTTAACCTCTAAAAGGCCCTTTAAAAGAAACACTAATACAAACACACAATTTTGATTAACATAAGTAGGATAACAAAGATAAGTACACCACAGTTACTTGCGTTAATATAAGCATCAGAGAAAACGGGTAGGGACTGCACAACTAAATGGGCAAACTTTGACCTTAATAGATTTTCGATAATGAACCTTTAATGTATAAATGAGAGTCATGTAACCTAAGTATCACAAATTCACAATCGTGATCGAAGTTCATCCTGACCATTAAAGCCACTATCATATCCTCCAGAATCCAGCATTCCAGCCATCCATCCATCCATCCATCCAGTAATTATAATTTTTTGAGTTTTTTCGGAATCACATATATGATCACTGTTATATACATTTAGGTAAACTAATACTATTTCATTTTAGATATTTAATTATTGTTAAACATTAAATTGTACATCATTGTTTATACATACATCACTGTTGTTAAATTCGGATTTGAAGGCTCATCCTGATATCATATTTGCAAGATATTTATTCTTGAAGAGATATGCTTATATCTTACCATGACCCTATGGGTGTCTTATTTTTTGGGTTTATGTTCTTATTCATCATGAATAGAAAATAATGACATTGAAACATGTCATGTGTTGTGTTATATCCATATAGATATATTGATTAAATCTTAATAAAATTTCCTTCTAGACGTGTCAATACCATGTACCTTGAGGCAAAGGCTGAGATATGTTTTCTGCAATTTAGCCATTTCCATACATTATTTAATAGACGCAAACACGTTCTATAAACTAAAATTTAAGCGTAATAGAAAACGAATGTGATATCATAGTTACCAAAAGAATCAACAAAAGTGCCAATTCAGAACATCCACATAATTTGGCAGTCGTAACTCGTAATAAATTCAAAAAAAATCAAATTACTTAATTTTCCATGATCTTGACATACTTGAACATAAAATGTGACGGTCGAGAATCCATTAGATGTTATATGTGTAAATAACTGTCACAATATAAACAAAGTCCACAATTCACTTGGACAAAATATTAGATATATCATGATATCATAACACTGATTCAGGTGGCAACTTTTTCTGACTATTTATAGTGTTTAGATGCCAAATAGAGTACAACACTCTTCTAATGAGGTAAAAGGAGTAAATCATGGTCTGTAACATGAAGCCCAACCAACACGGGTTTCTAACTATGAGGGGTTGACCCATTATCCAACCCGACTATTTTTGACACAATACCACCTACTCAAGGCTGACAACTATGCTAGATTGAGAAGGGAAATCGCATGGTCTTGCAATTGGAAGAAACATTGATTCATGTACTGGTTTGGGTTAATCAGTAATAGGATTTACATGTAGCATATGCTTATATTGACTTTTTATTCACACTCACATATTCACAAAAAAAATCTAATAAAAGAGTAATCTACTATAACAAAAGGCGAAATCCAAATTATAAACGGAAAGTGAATACAATAAAGTCTTTATTTGAATATTCATACCTACACCTTTCTGGGATAGCCGGATCACCAGAGGTTTATCTAGTATTGTTCAATTTTGGCATCACATCTCTAAATCCAAACACCCCTTTTTCATTTATACATATTATCTTTGGCATCATTTGAACAACAACTGAACACGACGAATGGTTTCATACTTTTAGACCACGATGTAGAGGAGCCAACAAAACTTATAAAAAATTTTAAAACCAACTAAATGCAAACAGCGCAAATAGTTTAGACCACAATTGTACATAATTACAATTGTGCTTTTTCTGATAGCATAAAAGTTTCCTGTTTGTTGCCGATCTGTGTTGCACTCTTATTTTGCTATAAAGGTGACCAATCATGTATCGATTTCTATTGTGATTTATGGATACTAACCTCACAAACCATAGATAGTTTTTGTAGCATCATGGGCTTCTCCTTTCGAATTCTTAATATCCATAATCTTGTTTAAACCCACATGGCCACATTACACACAACAACATTAACATCTTTATTGGCATTAACATCATTCCCCTAGGAAAAAAAGCCAAAAACACAGAAATTGGAATCAAATGCGTATTTGGCATTGCGCCGGTCTCCTATTTTGGGTATAAAACTGACTCCGATATTTACTCTTTAGGGGTCAAATAGTCAGGTTAGAAGTAACACAAACAAAGCTTTGTTCATGTTCGTTTATTGAATTTTTGTGCTTACATACGGTAGGTGGAGTTAATTGTGCAGTAAAAAGCCTTTATCACATATATGTTGCGATCATTAGCTGCAAAACCTTAGCCTATTTTCTTTTGTTGATTAGATACATGTTGCTTACACATGAGATAAACATATTTTTACTTGAATAGTGAAATAACTAAAACCATAATAATTTATATCGTATACCACTTATCACAAACCAAATTCTTCCTAAATTACATTCCTTCCAACGGGTCGTGAAAAGACCCCGTTTTCTTTGTCTCACTGTTTTCGTATCCAGGTTTTGAAAACTTTCCGTTCAAATGTGTTAAGTGTTTATTTGGTCGAATTGTAGGCATTTTTCCTCCACCATAGTATACTCTATATCCTGATACTAAATATGACAGTTTATATTTGAGTATAGGTTATATTCGAGTAGTGCTATATGCAAAAGGTGTATAATATTATATAATACTATACATGTGTTTAGATATTTGTTTTAAGGGTCTTTGTCTACTGATAATACATGAGATGATAAGTTTTAGCGTTGGATTTCAGATCACGATAACACGACAACACGTCCTCCTTATTAACCATATTAGGAAACATTGTCGTTAAAGCAATTAACCTTGATTATCAACCATAAATATGCAAACCTGGTAAAAATATCCGAGTGGCACCTTTGAAACTAAGGCTAGAAAGCATAAACGAACATAGACCTTCTGCTTATAGTCTTTCTATTAAAGGTATCCTGAAACCAAAACAAATATTAAACTCAAAAATAGACCATCATACAAATAAAACAATAGGAAATCATGCAAAACAATTAATGACCCCTAAGAGTTTCATTATCAAACACCTTAGATACATTAATAGAAAATAATACATAAAGATGGAATGCTTAAATTTGAAGTTGAATTTTCCCTACAACCCTCGAATAGATAACAACATTTACACTTGCAATACGCATATAAACCACCTGAAACCAACAACTTTACAACTACTTATGTTAAAAGCACACCGACTATATAAATTACAAATTAAAAACTTAAGGTTCTTCCAAAGATAAGTAGTATTAACATTAACAAAAACACCAATTAATATGTCTCTCCTTGATGTTCATCATAGTTCATTGAACATGTTTAGATAATAATGCCTACTGTTTTGTACATGAATAGTTATGAAAATCCAATCTACCTATGAGACACTTACGTATTTCAAGAATATCATCAAGACATCAATTATTTGTTACCCCACGTGATTTATGTTCATCAAGATTTTTTTAGGGTTGGGAAAGTGGGTAAGAGAAGAAGGGAAAAATATGTGGACTAAAATTTGGGACTGCGTTAATTTCTTTATAAATTTTAATATTTGACCCATAGTCTTTTAAATTTACCAATGTCTTTCATTTGACCAATGTCTTTCATACATAGTCTTTCATTTGACCAATGTCTTTCGGAATCTCTCCAAGTAGAGCGTTGTGTGACAAGTTTAGTAATACTAATCCCTGCAGATTGGTAATCTCATATGGGATTTGTCCTGTGAGGCTGTTGGTTGATAAATCAATTGTCTTCATCAATCCCAGATTTCTACTAAACTCATCTACCTTTCCGTGCCATTGAATCAACATATGGTCAATATAGCTCTTTGCATCAGGGTAAGAAATGCTTCCCGAAGAAAAATTACCAAGAAATGTATGTAGATCCTATCCCGTAAACACTCCTTTTTTAACCATGGAAGTAAGATTATGCAGACACGATGGGATTGTTCCATGGAGATTGTTAAATGACAAGTCTAAGATTTGAAGACTTACTAATTGACATATTTGTGAAGGGATGGCTCCGGAAAAGTTGTTTGATTTTAGGCTAAGGGCAAACAACCTTGGCAAGTTTGTACCAATCCAAACAGGAATATTACCATAAAACTTGTTGGCCCCCAAGTCCAAAAGGCTTAACTTGGTGCAATTCTTCAAAGACAATGGCAATTCTCCAGATAAGCTATTGTTGTATAAAGATAACGTCTCGAGTTGACCCAAACATCCTACATAGGGAGGAATATATCCTGATAGAGTATTGTGGCCTAAATTAAGAACTTTTAGATACGTCAAATTCTTCAAGCAGTCCGGAAGTTGCCCGGTCAATGAGTTACGTGAGAGATCAAGAAATTCAAAGTTTTCATAGATTTGGCACAAGAAAGAGATTCCTCCTTGGAATTTGTTTCCGGACAGATCTAAAAAACTTATGCGAGCCGGAAAAGTAGGTATTGGACCATAAAATCTGTTGGAACTCAAATCTACTTCCTCAAGGTCAAGACTTGATAATGATTCTGGTAACGTCCCACTTATGTTGTTGAAAGAGAGATCCAAATACCTCAATTGAGAAGGGGGCCATGGGTTCCAGTACTCAGTCGGCATTGCGTCTGAAATACTATTGTTGGAAAGATCAAGATGCTTAAGCGTTTTCATTTTTTGTATCGATTTGGGGAAACAAGGTCCTAGCTTGTTAGAGCGTGTGACAACCCGTACTTTCAGGTCATTTCTCGACACATTTCATGTCTCATTATTTCAACATTTTTAGTAAACTTGGTTTACTTGTTTCAAATTCGCGTAACCTTGGAGGTTTAGCGGCGAATTCATGATCATGACATCACGTACATTTCATATGGACTATGATTAGTCTACATTTCATGGACATCATGTGCATCTCATTAGTTCATGCACGACATTTCATTTCACCCTTCAACGCGTAATTTTTATATTTAATAAATTTTATCGCGTGAGTTTTTATTTTGATTATTTAACCCGTTACTTTCAAAAATGATCCCGAGGTATTTTTAAACTCACATTTAGTTTATAAAAACTATATTTTTAGTTTTCCTAGTGTTTCACATTTATTTGGTATTTTAATCGTTAACGTTTAATTATTACGTCGTTTTTCTTAAAATTTTACGATAATTATTTTATCACCCGATTTTCACAAGGAAAGTATTTTTACAATTTTTATCACCTCATTACAATCTATTTTGAGCTACTAAAAACTTACTTGTACCACAAACTACCATTTACTTTACTTACACTTTTATTTATACAAATTATACTACAAATATCTACAAGTACAAGTTTTAAAAAAAAAAAAATATAATAAGGGTAGACAACCCTCCCCCAAAACCGGCCCAAGGGGGAGGGAAGTCTTGATTGTTGGTATGGGTTTTCTTAATTTTTGTCTACTAATAATTCATCACATATACAAAGTCTTACACATTAAGATTTTCACACACTACTCATTTTCTCAAGGTGTAAAAATTTTATTTCTCTCCTCTCTTGCTCAAGAAAACCGGCCATATACAATCTCCAAGGGATCACAAAGATTTTTGCAACTTCAAGTGTATTAACAACCTAGAACATATCCTCTTTATGGTTTTGAAATAAAAACCAAGGATATCTAAGATAAACCTTTGTTACCTACACCTCTTCATATCACTAGTAAGCATGTTTTTATCATCCTTATGTTTCCTTATCATTTTTATATGCTTCTTGTCATTTTTGAAGCTCATATGCATGTATTGTAGTTTATACCATTTATTTCTTGATTTTAAGGTTTTATATACTTATTAGTCATCCTATAATTATTCCCAAGTTAATCTTTGGTCTTGAGGGTGATTAGGAACCCATGACACCCTAAGAAGGTGTATGGTAGGATTAGGTTAGCTTTGGAGTTGATTTGAAGGGATTAGAATAGGTTTTGTCCGAGAAAAACTATTTTCGTAAACTCTATTTTGTAATCTGTCCTTAAAATGAAATTCTGGAAAAATCCACTGATGGTACGACCCTTTGGCCTTGATTTTTAGAAAATATACTTTAAAACGAATCCGTGGCCTTTTGAACGGATAAAAACGGAGTTATAACGAAGCCGTGGTGAATTTTTAAAGTTTTACGACGAAAAGTATTATTTTTCTGAAAAACAGCTTTCTGTTTTTAGTGTTTTCGGGTCAAAAATGAGCCTTAAGCTTCACAAATTATTTCGACTTCTCAAAAATATATTAGTTTACTTCGATACGAAGCTAAGGACATATTTTACGTAGAAAACGGAGTTAAAATGACAAATATATGGCCGTTTACATAAAGTTGCCGAAACTATTATTTTCTGAAAATTATATTATTTTTGACGTAACAAGTATTTCATTAGCTCTATCGTCCATGTTTGCGGCAGTTTTTAACCGTGATGCAAAACTTTTTATACCAAAGTGTCTTCTAGTAAAATCAAGTTCATCGGCCATATTTTTCAAAACAAAAAGCCGTTTGTCAAGCGGAGTCATAGTGATTTATTTACGGATGTTCAAAGATTGGCCGAAACTCATTTTCTGCACAACATTTGCAAAAACCACCATCTTGAGCCTTGAATATCTTTATGATCGAGACCATTTGAACGAAAACTCCTGAACTGAAACTTTTAGATATCGTTACAAACTTTCCAAAACCGTCAAGTTCGTTCTCTAACGATCGACGTACACCATTTTACGACCACTTATCCGGAGCCATTTTTATTGATTTCATGGTTTTTTTCCGACGACATTGTTTTGCGACGAAAAATGGTAATTTCACCAAAAATCATTATAAAACCATTGTAGGATGACATTTTGACGTAAAAACATGTAAAGTCATTTTTGATTGGTCGAGACGTCAAAAGAGTATTTTTCGACGACGAGTAATATTTTCAAAAACCCGTAAATGGTATAAATAACATACGAAGTGCATGCATAACATTACATTGCAACTCATTACATATCATGTCATTCGTAATAGGTCATTTACGAGATTCACGCTATACCTCAGTGTATCCACTTTTGCCATCGCATTATTGTCCATGTGAGTTCCATAGCCCCACTTTTAATTGTTTTATACTACTTTTGGGGGAGATACATGCTCATCATCTTTTATGACATTCATATCTACTTGCAAACTACATGCTTCACCGAACTAAATGTTTAGTCATATCTTACATCATATTATCATTGGGCTGAAGGTCTTGGGATTAACATAGGGCTGAAGGTCTTGGGATTATCATTGTGCTGAAGGTCTTGGGATTATCATTGTGCTGAATGTCTTGGGAATATCATTGTGCTGAATGTCTTGGGATTATCATTGACTATACATATCATGGCAATGGGTTGTGAACACACAGGTTGCAAGTTTTGTATGGGCGGGACTTGGAACTGAGTGGATTTACAATGCCTTTGCTGCATAAACGATTTAGATACATTGAGTCATGCACTATTTTTGTGAATTCATTTGACATCATATGTTTGGAACATAAACTACACACATTCTGGCAGTGGGTTGTGAATACACAGGTTGCAAGTTTTGTATGGGCGGGACTTGGAACTGAGTGGATTCACAATGCCTTTGCTACATAAACTATTTTGAAAGTCTTTACATTTCAACGATTTACAATGCCTTTGCTACATAAACTATTTTGAAAGTCTTTACATTTCAACGATTTACAATGCCTTTGCGGCATAAACGATTTTATTTTTAAAGGCTTTACATTTCAAAACAAACTCTATGAACTCACTCAACCTTTGTGTTGACACTTTTAGCATGTTTTATCTCAGGTATCTAAGGCATTCACTTCATGGCATGCATTTGGACTCATCATGGAGTCGTGGTGACGACGCGTCTCACTTGGGTTTTACGTACTTTAAAACATCGTTTGAATTGTAATAAACTTATTTCCGCACAAGTTGATTTACATTTGGGACCTACTTTGTAAACTCTGATTATTTTATTAAATCAAGCGATGTATTTTCCAAACGACACTTTAGGTCGTTCAATATAACTGTGATTATGATGCTATGACAGTCAATCCCCAGGAATTCCATTCCGCTGCAAAACAGGTAATTTGGGGGTGTGACAGAGCGGAAATCAATATACTCCAAACTCATAAAAAGGTTTGACACGTCATCATTAAAAAAATCTCCTTCGAGTGAGTTGTATGAAAGATCTACATAAAAAAGATTTGATTTTCCAATGTTTTTAAAGATAACACCTGTAAGAGAATTGGAAGATAGGTGCAGTTCTTCAAGTGAGGGTAGTTGCCACAATTTGTCACTTATTGTTCCATTTAACTGATTGGAATCTAGGTTCAGAAAATTTAGGGATGAAAAGTTATGAATCTCATCAGACAATGACCCTGTTAATTGGTTATTTGAAGCATCTAATACTTGTAACATATTTGGGGATGTGCATCGAGACAAGTTGTTCAGAAAATCTGAAAGCTTCCCATCAAACGAGTTGCCAGAAACAGAAAAATCCGTAAGCCTATTGCCAACTAATGGGCACAACCAGCGATAACTTGATGAGTTGAGATTGTTGTAATTGAGATTAAGGGAATGAATAGATGAGGAAGAGTTGACAACTGAAGAATATGGATGCATGACTTTTGAGAGGTCACATTCACTTAAACTTAACTCTTCTAGGTTTTGGAGACCTATAATTACATTTACCCAGTTATTTGCTTTGGCTAGAGAAGTTCCATCCATAAAATCCAGGAAACGTAAAGAAGATAGAGAAGACAACCAATCTAAGTTTTCAACTGTACAACTACCGAGGGATCCTAGTTTAAGAGTATCCAAATTGGTGAGGTTTCCAAATTATGGAGGAATGATTCCACTGAAATTATTATAAGTAAGGTAAAGGTTTGTTAGTTTGGTCATGTTACCAATGGACTTGGGAATGGTTCCACTAAAGTTATTGCCATTTAGGTGAAGATCTGTTAAATTTGTCAAATAACCAATGGACATAGGAATGGTTCCAACAAACTGATTAAAAGAAAGGTCAAGAAAAGTTAAACTGGTCAAGGAACCTATGGACTTAAGAATGAAGCCAGTCAACTGATAATTATATGAAAGATCAAGATAAGTTAAATGAGTCATGGAGCCAATGAACGGGGGGATCGTTCCATGGAAAGAACAGTAGGACAAATTTAGGTGATTCAAGTAGGTTAAGTTAAGCAATGAAATGCTAATCTCACCTCCAACACGACCTGTAGAATAGTCGCACATCAGGTCAAGCATTGTGACATGACCTGTTTGGTTGTCACACTTGACTCCACTCCATTTACAACAGTCTTCTTCTTCTTCGGGTCTCCATGTAGAGAGCAGGTCATCGGGGTCTAGAAGGCGGGCTTTGAAACCAAGAAGAGCTTCTCTCTCATTATCGATGCACGTATTAGTAGCCCCACCTGCTGCTACAACCAGTTTGTGGCCAAGGGAAGTGGCTGTCGTGGTATTAAACCTTAGTAGAAGAAGTGACAAAATGAACAAAACATGAATTTGCATAAAGTAAAAGCAAATATTTTCTCTCATAATGTATATATGTTGTTTATAATTTGTATTGATTGATGTTATTATATCTGATATATCAACATATACGCCTCCATGCAGCTTTATATATACTTAGAAAAAGAATGATTGAACGAGAACGGATATATATTTGTGTGTGGTGCAGAAATTCATTGAAATAAAATTGAAGTCCCAAACTAGACGTCGAAAGACTCTCAAATCTTTGCAATTTGTACTTATTGCATGTTCATCCAACGTGATATCTTTTGGTCCCCCAACTCTTATGTGATATATATTTGTGTGGTGCAGATATTAATGGAAAAAAATTGAAGTCCCAAACTATACGTCTAAAGTCTTTGCAATTTGTACTTATTGCATGTGCATCCAACATGTGATATTTTTTGGTCCTCGAATAGTTTAAAGAATAATTTAATTACTACGTACACATATAGGAGTCACGATAAAAATGGCCAAAAAAAGCTTAAGTAAATTCAAAATAAATTCCCACTAATATACAAATTACTAACTTACTCGCGAACATCACAGGATAAAAAGGTAAACAATTTAACTAATTGAAAATATAACAAAAAACGGCTGTTAATCAATCTAGTAGGCGGAGATTCATGAGTATAATATATATGTTTTGGCGAAGTTGTATAATGATATAATTATAAGGCAACAAAAAGGTACTATTAGGAACTGAACTTATATTTTATAATGAATAAAGGATGTTAATGAATTTGGAAACCTCACCAATTTGCAAAGTCTTTCACTAAGATACCTCGATAGTTGTACAATTGAAAACTTAGATTGGTTGTCTTCTCTATCTTCTTTAAGTTACCTTTATATGGATGGAACTTCTCTGGCCAAAGCAAATAACTGGGTAAATGTAATGATAGGTCTCCAAAACCTAGAAGAGTTAAGCTTAGGCGGATGTGACCTCTCAAAAGTCATGCATCCATATTCTTCAGTTGTCAACTCTTCTTCATATATTGATGCCCTTTATCTCGATAACAACAATCTCAACTCATCAGTTTATCGCTGGTTGTGCCCATTAGTTGGCAATAGGCTTCAGTATTTTATTGTTTCTGGCAACTCGTTGGATGGGAATCTTTCAGATTTTCTGAACAACTTGTCTCGATGCACATCCCCAAATATGTTATATGAATTGGATGCTTCAAATAACCAATTAACAGGGTCATTGTCTGATGAGATTCAAAACTTTTCATCCCTATATACGTTGAACCTAGATTCCAATCAGTTAAATGGAACAATAAGTGAGAAATTGTGGCAACTACCCACACTTAGAGAACTACACCTATCTTCCAATTCTCTTAGAGGTGTTATCTCTAAAAACATTGGAAAATCAAATCTTGGGTTGGTAGATCTTTCATACAACTCACTCGAAGGAGTTTTAATTAATGATGACGTGTCAAACCTTTCTATGAGTATAGAGTATATTAGTTTCAGCTCTAACAAGCTAGGATCTTGTTTCCCCAAATCGATACAAAAAATGAAAAAACTTTTGTATCTTGATCTTTCCAACAATAGCATTTCAGACACAATTCCTACTGAGTTCTGGAACCAATGGCGCCCTTCTCAATTGAGTTATTTGGATCTCTCTTTCAACAACATAAGTGGGACATTACCAGAATCATTATCAAGTCCTGACCTTGAAAAAGTAGATTTGAGTTCCAACAACTTTTATGGTCCAATACCTACTTTTCCGGCACGCATAAGTTTTTTAGATCTGTCACATAACTCATTGACCGGGAAACTTCCGGACAGCTTGAAGAATTTGACGTATCTAAAAGTTCTTAATTTAGGCAATAACATGCTATCAGGATATATTCCTCCCTGTGTAGGACGTTTGGGTCAACTCGAGACCTTATCTTTATACAACAACAGCTTGTCTGGAGAATTGCCACTGTCTTTGAAGAATTGCACCAAGTTGAGCTTTTTGGACTTGGGGGCCAACAAATTATATGGTAATATTCCTGTTTGGATTGGTAAAAACTTGTCAAGGTTGTACGCTCTTAGCCTAAAATCAAACAACTTTTCTGGAGCCATCCCTTCAGAAATATGTCAATTAGTTAGTCTTCAAATCTTAGACTTGTCATTTAACAATCTTCATGGAAAAATCCCATCGTGTGTGCATAATCTTACTTCCATGGTTCAAAAAGGATTGTTCACAGAACAGAATCTACATCATTATAGTAGTTTTTACGATCTTGGCGATAGCTATGACCATCTGTTGATTCAATGGCAAGGAAACTTAAATGAGTTTAGTAGAAATCTGAGATTGGTGAAGACAATTGATTTATCAACCAACAGTCTCACAGGACCAATCCCATATGAGATTACCAGTCTGCAGGGATTAGTGGTACTAAACTTGTCACACAACGCTCTACTTGGAGAGATTCCGAAAGACATTGGTCAAATGAAAGAACTTCTGACTTTGGATTTATCCAAAAACAAGTTCTCAGGAGGGTTGCCATCAAGCATGTCTCAGATGAATTTGTTAGATTATCTTGACGTGTCGCATAACAACTTGTTTGGGAGGATTCCATCAAGCACTCAACTCCAGTCCTTTGAACCATCAAGGTTCATTGGAAATGCTGGACTATGTGGACCTCCGCTGACCAAGTATTGTCCCGGAGATAAAGAACTTGAAGTAACACCTGTAGTTGATGAAAGTAAGAGTGATGGCGAAACCATAGATGAACTTAAGAGATGGTTTTATATTGGAGGGGGCGCTGGTTTTCCTACTGGGTTTTGGATGGTAGTTGGCACTTTACTTCTTAACCGCCGTGTGAGACATGCTTTTTTACAGTGTCAAGATAGCTTGAAAGACTGGGTGTATGTCAAGGTGGCGGTGTTCATGGCAAAATGGCGAAGGGTTGCACGTGCGTAGTTGTATAGGTTTTTTGTATGTTTTTTTTATCTGCTTAGTATTGTAATTTCATGCTTTACATGTATTTGGCAATGGTTTTTAGTCCCAGTTATTAATAAAATTGCCACTAACACCATGGGTGGCCATTTCCCTGCGCTGTGTTATATACGACATAGAATTGCAACATACTTGATGATGTTAATGTATCATGGATTGCTAAAGTGAACAAACATGAACCCTTACGATAAGATATCATGCTTCAAAAGCAACTGCTGGGGTGTACTACAGGCCAATGTAAGCTATATATTACGTTTGAAATCTAAGTGTGGTGTGAAGACTAGCGTTGATTTAGTCTTCATTACGAGGAACATGAAATAAGCTCAGTGAACGAAACTTTTAGGACATGATATTTGGGTCTACTGATATTATCATGTTTGCCTTGTGTGTGCATCTATACTCATTAACCACCACCTGGGTTCCACATAACAGGTAACTGTGACTGCTTTCACAAACAGGGCAAAACAACACCGTTGGAAAAAAAAAGTTAGGATTTGGTCTCGTGGGCTCAGGAAAAAGAACTACAGTCCCTTCTCTATTCCACGAAGAGGAAGATGAGGATGCACAAAAGGATAAAAAGATGCGACCTTTGGTTCCTATAGATTATTCAACCGAAAAATTGCTGGCTGTGAGAGAGACCCGATTCAGAAAGGGAACGCAGTAGACGGTCCCATGATAAATCGAGCCATCGAGATAGGGACCAGGAGGAGACTAACCGATCCAGAGATGAAACAAGAGAGAAAGAGAATGTGAAGACACCAGATAATAAGAAGCTTTTGGATGCAAAACAATTAATTGACACCATTCCAAAAACCAAGGACGAGCTGTTTGTAGGATAATCTTGATGGGTCATGGTTCGGGTCAGTATGTGGGTCACGGATCAAGAAGGATGGGTCAGTGGTGAATAAAATGAAAGAATACATGTGTAGTTAGTTGCATGGTTCTTTTGTGTTTAGCTTTATTATAAATAGCAGTAGGTTTCATATTGTACATGTGATCAGTTTTCCATATTAATATAATACACAGAAAATGCAAAACCTGCGAGCAGATGAGAGTCGATATATTTATGTTGTGTTCAGTTGTGTGTTTCTTGTGGTGTGACCGAGGGCGAGGAAGGCTGATTTCCAACACTGTTTTCGTATCCAATAAATTGGACAACTTATGAAAAGGTTAGTATAGAAGTCTTGCTATTGTTTACTTTTAAATGGATTGATTTTGATTATGTCTGATCCTAAATTGGTAAGCTGAAAGGATTTAGCAAAAAGATGAAATGGGTCAAATGGGATAGAAGCCATCCTAAGCGTATTAGAAATGGGTGTTAATGTATTTTGTTCGATAAAATATTATTACTGTAATCTTTACACCCTGCCACCGAGCTCCCTTTGTCGTCACCACACTGTACCTCTACCTTCTCTAACCACCAACCACCACCATCTCCACATCCCACCACCTCCACTGGCCACCTAACTCCACCACCACCGCAAGATTTAGTTGATCAAATATAGTGGTGTAGGGGTGTCAATCGGGTTATCGGGTCGGGTTGCGGGTTGTCGGGTTGGGTCTATCGAGTTACGGGTTACATGCTAATCTCATCCCACAATTTGCTTCTTTTATAAAAATATTACTAAACATGAGATTTATTTAAAAAGAAAACCAACGCAACATCTTATTTCCCAAATCCTAATATATAACGCGAATAAACGAGCAGTTCAAAGTATATTAAGTAGCCATTTGGCCTGAAATTTTTTGGTCAGTAGTTATGTCGTTATTTTCCCTCTTGTAGCACCAGCTTATAAAATATAGAAAGCAACTAAGCTACTGATACTAACTAGAACAAAGTTCAAAGATCCAATTTATATATTTGTTCAAAAATTATAGTGGCATTCATTCAAAAATTATAGATTTGTTAATCGGACATTATAGCATATCGGGTTTATCGGGTCAACCTGACCCTATAAGGCTATCGGGTTTATCGGGTTGACTCAATAAACTCGATAAGCTAGTTGGACCCCAATCAACCCGACCCTATAAGGCCTTCTCGGGTTCAGGTCAAGTTCGGGTCGAGTCGGTCAGCCCATTTGACACCCGGTGTATGGTTTAAATGATAAATGGTTGAAGAACTTGAAGAACATCACCATGTTCTTAACGAAGACCAAGATCTTCAAATGTATGTGGGGGTTTATGAACTCATGTTATAATATAAAAGTTTTGTTCTTTAAGAAGAGGGTTTTAATAATGATAGATTTGTTAGTTTTGTATTTTGTATTTAAGCATATTTATGTTTCTTGTGTGGCTGTGTAAGTGGCCGGAAATGACGTGGAGCATGACGGTATAATCGTGCGACATGTCACATTACATGTACAATTGATGGATGACATGAATTTTAGAGGTAAAAAACGAGGTTTGATGATAAAACCAACGAAGTTTGATGGGTAGTGTGGTAATTGTTTTGATTTATGGGTCGATGTTAAAGAAAGCTTTTCAGTTAGCTGTAACTTTTTAATGTTTAGCTGATGATCTTTTTGCTACAATCTAACCACCAATCCAGTTCTTGTTCTAATCTAACTCGAGTGTACCCTTTGTTAGAATGTGGTTTAAACTCCTACGGGCTACGGGCCGTTTGGGATTTAGCTATTTTTGGTAATTTCGTATTAGGAAACACTATGTTAGGTCGGTTTGTTTTAGCCTATATATATAGGGATTCATATGTTGAGAAGATTGTACCTTTGAATTTCGTTTTGAATAAAAGAAAAGCTTCCGCAAATTTGTCGATTCTTGCTTCTTCTCTTGTGCTTCATCTTTGATTATCGCTTGCTTATTCTAACAAGTGGTATCAGAGCTAACACCCTTTTAACCGGATAAAAAAACAAAGAAAAATATACAAAACAAAGCTACATTCAATGTTTCCAAAACACATCTTAAGAGCACCCACAACATAAGCATGCTAACCAACAAGTCTTAAAATCATACTGTAACAAACTCAAACACATATCATTAAAATAAAAAACTAATACTAATAAAAAAAATGATTCGCAAATGAAGTCTTTATTTGGACAGTTTTGAAGTCAACAACTCATACTCTAGTTAACAGCTCCAGTGTTAACCAAGACTCTAAGTGTACAAGAACGCAAAAGGCACTTGCCGCACGGGAGTGGCATCAAACCTTGTATAATTTAAATAGCGAAATCACGGGTAAAAAACATCAAACCCGAACTACCAGATGCATCTCTAAGACTTCTATCACACACAAGAAACCATACCAAACCCAACAAAATAAAATTAACCTATATCAAGAATAAATTTTGCAATAATTGAAAAAATATCAACAAAATGATGGTGAAAACAATTAAAATATAGGATTCGAATAGTGGATCTAGAAATGTATTTTCAGTGAGTATATATTGAAAGGCTAATGGATAAATATTGGATTTCCTTATCAACGAAAAAACTTCCATCTAGATCGTCATGGAATTGCTGGTAAGAGTAACGACGTCCATTCCACCCTACCACGAGGATAGGGTACCAAAATAAAGGCATTGTACCAGCATACAATATATAATTTAAACAGAGAAACCGTGGCCGAAAAACATCCAACCCAAACCACCAAAACCGTCTCCAACACTTCTAACACTGATGTGTGAGCAATGAAGGATCCTGATGTTGATAACCGCGCATTCACTGGGTTCCAAAAGAAAACTTTGCCATCTTCGAAGCCCCCAACGACATAGCTCCTTAGGTTATAAAAACCGCAATCGATTTTTGATCACCGGTCAACAAAACCCAAAAGTTAACTACATCAGTATGTACCCAAAAAAAAATACCCATTTCAACTCATGATCCTACCCACCTATTTTTCAATTCTAGTGAAAGAGTCTGTCCTTACCTCACATTATATTCATGTAATATTTCACTAGCATGCCTGCAAAGTAAAGAAAAGTCACTAAAATCAATCTTTTTAGGCTTTTAGCTAACTAAATAGAATGGAAAAGAATGCAAGTTTTACAAGTCCAAAAGCCGCAATGTAGAGTCCATACAACTTGCCAGCACATGATTATTATTCTGGCCGGAACACATACACGTGACCGAACTCTTAAATTATATCAACTCAAGTCACTAGCTATTTTAACTATATATTTTTCGTTAAATGAACAAATATTAACAATAACAGAGTGAAAGAAGTTGAATCATAGAATTGAAAAGTGGATATCCTAAGGATACATGGCTGCCACAAGATTTATAAACCCTGTATTCCTGCCAAAACATTATATTCCCGCTCAAAGTCTTACACTAAATTCCCTCCTCTGATCGAATGGCCACACCAAGGACGACCGAATCATGAATTGATCGACCCATGTTCGATCGATATTACTGGGGAAGCCTTAAGTGTTTGATTTTGTAACATCGTGTGGTTGAAAATATTTATTTTTAACCAGATAAAAAGAGTTTTACTAGAATTTTTTATTTTGTAATCAGTATATATCTTGGCATCTTCATTAAAAAAATATAATAAAATAAAGATTTATAGTTGTATGTATTTGGCAATGAGGGATGCTACATTCACTCACAAAATTTACACAAATCACTCACGCTGAGGTGTCATCCATTGATTGGTGAAATGAGAGAAGAAAGAGAAACTATAATAAAATCCACCAATCAGTAGGTGACATCTCAGCGTGTGGGTGATTTATGTGAATTTTGTGAGTGGATGTAGCATTTCTCTTTGACAATTATAAAAATGGTACTCCCTCCGTCCCATTTTTATTGTCCAGTTTTACTTTGACCAGTCTTTCTTGTTCAACTTTGACCATTAATATATTTATTTGTGTTATATAATACTTGATGAAAATTATATCAATGAAAAATACATTTAAAACTCAATACATTCATATATTTTTCATCAAGTATTATATAACACAAACGAAAATAATTATGGTCAAAGTTGAAGTAGAAAGACTAAAAAAGTCAATAGAGGACAATAATTTTGAGACGGGGGGAGTACTAAAAAGATTAATGTTTAAGAACCGCCGCAACATATGTAATTATAAAAACTTCCTATTATTGCACACAAAAAAAAGAAAAAAAAAGAATTCAATCTAAATTATCGTGTAAAAATTATAAAACAGCATGAGATGTTGAGGGAGTTATAGGATCGCGTTTTATCAAAAAATGTTGTTAGTTCAATATTTTTCATCTATAACTCCGAACTCACGTATAAGTTATACGACACTAATCAATCCTATAACCTTGCGTAACTTATACTCTACCAACACTAGCTTTTTTGGCTTTATACTTTCTTAGAGCGGACGGTGTGGTCTTGCCGTGCCACCGTGGCACTTCGCCGACGCTCGCCACCACACCGTGGTGCTTCGTCATGGCTCGTCAAACAAGCCTTCTTCGTGCAATCGACGAACCAAAACGCTGACAAAGGTGGGCCCCAAGTGTGAGATTAATATTTTGTTTTTCAATTTATAAATGGTTTGTGGGTTGTGTGTGTGCAGCGTGTGTATGTGTGTGTGAGTTGTAGATGGTGGTGGTGGTTTATGGTTGTATATATGGTGGTGGTTGTGTACGTGAAAATGGTGTGTATGTGAAAATGGAAGAAGAAGATACGGTGGTGGTTGGGTTTATTATTATCATTATTTTTTTTTATATATATATATATTTTCTTATATTTTGGCAGTATATAAGTTGTATATATATATATATTTTTTTTTTTAATATTTTGGTATATATGGTTGTATATATGTGAAAATTTTAAAAAATAATAAATAAATAAATTATAAAGGTGGGACCCAAATGAAGAGGTTGAGGTTTGTTATGAGTGTGTGGGGGGGGGGGGGGGGTTTGTTGTGGTTAGTTGTGGAGAAGTGAGATGCTGATGTGACGCTGAGGTGGCACTGATGAAGAGGGTATGCCTCATCGTGACACCTTGTGCTCTTAATTATCATATTCTTTTATTTGTTTGTTTATATTTTCTTTCTTGTTTTTTATTACAGTGAAATACAATAACGGTTTTTTTGTTTATGTTTTTTTGGAACAGCAATTGTGGCTACATGGCCCCTAGCCCAGATGTTAGAATCAACAACCAATAATCAAATATGAAGAACAAGAGAAGAAACAAGAATCAACAAATTTGCGGAAGCTTTTCTATTATTTAAAACGAAATTCAATGGTACAAACTAAATTCAAAATACAAATCAAATTCAAATGTACAAATCTCTTCCACCCCTCATCTCCTTTTATAGGTGGAGGAGGGGGAAGCAAGCAAACTCCAATTTGGATTTGAAGAAGGCTATTCAAATTCATATTGGTCTTCAAGACGCGTACGTGTAGCTTAGAACTTAAGCAAAAACCAACCGACCCTTAGGAGTTTTAGTCACATTCATAACAATCTCCACCATGATTGAAACTCCTAAGGAATCCCAAATGTTTCAAATAAAATTCAAAATTTCAAATGCTAGAGATACTAGCCTAATTCAAAGCGAACGATCGATTCCCAAAAACGATCCGAAACAAACCGAACAAATACAAACGCCGATAACTTCAAAAACGAATAACCAAACGTTAACTGGAACAGTTAACCATTCAAAGCAACTCACATTCTGAACCTGAGTAGCACGAGTCGACTTTAGCAGTAGCAGCTACCAAACCTTTTTCCTTTAGTTTAGGACAATCAATCTTCCAATGACCCGTCTCTTTGCAATAGTTACAAATATATCGAGGATTGGGACCTCGAGAACTTGACGATGCTCCACCTTTATCTTTACCTTTTTCAAATCGATATCGACCCTTATCACGACTTATGGTTGATAAACCCATAGATTGGGACTCATAACCACTTCCTCACGCTTGTTGGCGAAGCTCTCTTGAATGCAAACTAGATCTAACATCTTCCAAAGTGATAGTTTCTTTACCAACAACAAATGAGCTAACAAAACTTTCAAACGAAGAAGGTAACGACACAAGAAGAACAAGAGTTGTATCTTCATCTTCTATCTTCACTTCAACATTCTTCAAATCCATCAAGATTGAGTTCAAAGCATCAAGATGCTCTTTCAAAGATGAGCCCTCTTTCATTCGAAGAGAAAACAAACGTTGTTTCAACAACAACTTATTTGTCAACGACTTTGTCATATAAATAGTTTCTAACTTTTCCCAAACTCCTTTTGCCGTTTCCTCGTCACCAACCTCATAAAGAACTTCATCTGATAAACATAGCAAAATAGTTGCGTGTGCCTTTTCTTCTTGCAACTTATAGTTAGCATCAGTCATATCATCCGGTTTTGTACCAGTAATAGGTGCCCAAATGCCTTGTTGTTTCAATAAAGCACGAATCTTGATACGCCACAAGCTAAAGTTACTCTTTCCCGAAAACTTCTCAATATTAGTGATTAGAGAAGAAGACATGATTTTTAAAAGAATACCAAATAAAATACCCGATATTCAAATGGTTCAAAAAAAAACTAGAGAAATACTAATGTTACTAATTCAAAAGTAAAAACCAATTTCAAAAGCCCACTATAAAATAAGTGCAACCCAAATTAAAAAAAAAAAGCCCAAGTTCCAAAACAAAGCCCAAAAATAAAACAATAAAAGATTGATAAAAAAAAATCTGGCAATAAAAAAAAACAGTACCTTCCCTTTCTCTTTCTTCTTCAACTAAACAAAAAACAACTACACCAAAAAACAAGATCAAAAAACCCAGGAACACCAACCACCAGATGCAATATCGATCTTCGATAACTAGAAAAACCAAACCTTTGTTGTCGATTACCCAAAAACCCTTCAAGATCGATCGAACCTAGCTCTGATACCACTTGTTAGAATCAACAACCAATAATCAAAGATGAAGAACAAGAGAAGAAACAAGAATCAACAAATTTGCGGAAGCTTTTCTATTATTCAAAACGAAATTCAAAGGTACAAACTAAATTCAAAATACAAATCAAATTCGAATGTACAAATCTCTTCCACCCCTCATCTCCTTTTATAGGTGGAGGAGAGGGAAGCAAGCAAACTCCAATTTGGATTTGAAGACGGCTATTCAAATTCATATTGGTCTTCAAGACACGTACGCGTAGCTTAGAACTTAAGCAAAAACCAACCGACCCTTAGGAGTTTTAGTCACATTCATAACACCAGAAGGTGTAGCGAGCCCACACAATCAGGTTCTAGCCCAGAAGGCAATGGCACCTTTCCCTTTACGCATGCGGGAGAAAAGCCCTATCGCCCTAGACAAGACTCAAACTTGAGACCTTGCCTAGGAGGGTAAAACCTCCATACCGCTAGACCACATGCCTGTTGGGATTTTTTATTTTTTATTTTTTATTTTTTATTTTTTTATTTTTTATTTTTTATGTAGCGTGCAATGAGTCAATGTAAGCTAGGTAGCTATCATCTTTACCACACTTTTTTACCCTCATTTACTCTCTTTACTTTTTAATGTTAAATTCACGTACATCACTTATTCTTACCAGAAAAAGTGACAACTTTTGTTAAAACCAATTCATATTTATTTATTTATTTATTTACAGTCACAATAAATCTATACTATGATTAGGCTGAATTACTTGGATGTATAATTATTTACTTGAGAGATTCTATAATAACGTTCAACCCGGTTCATTTGGTTTTTATGAGACTTTATACCAAACGCAAATAATGTTTTTGCTGATGGCATCGTCTTCCTTCTTATGAGAAAGACTCGACCTATGGTATTTTTTAATCTTTATTCTCCACTTTATAGCGACCTTCATGAGTTAAGCTAATCTCATTTCCTCGGATTACCATTATATGGGTAGTTTAGGGCGCAACAGAGCCGTAGCCCCAATTTTTTGTTCGTAACTAGGGAGAGATAGAATGGAGTTCGTCATGAAAGTTTGAGACAAAGGGATATAAAAGCTTTCTCTATCGCCTCCTCTTTTTGAGACATTATGGCTTTGGGGTCAACCCCGGTAAGAAAGAGGGAATCCATGAAAACTTAGGATCTGGCAACATGATAAAATACTATCCTCATAATTAGACCATGTCCATGAGATTTGATAAAAGAAGATTGCAATAAACATACTTATCAATGAGTAGTTTATAAATAAACATATTTATTGATATATGTTTGATTTCAACTACCTTACATATTAATCTTGAAAAATGAATTTTGTAACATGAAACAAGAAAACAAGTACACAGTACAATAGATAAACTAAATGACACCTTTGACCCAACTGCTCTTTGCTAAGGGAGTTGATTTGAACATCTTATAAATGATTGCGACACTTAAATTCATAGTGTCTTGACATATATATCATCACATTAATTTTAGTTATGTTCATTTTGTAAGGGTATACATGTCCAAACGCTTTAAATTTGAGTGTCTCAATCATTTATGGAAGTGTGAAAATCACCACCCCTTTGCAAATGGGGCATGATATAGGGACCATCTATAGGGGGTTGCTACAGTACACACGCATCAAAAGATTGTATTGTGTGCATCATGATGTTGTATTGTATACTTCGCGATTTGTACTGTATACTTCGCGATTTGTACGATTGACTATAGGGAGTCCCTATAGTATATGCCTTTGCAAAGTTATGGCCTCGTATTCAAAATTCAGCTACCAAATGAAACAATGAATACTTTATTTAAGAATCATACACACACAAAAAAATCTCCTATCTTTTGCATTTATAAGGTTTTGGACAAAGTTAAAAAGACTTTACGAGCCACCAATAACAAGTTGATCATTAATATGAGCTTCAAATCCTCGTAGGAAAAATGTGAAATTAAAATATGGATATAATGAAATTAAAATATGGATATAAACTTGGGTATGTACTATGTAGGAGGGTGATTGGGTGACATTATGAAGGACAGGTAAAAACATTTATTCACTTAGGGTAATATGTGAAATTATTATGTTAACCTTAGGGATGGTAAAAGAATCAAGATATCAAGTATGAAATTTGTTTGTAATTTTAAGTAAATAAATAACACAGTACTACAACAGTAAGTGTTTAATTACCATATTATACATTTACCATACAAGCGACGCTGTTTCATGTCAGGATAAAAATATGTTTTATGGATTTTGGTTCAAACGACGCCATCTCATGCTATAGGCCGCAAATAGCGACAATTGTTTCTTATTTTTATTTTCATTATTATTTTTTCTTTGCTCTTTTTTAGATGAGAGAAATACCTTCTTCAGCAACCCTTATTCGCAACAGATTCATAGCTCATTGAAGTTGTGTCTATTTGATCCTCACGACCATCAGCGAAGCAAATGTTGGGATTAAATAGTTCGGCATTGCGGTTATTTCAGCTTTAATTGACATGTTAGTAGGTCATTGTTACTAAAGGTTTTAAATTTGGTTCGGTCAATTATCGGTTGACGAAACCAGAGCCAAACATGACCGGGTGGGTGCATAAAAATTTTTGAACTATAATATTAGAAACATATTTCGATAAACCAGGTGAATTTAAAATGCAATTAGAAAAAATCGATGTTTTTTTCAAAAATTAATACTACATTAAAAAAATCATGGGTTTTCGGGCACCCACGGAAATCCGTTGGTTCCGACCCTGTTCACGGATTAATGTTGTGGGGTTCAGTGTGTCACAATTGTTAATGCCTTTATGTTGTTTTGAGAAAAATATAATGTTTAAATATTTGGGAAAAAATGAACATATATCGGCTAAATTTTTTGAAATAAATTAGGACTTTAAATTAGAAAATAGATGTCGTAGGTTACATAAAGGGAATTGATACTCACACCACACTTTTTGATTCATGCACCACTAGTTGTGCATTACAGTATTGTACAGTACAATACTTTAATGCACAACTAGTGGTGCATGAATCAAAAAGTGTGGTGTGAGTATCACCTCCCTTACATAAAGGCAAGAATGACAAACCTAGTTGGGTAGTTGGGAAGGATGAGGCAGGTGGATACATTATGAAGGGTAGATGAGCAAGTACTCCTTTTTTGGCGAAAAGTTAATATAGTAAAAAGGAATAAAGAAAAGAGAAAATTCCTAAATTAGTCCGGGTGTCTAAGTGTATTTCTTTAAAAAAAAAAAAAAAAAAAAAAAAAAAAATCAAAATAGCTCAGATTAACCGGGTAGTTAGGCGACTACCTTATATGTTTGACATGTATCCCACTTTTTCTTACTAAAAGATAAAAAACAAGTAGCCTAAAGTACAAGTCGCCCAAAAAACCCAAGTTGCTCGGTACTTTTTGTACTTTGTGTATTAAAAAAATTGGATACATGTTATGCATATAAGGGGTCGCCAAAATGTCAAGTCGCCCTGGGCTATTTTGAGATTTCTTTTTTTGATCTGAAAAAGAGAGTGTGCTTGAGCAACTAGTCTACTTTAAGAACTTTCTCTAAAAAGAATGAAAGGCTTGAGATGATGAATCGTGAATCACTTGAACATGAGCCTTATACTTGAGAGATTTACTTGAAATTTGCCACTTAAATGAACACTTCAACTTGATTTGAATCTTCAACTTTTTCGGGTATAAGGTCGAAGTAAAATCAACTTTTATATCATGACAAGCGTGTATTCTAGCTTTGTTGTTAATGTGCATCGATTGAGCCGTATAGAGAAATATGCATGGATTTTCTGTTTTATCCAAGCTCGGTTGGGCTATTTGGATTCAAAATATTAATCTCCATAATTTGTAATCATTTCTAGCTTCTTGCTAGTATTTAATAAATTCGTTGTTCAAAAAATAATCAGCACGTTACACTTTAATCAAGTGATTTCCAACTATTCTTGGACATTAATGAAGTGTTTCTTATTAGGGCTAATAACCTATTAAAGCATCATACTTGTCACAAAAAGCAGTTCGACGTAGCGAATAAAAAAAAGCCCTTTTGGGTACTAGACCCAACTAGTTTGTCCTTTATATGCATTTGACCACTTACCCAACAGGTATCCGGTTAAATATATTCTCCTAATATCCAAGTTATCAGCCACGTTGGAAACCTGTACCAAAACCCAAGATTCCCCAACTGGTCAACATAAACTCGTTCCAACTCCCCAACTGGCCATATTATTGCATAACCCATTTTTAAGAAATTCAGAAGTTGGGTCTCCTTGTACGTAGCTTCGATAAACAATGGAAAGCTTCCACCAAGGGTATTCTGGGGAATTGGGTATTTTACGAAACAATATCACCTCATCTTCATTTTCTTGATCACGCCTTTTGGGCTGGTAGCGCCACAGAACCCCCATCACCTCCTGTCACTATGCAGACACTTTGACTAGATCGGAGGTAGCCACCCACCGGTCACCGCCGCTCACCACACTACACCGCCACCATTAAAACACCCTTTGTGATCCCCTCATCACTAATCCCCACCGTACGCGCCATATTACAACACTCCACCATCACCACGCGCCTCCCCCGCCATCACCACATAAAGATTCATGTAGATACGTCAGTTTTAAAGGAAGGTGCACTACATCTACCTGCTGGCACCCACCACCGAAGTTCCCACCCAAAAAATGACTGGAGAAACATCCCTCCATCTTCCAAAGGATTATCCATCGTTGTGGAGTTTTAACCAAAAAAAGACTCGAAAAATATCCCTCCATCCCGCCATGGCATCTGGATGTGTTTTGGACTTATCAAAAGGATTATCCATCGTTGTTTTTACGACACGTGCTGCCGTGTAAAGGCTCGTTGAATGAGCTTGTTAGTATTGAAAACGGGTCGGTTTTGAGTTTGTATACTTTTCTGAATGGTTTTCGTGTTAATTTTACGAGATCTGGTGTTACATTGAAGGTGATTGGCTTGTGATTCATGGTGTTAGTGATGTTATTTCGGGAAGCAGATTTTGATGAGAAATCAATGAAGATTTTGAGGTGGAAAAATATAAATAAATGTTGAGGGGATGTGGAGTTTTAACCGGCTACGTGGAGTATACCTGCAATTGGAGGTACTAAATGTATCATAGAGACAAAATAGACAAGATAAGTGGCCAAAAGGGCTATTTTTTTTGTTCGCTACGTCGAACTGACATTTGTGACAAGTATGATGCTTTAATAGGTTATTAGCCCTTCTTATTATGACTCACTAGTAGGTAACTGTCACTCACATACGCACCTAAGGTTGTGTAGAAATAAGCACAAGTGAATAAATTGTTCATTATCGCTACTTCGTACATTATGTGCAAACTCTATTGCCTATCAACTCTTCGGCATCTCATTAAATCAATCGTTATTGATCTCAAAGTAGCTATAAGTTAATTAGGTCTTTTTTCTAACATCTTATAAAACCAATCATTATTGATCTCACAGACCAAATTTGTGCCAAACAAACAAGATTTTCGTGCCCCCATGATGCTGCAACCAAGTTTGTTGCACATGTTGATAAACTTCTCAGACATTCCTTTTGCCAATTTGTTCAATGAGAAACATTAGCAAGTAGAACAGACACAGCCTTTTACGATATTGTATCAGAGCAATAACCATGGCCGGATCTGAGCATGTGCAACTGCTCAGGGCCTCCATTTTCTCAAGGGCCCCAAAATTTTAAGCACTATAATACGTTTCTAGCTTCGAATGATGATAATATGTTATAAAAGATAAGATACTTCATTCCTTTCAAATAAAAGTGCATCTTAATCAGTATAATGTGATTTAAAAGAATAAGTGTACTTGCGTAAACAGGGGAACAACGTTTAGAAACAGAGGAACTGAAGAAGATGGTGACTTTTGGTCTTGTCTATTTTGACCCCTAACGTTTAAAGACTTTACATGTTTGTCCTAACTAATTATTTCAATCGGCCTACATGTAAAAAACATTTATAAAATTGACATTTTCCACCCTTAATTTAAAAGTTTATATTAATGATCTAAAACTACACTCTTGGAATTTTAGAATACTTGCACATTATGTTTAAAAGTTTCAAAATGTTGGTGTGAAATATCTCAGTTGAGTTTAACAATTTTTTAGTTGGGTAACTTATAATACATTTAAATTAAGTACAAATTTGTTTCTCATATTTGGAAAAAAATCATTCGTATTGAGGATTCATAATTGTATAATAGCATAATATCATCAAAGTCCATGAAACTTGACGTCAAAGGTCCGCTTTGTTATTATGGCACAGGGCCCCCAAAATTCACGGGATGGCCCTGGCAATAACCTTCATGTTTGTTTTTTCTTGAAAAGCTTCTCAAGCATATCAAGCTAACATCGTATTTTCCCTAATTCGCTATCCTGCATATATAAACAATACTTAAAACGATATGACATAATTTAGTATGCAAAAGGTATTGTGAGTCAAACACTCAAACACAACAAAATAAGAACAAGTTTAAGTTCTAAAAAAACTAAGACTGAAATTTCCACATTTTAATGATCTTTGTATAAAAGCTACTGGTGTGTGTGTTTTTTTCATTGGAACTTGTTTTTTAGATTGTTTTTCACAAGTAGTACAAGTTATTATAGAATTAAAAGCCAAACTTTTAATTACCATGTTATTTTTTTAGACCATAACTTATTTTGCTGGTAAGAAAAAACAATGGAACCCAATTAACTGCCCACCGTAACCCGACCCGATAAACCCTATAACACCCCATGTCCTATTTTATAGAAACTTTGGCTACGTTGGAGAGGGGGAACAGATACTTGTAGAGTTTCTTTACAGAGTATGGGGAACAATATGCTGATTTGGCGGCAAGAAAGGAAACTTAAATGGGATCCAAATAAGGGATATTGTAGCAAGTGACCAATACCTTATTTATCTCTCATTTAAATCAGCAAATCCACATACTCCTCCCCATACCAGTAAAGAAACAATTGTAGCAAGATAAACCGAGCAGCGTCCATTTATTGATTGGTTTAATTATGTGTGTTTTTAAAGGTGAAATGAGAATGCGTGAACGTATATATATATATATATATATATATATATATATATATATATATATATATATATATATATATATATAGTGGGTGAGAAATGATTTTGAGCCGTTGGATTGGGAGGAGATCTAAGGGTGGAGAATTAGTGTGGGGGTTATCCGTGGGATGATGGATGGACCAATGGGAGGCATTTGTGTTTGTTTTTAGGATTTTTTATTTAAACATTTACAAATGTGTTTCTTTCTTTTTTGTACGATAAAGAAAAGTGTTTCCTTTTTTTTTTTTTTTTTTTTTATTTATCTCAGTTTTCGACACGACATTGCGAGCAAAACTAATTATAAAGCAATTATCTTTTTTGATAGCTCAATGTCGGCGCAAGTAAACCTCCATAGCCATAAGAAGATTAATTTTCTCCTCATTAAATTTGAACGGTTGAACCCTTAACGTTCACTTTAAAAGACTTGTACTTTTGTCGCTAGATCACCCCTTGTTACAAAAGAAAAGTGTTTACTAGTTGATATTTTGATAAATGTTATATTATATTACCCTATCCTAATGTAATATACATTAAAATGAAATAGAAAATTGTTAGTTGTTTTAGTTATGTCGATCGGTTTACCTGATATAGAATGTGTCTTGTGTAAGTATTATTGTTTTGATACGTTTGTGGTTTGAAGCAACTATCAACACAAAACTATTAGACTCACTAAACCTTTTCCAACGATATTCACCACTAAAATATATGCTACTTCTGAGAATGAGTGAACTAACGGTTTATGCTCTGATGGTCAAAACTGTTGAATTATATAACATGACATTCAAATAAATAACCACAAAACATCAAAGTATTCAAGCGGAAGCGTATAGGATTTATTAACGAATAATTAATTAACATAAGAAGAATATGCGTACCTTTTCTTGATTCTAGCCGAACAAGAATCAAATCCACAAACTAGCAATTGGATGAACCCTAATTAGGGTTTGAGTGCTAGTCGACTTAATAAAGTCGAATAGTGTAAATCACCAAAATCCAAAGTAGGATTTCTCTACGATCATGTACGCGCGTATTGTTAGCGATTTAATTAGAATGCTAGTTCAAATCACGATTAAAACATACAACAAACAAGGTTTAGCTTTAACATAATAAATATATATCAAACCCATTTAATTGCACCTGTCAAATACATATATGCAATAAAAGATGAATGTCATGCACATGACAGTATGACATGCGTATGAAAAATTCATGCGTGGCATGTATATGAGATTCACTAAGATATCATCATGATTCAATAAATATGATATCTTGTGAAAAAGGTTTGTGTCAATCGTATTTTTTTTTATCCATACGAATGAATCCAAAAGATCAAAAGGGTGTGTATATATATAACATTAAACCTTGTCTAACAAGTCATTACAAGCACCTCCTTAAGTTTCAAAACTCGACACTTAACTCCCTCGTTTTTCTTAGTTCGACTATATAAATATTTTGTGACTTAATATAATTAAATCTCATACGCAACGCGTGCAATCCCATAGGTCTCGAGTTCGATCCTAACTCACGACTACTAAATTATATCCATAAAACCAACAGCTCCCACTTGGATATATCTTAATAGTGTGATCACATCGGTTAGCGTCTAGCAACACTTCGATGATTCTAGCACGGCTCGAGTAAGGTCTCCTGGAAAAAACCTTTTAATGATTTCTCATTATTATTATCCTTTTGTTTCTAATACCATGTTAAATAAAGATATGGAATTAAGTCACTCTTTATTCAACCATTCTGTTTCTCGTTGTAAGTGATTGATCAAGATTACCAAATCTTCTGAACATATTCAGGGGAGAACTTTGGGCGTGGCCACGCAAACATCTTGTCAACCCTACGAGGGGCCCAACAGTATTAAACTCCAAAATAAATTTGAAGGAACAAATTCTATCTTGACTACGAGAATAACCCATGAACTTTGCAACACTTCAGGAAACAACCCTTATGACTACCGGTTACGTATAGCGTTAAGTTGTTCCACAGAAGTGCACTACATTCATGACACTTATCTGGTATCTCAAGTCTGAGGATAACTATTCATAATTTACTTATAACAATATCCACAAAGTAAATTATGTAGTTGGGATAAGTCCTATATTCAATTCATTGAATATCATCTGGTATGCATTCTCATCAATATACTTTCAAGTATATTCTACCATATCTCTCAGATTTGTCTTAGTTTAATGATACTCCCATACCATTAATTGACAACGGACGATTTAGAATAAATAAATTTATTCACGGATTAAACATGCAAATATAAAATACAATATATTATAAAATCAAACATACCAAGTATTTGATTTATTATAACAATTGTTTAACATCCTTTATCCAAATACTAAATAGATCAATGCACGAAAATTCTAGATGATGAATTATGCCTCAAGTAATGACAATCATACTTGTTGACAAAGCATAAATCAACCAACTTGATCTATCGTAATTTTGAGAATACTTATTTCAAGAATTCAATTAATGAAATTCTTTTATGTGTGCATTCACCAATCCACATGATAATTCATAAAGTGTGTGACATCCTCTTTCACCAATTTATGACAATTTAAAATTTTAAACATTTTAAAATTTAAAGTATTCTTATTCTTTTAATGTATAATGCAACTGTGCTTTTAGTAGCACAACTAGTTCACATGGCCATTTACAAGGATGAAATCCAACCATGACTAGTATTGAGTGTCATCTCAATTAAACCAGCATCATTGTATACAAACAACAATGTGCTCATTAAAACTCCGTAAACTTTAATATCTTATTGTGTAATGTTTGATGCTTTCCTAACTTTCAAGTTTAAAGCTGATGACAATTTGCACAACATTTGACATATTGTTCATCCATAGAATCTAGGAGCAATTCCAGACTGAGGATGTAATTCTTTTAGAATATTCATTACACAAGTTATCTAATAACTTTTAATTAGATATCAATGTTGTCAAATCATCTATCATTCAAGAATGATACAACAATTTGAATACACAAGATGATGTACATGATGAATCTACAGGTCAACCTTAGAATTCATTCACGTTCTATCTTGTCAAAAGATATTTATCAATTTCTCAAATGATATATTATGTTTTATTAGAATCATTTATTTTACTGCACATGTTTATTAACAATAAACATATATTTCAAGGTTGTATGTTTTAATTCTTAAATCTTATAAGTGAAGTTTCATTCCAATCTAAGACTTAACATTTAGCTTACAAGAAATGCTACTTCCTATATGTTATACAACATATAAGATTTAAAACCTTAACATAATACTCCCACTAGCTTTCAGGAATACTTAAATTTATCTTATTTTAATTATAAATCAAAAATGGGATTTAATAATCAAATATAAGAATAATTTCATAGATGCATGCATTTATCCATTCATGAATTATTTGCACTTCGTACACTTTCAAAGATTATATGAATTCAAAAAACCTTTCAATTACTTACCGTCCTCGCTCAAGTAATTTCTCAAGAAAGAGTTTTGATATTCCATTGTCATATTTCATATAATGAAAACAATTATGACCGTTATCATCTTTATATATTTAATGTGTCTAGAAAAGAATATTCAATCATAATTAATTGCTTAAATATGATAAATAATCTTGTCATAAAACATGCATTAAATATGTGTACAATATTGTCTGTATGATTTCTACATAGAAATTCAAACCACTAGGGTTTTTCATATCTTTGAAGAAACTCATTTCCATTCTCTAGTCTAACTATTAAGATAAACCAAATTTCCAAAATTGATTATCTTTATGGACAGCATCTTTAACATTCATAGTATGAGTAATTTTCCCAATTCAATATTTGGTAATCCATCATAATGATTATCAGGTTTACTATAATCCTGTAACTCATATTTCTCAGCATATAAGTCAAATATCTGAGATATCCTTGTAGATCTATGAATGAAAATTCCATCATCATGAGGTCTATCAATTACATGTCTAACCTCATCATGATATTTACTAGTGTGTTTTAGAAGATTATGTATCTTGTAATTTTATCTTTCAAGATAAAAAAACTCCCACTTGCCTTTTGTAATATATAGACTATCTATATATACTTAGCAATTAGAGCAAAACTACATTGTTCTCTTTTTGGGACATTACAAATACACATTGATAATTCCTGACATTAGTTTGTTAATAGCCTATTCATAAGTAGTTTAACAAATTCAAAATCTTCAATTTTAAAACTTAATATGATTAATCACATTCCATAATGAAATGGTGTTTTATTAATCTTCTAGGTTGGAGTCATATTGAGTATATTCAATCCATACTCAATATTCTAACCTTGTTACTTTTTAAGAAAGAAGTTATGGTTATCATGAATCAAACAAATCAAATAGAGTTTGATTCTCCTAACTAAACATACCATCAACTTGTGGTATTCATTAGAATTTAATATTGTAAGACAATCTAACAATATATAAGATAAACATATCCCTTTTGGCTTACCTATTTACCAACTAAGTCAACTTAATGGTATAATAGACTTTCCAAGCCAATTACATGCTTTATAACACAAGTACCTTTTAACCAAGTCACTTCATATCCATGTTTCAACAAGAAACATAAACTGTTATAATCCCATTATACGTTATAAATCATTGATCAACTCAATGACTTCTTGTATATGTCTTAATTAAAAAACATAACAAGTTAACGTCTTACTTTATTATAAGTCTTAAAAGACTTTATGTTTATGTCTTTACAATGAATCATAAACATGTTTAACTAAAGTAATTATGAACACAACTCTTGGTTTCAATAGTAATTTCAA
Source organism: Chrysanthemum seticuspe (assembly GCA_019973895.1). NCBI lineage: Eukaryota > Viridiplantae > Streptophyta > Magnoliopsida > Asterales > Asteraceae > Chrysanthemum > Chrysanthemum seticuspe. The sequence goes on from BPTQ01000009.1 coordinate 29,452,225, forward strand.
GTTAATTTATTTACTTCACAATAATGTAGGACTACATTATTTTTCCATTTATGTCATTCCAAAATACAAAAATAAACAAATTGAAGTAGTATTAGATTACTTTATTCAATTTTATGTCATTCTAATAATACATAAATATCAAATTTTGAAGTAGTCTTATATATCATTTTGACACATGTTTTAAATACTTGTCTAATTTAGAAACTGCAAATATGTCCATGCAAGGTCTGACTTCACATAGAGATTTACTTTGTTGTTGCAATCTCGCCAAGTTCTCACATGACGTAAATTGCAACACCAAGTGTTTCTTGAATTAGATATGTACAAGTTATATTAGAATGTTAGTCTCTTACCTTGCAGTCAAGAGAATCAATTAAATCATATACCAATATGTTGTACCTTGCACACAATATAGATTTCTCCCACTTGTGCATGGAACAACATCATGTAGCAGATAAACAACACGACATATGTTTGTTTATGTGACTTATATGATTGTGTCATTGATATTAGCATAACTAGTAGATGTAGAACCACTTCATTGTCTAATAAGGAAACGTACATGACTATCCTTGAAAACATAAGTGTCTAAAAGTGGAAAGTAATTATCTTAAGACATTCTAGAGATAATCTGGGTTACTACCAAGATGACAAAGCTTGTAACTCCCACTGAATAAGAGATCATTACATTAATTCCTTATTCAGTAATAAGAACAACATACTCCCACTGGATTTGACAACATTGTAAGTGTTTCATTAACCAGTGAAAGAAAATAGTGTTCTATTTACTTTCCTACACCTTTGAGAAAGTCCATACATAACAATTAATTATGTACTAAAAGAGTGTATTCTACTATGTAGATGATGAACTATCCATCAATGCTATTAACTTGAAAAATTGGGCATGCAATTTATTTCTTAATAGTTCTAATATTCCAACAATTGTAAGTAGTACTTTTTTAAATGGTCAAAACAAAACAACTAGATAAAATATGCTAGTTTGTCTTTTACCAATTATACAGTAATTAGTCTAGCTTCTAATTTAAAAACTCAGAAATATGCAATTTTCTTAACTATTAAAATTTGCTTACTAGTTATATATTTAGAATTTAGACAATTCTAATTGTCCTATCATACCTTTCTTCATTCATGAAAAGGAATAGGATTGAATCTCACTCTTTCTTATAAAAGAGGACTAGGTTTATTCTTTTAGTAAGGTTGACTCTACCAAAAACCCTTACAGGTGTAGATCAATTTACCAATATAGGAATAACCTTCGTTTACGGTTTAATGTTGCATTAATACATTTAAAGAATTAGCAAAATTCAATTTTAGTATTTTCGATAATTAAATTTTTTCAAAAAAATAAAATACCCAAGGTAATATTCATATAACCATAGAATTTTCTCGAAAACTAGGATCCAAATTATCGTAGTTCCATTACATCAGTTGATCTGCTAGTAACGAAAGCACATAATAGGGTAATCTGTCGAACAATAATTGGCAAACAATTTCCAACTCCTAGATCATTATGGGATTTATATTTTCCAACGCTATTGCAAATATAAACATGTTTCGTCCCATCTTATGCCATTGAGTCCAAGTCTCACTTCCTACTCAACTTAAGTGTCTAACTTAAAGAACTGCAAATATGTCCATGTAAGGTCTCACTTTACATAGAGATTTACCTCTCCATCACAATCTAGCCAAGTACTCTCATGACATAAATTGCAACTTCAAGTGTTCATTTTAATTAGATGGCATATAACTTAATTTAAAAGGGTAGTAGTTTTGATTTTATGTGGTCAAATCAAAGATGTACAAAGATGTCATGCATTCATCTTGTAGCATAATTTTAATAAAAAACTTTTTATTACCAATTCATAAAGATCAAATTATCAAAGTTTTGATTGAGGTATTGGGTTCACCAATCAGGGAATTTAGTGTTAATTATCATCCATTATACCGTACTTTTGCATAAGTGTAAACACTTAGTATTTCGGATAATTACCACTGAAGTGGCGCATGGAATTAAAACTAATTCGCCCTTAAGATGAGTTTGTACATTTATGGCTTACTTAGTAGCTCCATTCGAACTTACAGGGGCAGAGGACCAGGTAAGCGCAAAAGCATAACCTTAGACATCCTTTCAGTGTGATTGTGCGCACTTCTTAAATAACCCCTTTATAGTTCATTCTAATGGGTGAGCCGTTCAGTCATTGTACCAAAGTCACCAATCAATTAAACTATTGAAAACTTAACTCTTCCAAAACAAATCAAATTTCGCCATTGTTTAGTCCGTATTATTTTTATATTCAAAATTACCCTTTGCTTAAAACTGTCTAACATAATAAACAAACAAGTAATAAATAAAAAATAAACTACTAAAAAACAATGTGCACATAATAAACAATTTATACGTGTAAACAAGTAGCCACATGCAACTTATTCGATAAAACCCTATTAATAATCAATATCTAGGTTAAATTAATGTATATATTAATTTAGGGTTTTCACTCCAACAATAGAAAGTGAGCCACATACATCGATGAATCGATTGCGTAAACCCTTAATTAAATTATACCAAAGTGCACATAATTGATTCATTAATATTTTTATAATTGGAGTCTTCTCCAATTCAAGATTTATCGCAAATAAATATGTCATAACAATTAAACAATTTATCAAAGCAACTTATCCATGACTAACATGCATGTATAATCATGGATACATCATAACAATTATACAAATAAGTCACAAGATCGCATATAAAAATTCCATGACACATAACAAATTATTCACGAATTAATCACGTAATCAATATATTAATTCTAGGTTTTAATAAGGTTAGCAAACAATTTTCAAAACTCTAAAAATTTAATGTACATGTCGACCAAAAAAAATAGGGGTACGCCCCAATTAACTAAAAAATCGACCAAACAAAAAATTAAACATAAACCCTAGATAAACATATTAAACAACATACAATTATTTGTTTTATTACGCGTTTATGTAATTAATTACTCATTAAAAACCAATGACTCGTGATGCCACTGTTGAATTATATAACATGACATTCAAATAAATAACCACAAAACATCAAAGTATTCAAGCGGAAGCGTATAGGATTTATTAACGAATAATTAATTAACATAAGAAGAATATGCGTACCTTTTCTTGATTCTAGCCGAACAAGAATCAAATCCACAAACTAGCAATTGGATGAACCCTAATTAGGGTTTGAGTGCTAGTCGACTTAATAAAGTCGAATAGTGTAAATCACCAAAATTCAAAGTAGGATTTCTCTACGATCATGTGCGCGCGTATTGTTAGCGATTTAATTAGAATGCTAGTTCAAATCACGATTAAAGCATACAACAAACAAGGTTTAGCTTTAACATAATAAATATATATCAAACCCATTTAATTGCACCTGTCAAATACATATATGCAATAAAAGATGAATGTCATGCACATGACAGTATGACATGCGTATGAAAAATTCATGCGTGGCATGTATATGAGATTCACTAAGATATCATCATGATTCAATAAATAAGATATCTTGTGAAAAAGGTTTGTGTCAATCGTATTTTTTTTTATCCATACGAATGAATCCAAAAGATCAAAAGGGTGTGTATATATATAACATTAAACCTTGTCTAACAAGTCATTACAAGCACCTCCTTAAATTTCAAAACTCGACACTTAACTCCCTCGTTTTTCTTAGTTCGACTATATAAATATTTTGTGACTTAATATAATTAAATCTCATACGCAACGCGTGCAATCCCATAGGTCTCGAGTTCGATCCTAACTCACGACTACTAATTTATATCCATAAAACCAACAAAAACACTAGTTGATTCATCTACCTTCTCCATAACGATTTTTTTTAGCATTTAACACCAATAGTGGGAACCGTACACATAATTACAATATATATAAAATGGGGACACAAAACGGCAGCCACTTACGTCGTTTAGGGCTAAAAAAAAATTTGGGCTTCTTCGCCGGGCTGGGCCCTAAAGCTGCAGTTACGCCTTTGATATATCTCGCATGTTTGATATTAACACACTACCGACTGTATTCATAGTTATCTTTCTCTGTTCCGTAATTCTCGATGTTCGCACTGTTCTTGGACGCTGGTGTCTGTTGATACAAAAGTTGGACGTTCCTGATTTGGAGCTCCGGTTCTCGTACCAATTGAGAATTGCTGCTTGAGACCTGCGCACTAAGAGACAAGAAACACCGTTAGGCTTACCGTGGGATTGTCTACCACGATTATCCTCCGGCGTGAGAGTGAGTAATCGGTTTAGGGTTTAAGGAGTTTTAGGGTTATGAGATCGTACCTTAAACGAGGGATATAATTCCCTTTATATACGCACGGAATCCTTGTTGGTTCCGTGTTCCCCAACCTTCGGCGTATCCCGCCTAAGTCGGTTGGGAATGATTATCTTCTTATTTTAGAAGATATCGGATATCTATTCCGTAAATAGATATGGGCTTGGGCTTTCGTGAGCCCAAACGCGTATTGATATTGGCCCAGTTCGTACCGGGCTTGCAAGTAGTGGACTGTAGTCGGGTTCATGACCCGACTCCAGACTATACGTCATCATGTCCCCCCAGTCTAGTATGCGCAGTGCGTAACTGCGGATGCTAGACTAATGACCGTAGTCCAACATAAAATAAATAACTTACGAAACGTATTAAAGAGACCATACACCTACCCGTAGGTGCAGTGTATCTAGACATCAAAGTGAATTGTAAATGCCACGTTATTCGGGGGAAAGTTACTGCCCCTTTGTCCCATCAAGCAATCTCAACCACACAGTGAGGACTAGTGGGATCCACGTGTCGCCAATCGTGTGGAAGAGAAAGGGTATATAACTTGTCGTTTCATTTTCACCGGATTCCTCACAGTAAAAAACTCCATCCACCATTTCTAAAGCGTTCTAAGAGTTGTAATCCAGAAAGTAACCAACCACAAAGGTAACCGTGCGTGCGTTATATCAAAAAATAATAACACGATGGTTAAACAGTTGTCTGACTTCACCTCCGACCTCACCGTGATCGATCTGATGGAATTCACCTCAGATTACTTTATACCCCGGGATGTGCATGCATTAGTTCCGGATGCGCAAGCCACGATTGCGGATTTCCCCGAAGGGAAAGTGGGTGTATACACACGGTTATTCGAATTCGCGAATCAACGTGTGCCCCTGTCACGCTTTCTGTGCGATGTGTTAAACTATTATAATCTACACATATCGCAGTTGCATTGTATCGGCGCGGCCAAAATTACCAATTTTGAGGTAAATTGCCGTTTGTTGGCGATTAACCCCACCATCCACCTATTCCGCGCCTTTTATCACACCACGTGGGCGCATGGGTGGGTGTCTTTTGCGAAACGCGCTGGTAGACTACATTGTTGTACGGATAAATTAGATTCACTTAGGAATTGGAGGGAGTATTTCTTCTGGGTAGATGATACATGTTTTCCCTGGAATTATGATTTTTATACCCGGGGAACATTACAGAGGGATGAGTGCCCATTGCCTGGGTCTTATGTCGCCGAGGATGCGAAACTGATAAATGCTAACCGCATCCCCATTAGTGCCTATCCTGAGGGATTTTTGGTGCACATGGGAATCAGCCGTAATTATTTTGGCCCCGAAGATGAGATCCCTATCTTCTTAGACGCCAATGGCCAGGGTGGGTACTTATTCCTCCGTACTTCTGTGTGTAAATAATGTAAGAACAATCTTCCGTATATGTCGCGCATTATATAACCTGTTTGTATATGTGTCTTGTCTTGCGCAGAGATGGATCTATTCACCGTCGTACTGCTAGCGAAGCCCGTAGCGGTAAGGACAGGAGTAAGACTTTTGAAGGATGATGAGGAGCCTATTTTAGCTGCTACCGCAGGGCGTACTATGGAGCTGAATGCGGGGGAGACAGGTACCAGTTCCTCAGTCGCAGTGGAAGCCACACCACTACAAAGCCAGCCGAATCCCAGAGTACCATCTCCTGTGGCGCAGCCACCGCCCGTAGCTGTGGCCCACCCTATGGAAGAAGAGGAAGAGGAAGAATTTGGGCTTAGTCGCAAAAGGACCCGAAGGGATGATGGTGCAGGCCCCTCAAGGAAAAAATGCCCCGTGGTCCAGACTGTGGAGTTGTCCTCCACTGATGAAGCGTCGTCGCACCCTTCTGCTGATGTCGCGGAGCCACAGTAAGTAAAGCCGTACATGTATAATTTTCTTTTGTTGGTGAATGTGCTAGTTGTGATTCTAACATTGCGCTGGTGATCATTCGCATGATGGAGCAGGTTATAGAATCACCCCCTAAGGCGAGTCCGGTACAGTCAGCGCATTCTGAGCCGCAGAGCCAGGATAATGAAAACCAATCTGATGCGGATGCGCCCATTGAGCAATTGGTTTAAGAATTGGTGCAGGTCTCCGCACAACAGGCTGCACTAATTGTGAAGCTGAAAGACCGAGTATCTGGTGGGGAGGACCAAAGTTCACAAAAGGACCAAACAATAGCTTTGTTGGAGGCGCAACTGGCAAGCACCCGAGCGCAATTGGATAGCGCCCATGCAGAGGCTACGGATCTGAGCGCATACGCTCAAAAACAGGCCGAGGACAAGATGGCACTAATGTGCCAAATAAATCAAGATAGTGCTGAGGCTGCCAGGTACAAGTCTGCGTGCCGCTGGGCACTTAAACATTTGGAGCAGGGTAAGGAAAATTTTTTCGCGCAATTGGGGGAGCTTGGGGCTACTGTGAGCTGGTCATTGGAAGTGCAGGAGGCAAAACTGCGTAAGCTTAGCCTCGAGTATGACGAGGAGTTGTATCCTCAGCTCATGTCCACGATAGCGGAGCGCAGGTGGCTCATAGGCCACGGTCTCTGCCTAGCTACTCTCAGTACCCTGGAATCGCCAGAGGTGGTTAATGCTTTTGGGGAGGTTGTGCAGTGCGCTCTGGAGCGTGGTAAGTCAGAAGCAATTGAAAAGCTTCATGAGACAGAACTGCTGAAGGCGCCTATTGATAAGGAACCAAATTATGATGCTGAGTCATATGATCACTTGGTCGCTGTCATGCAGAGAATGAAGGACTTAGAGCTCCCAATGATTTCGGAGCTTGAGCGCGATCAAGATTATCCGATAAATGTAATTATGGCGGGGTTGACCTTGGCGCGTCATCGTACCGAGGGTGCCGAGACACAGCCGGACTATTATTTGAAGCCCCATGAGTCACAGCTCCAAGTACCTGTCTTTGCGCGTCCTAGGGATAGTCAGAATCCATTTGCTTTGGAGAAAGAGGTACCTTTAAAGGAAGTCTTGGAAGCGCATGCGACCCGTCTTGCTAAGAAAGAAGGTATTGCAGGTAAGGCCATTTTGTGTGGGGTTGGTGCGGCTCACTTGCCAAGGTCTGATGGGGTGCCAGTAAGTGTGGCCACTGTATCGCGTCAGGATGCAGATGTGTTGAAGGGTGTTAGCGGAGCCAAAGATGCAACGAGTCACGTTGGCACTTCTTCACTTAAGCGTTGTAGTAGCTGGTAGCTGACATGTTTACTATCTTTTGTAATAACTCGTAGTTATGAACAAAAGTCTCTTTTTTGCTGTGGATATTATTAAAACGTGTAATGTAAACGTATCTGTTTGTCTTTGCATGAAAGATGTATTCGTTGCCGAAGAAACAAACGTGTACGCCATGCGAATGTAGGAAATCCATAATCATGTATGAAGATCATAGCATACTTGGAAAATAATTCTAAGTACTTTATCATAATCGTGTATGTTATGATACACAGCGTACTGTAAATATCTCATTAAGGAATCAAGTGTCTTGGTTCCTAAGTTGTTAAACGTGCACGTGTGCGTTGCTGCGCAACCATCGTGGGATGCGCACATATCTTATTCCAACGTCTTGAGAACAAGGTGTTTAACAAGGATGCGTGATCCAGTGTTGATGGGTTTGCAACCCTCTTACTCAACAAGTTAGTTAGTAGGTTAACTTATCCTTTTACCATCGTGGGTTTATTCGTAGTGCATGCACGCCATCGTGGGCAAGAAATAAAAAATCGTTAAGACATACAGTATATGGAGATAACAACTTAAAATGTGTCACGGAGTTAGCTAGAAACCGCGGCGTTTTATTGATACTTGCAAGTTTTTTGAGACATAACAAAGAAAACAGTAAATATGAAAAATAAAAATGAATACATGAATGTTTATTGAGCACTGAAAGTGCGGAGCGTCTGTGCGCTGTGCCGTAGCTATTCTTACAGGTAGCACCTCTTGAGGTTGCCGATGTTCCATGTGCGCGGTAGGTCACGACCATCCAAGCCTCGTAGCCTGTACGCGCCTGTGCCTATTGCTTCAGTAACCTCATAAGGTCCTTCCCACTTTGGTCCGAGCTTACCTGTATCTTCTGCGTGGCTCGCCTCATTGGCACAGTAGACAAAGTCGCCTGGTCTGAATGAAACACTGCGCACCTTGGCATCATAGTATCCTTTCATTTTTGACTTCGACTTTGCCTCCCGTATGGCTGCGCGTTCGCGTCTTTCTTCCAGCAGATCCAAGTCGACACGTCTTTCATCATTGTTTGTTGTTACATTGATCTCCGCGGTGCGGATAGTTGGCATGCCGATCTCAGTTGGTATAACGGCTTCTGTCCCGTAGACTAGAGAGAAGGGGGTGTCCCCCGTGCTGGTTTTTATTGAGGTGCGGTGAGCCCACAAGACATGCGAAAGCTCTTCGACCCACCTTCCTTTGTGCCTGTCCAGGCGCGCTTTGATTCCTTCGCCCAGGCTTCGATTTGCGCGCTCTACTAAGCCATTGGTTTGTGGGTGCGTAACTGACGCGAAGTGTTGGGTGATGTTTAACTTCTCGCACCAATCTTTGAAGGGGTTGTCGCAGAATTGTTTCCCGTTATCCGAGATGATTTCTCCAGGTAATCCGAAGCGGCATACTATGTTGTCCCAGACAAAGCGTTTCACCTGGTTGCCGATAATTGTCGCCACTGCTTTTGCCTCGATCCACTTGGTGAAGTAGTCTATAGCTACTATGAGAAACTTGAGACCGCCTGCTGCTATTGGAAAAGGACCTGCAATATCAATGCCCCATTTGTAGGATGGCCATGGCGCCGTGATTGGCGTTAGCTCGTGCTGTGGTTGGCGCGGGACGGGTCTGTGAACTTGGCAATCATTGCACTTCCTTATTAAGTCCCGCGCATCTCGATGCATGGTTGGCCAGTAGTATCCCGATCGCATGGCGCGTGCTACAACGGACCGTGGTCCTGCGTGCATGCTACATGAACCTTCATGGATTTCTCGCAGCACGTAATTTGCTTGTAGAGGGCCGACGCAGCGGAGCCATGGTTAGAGGAAAGAACGTCGGTACAGTATGTTGTCTCGCAATTTGAATCTCTGCGCTGTACGCCGTATTCTGCGAGCTTCTGTCTGTTCTTGGGGTAATGTTCCTATGCTTAGGAATTCCGTAATCGGTGTCATCCATGTAGGACCATCCTCCTCTATGACCGCCGAGACTTCCATATCCGATATTGATTTGCTTTTCAGCGTTTCCACCAGCACTTGCTTTGATAAGTGTGCGAAGCTTGTCGAGGCGATCTTGCTCAGTGCGTCTGCCTTGCGATTTTCTCCTCTAGGGACTTGCTTGATAGTAAATCTGTCAAAGCCTTTGATCAGTGTCTTAGTCTTTTCAAGATACTGAATCATATTCTCTTCTTTGGCCACGTATTCATCCAACACATGGTTGGCTACCAGCCGGGAGTCTACATTTGCTTCCAAGTTACGGACACCCATTCGAGCTGCAATGCGTAGTCCGGCGATTAGGGCTTCGTATTCTGCCTCATTGTTTGTCGCGGTAAATTCAAAACGCAGTGCGTAAGTGAATTCCATTCCCTCTGGGTTTGTGAGAATAAGGCCAGCTCCTGATCTGTCCACGCATGAGGATCCGTCTGTAAACAAAATCCATGGATCTGGTAGTTCCTGCTCTCTTGGTGCGGGTACCTCATCAGTATCTGGCTTTTCGATGATGAAGTCTGCCAGAACCTGTCCTTTTATTGCGGTACGTGGTCTGTAAGAGATGTTGTGTTCGCCTAGTAAGACACTCCACTTCTGGAGTCGTCCTGACGCATCGGGTTTGGAGATGATCTGCTTGATGGCTTGATCTGTGATTACCGCTATCGGGTGCGCCTGGAAGTACCGGCGTAATCGCTTGGCGGCAAACACTAATGCCAAGACTAACTTCTCCATGGCACTGTAGTTCATCTCCGTCTTCTTGAGCGCTTTGCTGACAAAATAGATAGGGGTTTGCACTGAGTCCCTATCTGTGAGTAGCACTGCGCTGACTGCCCCATGAGTTGCTGATAAATACATGATCAGCTCTTCCCCTGGTCGGGGTGCAACGAGTGTTGGGAGCGTTGCTAGATGCTGTTTGAGTGTAGTGAAGGCTTCTTCTGCCTCCGTTGTCCACCGGAAGTCACCCTTTTTCATACACTTCTTGAGCATTTTGAAAAGAGGCAATGACTTTTCTGCTGACTTAGACAGGAACCTGTTTAGACCGGCCAGTTTTCCGTTGAGGGATTGGACTTCCTTCAGCGTGCGTGGTGAGGGAAGTTCTATTACCGCCTTTGTCTTTTCTGGACAAGGTTTTATGCCGTCAGGTTCTATCAGGTATCCTAGGAACATGCCTTCAGTAGCGCCGAAGGTGCATTTCTTGTGATTCAGCTTCATGTTGATCTCACGTAGAGTCTTGAACGTCTCTGCTATGTCGCGCACAAGCTCAACTTCAGTATGGCTTTTTATGACCAGGTCATCCACATAGACTTCCAGGTTGCGGCCCACCTGTTTTTCAAAGGCATTGTCTACTAACCGCTGATAGGTGGCACCCGCATTCTTCAAGCCAAAGGGCATTTTTGTATAACAGTAAACGCCTTGGCTTGTGTGGAAAGCTGTTTTTTCCTCGTCTTCCTTAGCCATCTGTATCTGGTGATATCCCTTGTACGCGTCGAGAAAACACTTTAACGGGTATCCGCACAAGGACTCTATTTTCCAGTCTATATCTGGTAATGGATAGCAGTCCTGTGGGCATGCTTTGTTAAGGTTGGTGAAGTCTACGCACATTCGCCAGCTACCGTCGCTCTTTTTCACCATTACTGGGTTAGAAAGACAGTCGTGGTAGTAGACTTCACGCATAATTCCTGCTTTTACCAATTTCTGTACCTCTGCCAGGATTGCCTGCGCACGCTCTGGGGCTTGGCCACGCTTCTTCTGGCGTATCGGTGTGTATCCTTGTCGGATTCTCAGTTTATGCTCTGTGATCGAGCGTGGTACTCCAGTCATGTGTTTTGGCTCCCATGCGAAAATATCCACGTTCTTTTGTAGGAGCGCGCACACGGCTACTTTGCCGTTGTCCGACAATGACCCTCCGATGGTTATTTCCTGTTCCGGGTAATCTGGGTGAATCGCGACCTTCAAGTTGGGGACTTTGGCCGCGCACTGCTTTGGGATCGGTGCCATTTCGCATGTAACCATGTTACATTCTCTTTTTGGTACCGTGGCATTGTAAAGAGTAACAACGCCCCCTTCTACTGGGAATTTAAGCATCCCGTGCGCTGTTGATGGCACCGCACGCATGGCTGATATCCCGGGTCTCCCAATGATGCCATTGTATGGCGAGGGGGATTTGATCACCATGAAGTCCATCCAGGTTGTCGTAGAGTGCTCTGCATTGCCAATGCTGACTAGTAATCGTAGTTGCCCCATGGGCCATATCTTTTCACCCGTGAAACCAGTGAGGGCTGTGCTGACCGGGTTTAACTGGCTACGTATTTCAGGTCGTAGTCTTTTAAAGCAATGCTCATACATGATATTTGCCGATGCCCCACCATCAATGTACATGCGGTGTATATCGTGACCACCCGCACTGATTTCAATGGTGAGTGGCTCTGCTACTGCGTTGTCCGCCGTTAGAGTAGGGAAAGAGATTTCACTTCTTCGGGAAAACTCCTGGCTGACCTTCTGTCTAGTGATTCGTTGCCACGTCTGTATCATGTAGATTGTGTCGGCCTTATCTTTGGGTGTCTCCTTCTTGTTTCCATTCTTTTGTTTATCTCTTCCCTCTTTAATGTTTTTGACCAAGTGGTCCAGTCTACCTTCCTTGACCATCTTGTCGATGAGTTGGCGCAGCTGGACACATTCGTTAGTGGTGTGACCCTTTTGCGCGTAGTAGTCACAGTATCCATTCCCAGCGCGCCGATATTCTGGTGTACGCATCTGCGGTGGTCTTGGGAAATTCGCGCCTTCCGCTGCGAGTATTTCCTTTGGGGTTTTGATCAGGGGAGTGTACCTGTCATTATCTCTGCCGCTCCTCTGGCTGCGATAGCTCCTATTACGGTTACTACCTCGGTCGTTCGATTGCCTCCCAGGTTGTTCCTGTGACCGGTAACTCGAGTGGTTCTTTTTGCTATCCGCCGCGGCGGCTTCTCCTTGGACAAAAGACCGAGAGCGCTTCATGAGTTCATCAAAGGTCTCAGGGATCTTGTCGTTCAACCTCTTGATGAGTTCTGGATTATTAATCCCATTCATGAAGCCAGAGATCTTTAGTACTTCAGGACATGCTTTAACTTGCATGCATTCATCTTTAAAGCGTTCCATGAATGCGCTCGTAGATTCTCCTTGGTTCTGCTTTACCCTGGCGAGTTCGACAGGATTTTTAGCGCACTTTTTCCGTTGAGTAAAATTTAGGCGGAACGCCTTTCTCAACTCTTCAAAACCATTTATGCTCCTTCGTGGGAGTTTGTTGAACCAGTTACGCGCGCTTCCCACCAGTGTGGAATTAAACATGTGGCACCACACTGGTTGTGGCCAGTTTTCAATGGTCGCGGCTGATTCAAAGATTTTTAGGTGATCGTCAGGATCACCTGTTCCATCATAGGTCTTGACATTTGTAGGCATGCGCCTCTTCTTGTTCTCAGAGAAATCACTAATGCGTCTGGTGAACGCATCCACTTTCTGACGGCGCCATGGGAGAGACATGTCTTCCTCTTGGCTATCGCGTCTGTTTCTAGACTTCCAATGTCCTGTGTCGCTATCCTCGTTGTCTGAGGAGTTATCAGAAGATGAATTTTCCTTCTTACGGCGTTTGCGCCGGCTGTCCTCAGAGTCTGACTTGTAGTCTGGATCTGAAGGGCTTTCACTTGGGGAATGCTTTCGCCCCAGTCTGTCATGTACTTTACGGCTACCCAGTCTGGCGTAGACACTGGTACGCCGTTCTTCTCTATCACTATCACTCAAGTGCTGCGAGTGAGATGTCTCATCCCCCTCGATTCTCCTCCCGATTCTGTTGAATACTGGGGGTTTATGACCGCTTCCTCTGCGCTTTTCTTTCTGGTGGCGCAGTGGGGAAGTATCGTATTCCGAATCGAAATTGAGTCGGGCTTTCAAGTTCCGACCAGATCTATTCTTCTCTTCTTCTTGCATGAGGGTAGTTAATGTTTCGTAATTTTGGGATACGAAAACTTCTGGTGTTAACTCCGGCGCGACCCCCTCAAGAGTGAGTGCGTTTGTTTCTACCGCTATACCCTTATCCCGGCCTGGTGCCTCCGGTACCTTTGTCAGGTCAGTTTCTAGCACCGATTGGAAAGGAGTAGTAAAGACGGTGCGCAGTGGGTCTACTCCACTCGTGGTGGTTATAGTGGCTTGGGTTGTTCCCGAGTGCGGTTCCACCAGAGGGAAGATCAAGTATTGGCCTGATCCCTTATTTTTAGCAGTGCTGGTTGTCCCAGAGGGCTGCTTAGGGGTTAGCCCACTTTGCGACTTCTTCCCCATGAGGTCTGACTGCGATCGCTGATTACCGTGCTTTGTCATTCTAGTGTTGGTTCTTAGTGTAGGGTCCCACGGATGGCGCCACTTGTTGATACAAAAGTTGGACGTTCCTGATTTGGAGCTCCGGTTCTCGTACCAATTGAGAATTGCTGCTTGAGACCTGCGCACTAAGAGACAAAAAACACCGTTAGGCTTACCGTGGGATTGTCTCCCACGATTATCCTCCGGCGTGAGAGTGAGTAATCGGTTTAGGGTTTAAGGAGTTTTAGGGTTATGAGATCGTACCTTAAACGAGGGATATAATTCCCTTTATATACGCACGGAATCCTTGTTGGTTCCGTGTTCCCCAACCTTCGGCGTATCCCGCCTAAGTCGGTTGGGAATGATTATCTTCTTATTTTAGAAGATATCGGATATCTATTCCGTAAATAGATATGGGCTTGGGCTTTCGTGAGCCCAAACGCGTATTGATATTGGCCCAGTTCGTACCGGGCTTGCAAGTAGTGGACTGTAGTCGGGTCCATGACCCGACTCCAGACTATACGTCATCAGTGTCTTGCTGCTGGGTTTCCGATTAGATCAAAACTAAAATCAATTTCGGCCTTGCAGGTATGTGTTTTTTAAATATTTCTTTGGGATGATGATGGTGTTCTGAGTTTTGAGTATGGTTCTTTATGAAAATTTTATATGTTTTTGATGTTTGGTTGATTGATTATTCATACGTGGCTATAACTTCAGTTTAGGTTTCAGCTATTTTATAGTCAACTCACATCTCTTGAGGGTTATGATTATTCATACATAACCCTAAACTTTAATTCGGCTACTTCATACTGTGCGGCTGCATATGTAGCAGAAGTGGACTTGCCCTCTGCTGGAGTTGGTAATGGTTTGTGGCCACGCTAAGGAGGTAATAATATATTCTAGAAATATTTTTCATGAAAACCGGAATAATATTGATTTGTTTTGTTTCTTTATGCAATAACATATACAATTGCTATGTGTAACACACTGGAAGGGAAAAATAAGTTAGCTATGACTACTGATCCTTTTAATTCGCTAACAACTAAAGATAAAACTAACAAAAAGTAAGGCAGTTGGTTTATTCCTTTTGATACAAGCTTAACTTTTTTATTTCAATCTGAAGATGAAAACAACTTAGTCTTCTGTAATAATGGCAGGTTACAGACGGTTACCGACGCTAGGAGGAAAAGGCGCTTCACTTTCACCAGCCGCTATTTTCGAGTTTGCCACTGCTAATGACCCATCTGCTTAGAATGTGCTTTAGGATAAACACAGAATTCAATTCAAAGCTTTACAATACTAGACTCTTAAAGTCAACTTTTTCGAAGGTTAGAATATCTAAAAGGTATTTTGTATCTCTATAGAGTTTGTTTACTGTTTGTAATGCTAATTAGTTACATGCGAATATTGTCTTTTGTTCCTAATTTGTATCCTCAGCTCATGTACCTATGTTGCTAATTTGTTGTAATCTTGGTTTTCAGGTCAGCCAACTGCACATTCAAGTTATTGTGCACATATTTGTGTCATTGTATTCTACAGGTATAAATTTTGTTTCTATTTTTGGGTCTTGAAATTGGATATAGGGGTCTTTGTTGAAATGCCAGGGTGCCACTGCGACATTATTATTTTGCAGTATATGTTCTTAACGCAAAGGAGCAGAGAAACTGTAGGTTGGATAGGAGAAATCAGTGGTTACGGTTGACGCATCAAGGTACTTTACATTAAGAACTTTTTGTACGTATGGATGTACTCGCTATGGATATACTCGCTGTTTTCGGTAACCGATAATATTGCCAAATTGTTAACACTTTCGTACTATTGCAGGCGTTCTTCGAAGTATAAAAAAAATAGTCGCATAAGGTTGTGTACAGGTACTGAGCGTGTACACTCTATGGGGCAAACCTGAGGACCAAATGCCCTAGGTATATTCACTTACCTCCACATTTGTGTCAATTCTAACAACTACTCCCTAAAGGTATGCTCTTGATTAGTATGTTAAATAATAAGTGTGGGTGCTGTTACAGAACATGTGGCACTTGCAGGTATACGGGATTCGACAGTTCCGAATCTATGGGTTGCGGGTTTACGTTGTCACTCGAGTGTGGATACTGGTACGGCCAGCGATACGCCTTCAGCTATTCATACATCTTTACTATTTCTGGTCCATTGTATACGTTTAGATTGCTGTTTTCCATACTCATACACTGTCCGGTTTAATATTGACAATTCAGGTGTAAATGCTGAAAATGTGGGCGTCTTGCCAGCATCAGGGACAAATACCTATGAAGTGCAGCCTGTCAGTCGATATAATATGTTTATCCTTTTCTTATGATTTAGAATTACTGCTAATGTACTGCAAGCTGTTATTTTTGTTGCCAAAAGTTTTATATTTTGTCATTTTTGTAGGTACGGTAGATCCATTGCAAAATGTATCTGATGCTTCGCGTCAGAGACGCGGCTGAAAACTGTAGGCGCATTTCGCGTTTATGTAATGGTCGCCCAAAGGTACTACCAGCAGGTAAGGCACGTTGCAGTTTCGGTAACTTTTGAGCTGATGTACGATTAATCTGTAATTCTCCTGTTAAACATCATTGAACTTGCAAATCGCCGTTTACTAATTCTCTGATTGTTATCATTTTAGGCGCTGCCATGCGAACTGGAACAGGTTCTAGCACGTTACATACGAATAATAGGCGTCAACGGTCGGTCACTTGAGGTAACGTAATCACTTGTCTGGAATCACACCTACTCGAATTTCTGATTACCATATACTAATTTCTTAACTGTTGTCATTGGACACGTGGCTTTACAGGATGTAGAACTGATGGAGGGTATGCAGACAATATTCAAACCGCATTGAAAGAGGCTGGGAAGGAATTTGGGTTTGTTTCTGGTCTCACAAGCTGTTTCATATTAAACAGGTATACCAATAAATATAAAGTACCCCGCCGCAACGCGGCGGTTTCGGGGCAATCCTTGTTGAAACAAATCATCCGCTAATAAAGGAACAAGTGGACCAACATCAAATGCACTTGGATGCACAATCTGGCCCAAATTCAATCTTACCGAGCACCGTTTTCGGCCCAGTCAACTCCCGCCCAGCAGCGTCTTTTGGCCCAACAAGCCTTGTTAGCCCATCAGGCACAACCTTGCTGGCTGGCAACCCATTTCTACGGCTCAATAGTTTGGATTAGTTGTTGGAATTATTAGTGAGTTTGGTAAGTTTTATCACTCACAAAGCGTAAGGTACAACTAGCTGAGGCTGCAACTGATTGTACACGGCTAGCAGCATGCGGTACAAGCCTAAAATGCGTAGTACCATTAATTTGTGTTGACTTGGTGAAAGGGAGTGAGGGCTGATTTAGTGGAATTTTCACCCACTATCTCCTTAATTTACGATGCATGACCATGACCACATCTGATCAATGTGATCATGTTTATCCTTGCCAAGTAGTATATATAAGACCATGATAGGATCTTGAATAATATAGATGAAAACACAAATATACGTATGGAGAATAAGCTGCTGCCATTTGCCTCAGAACTTTTTTTCTACATACCGCCATCTTACGTTGCAAACTCGAGTTGTTGCTATTCGACGTTTGCGTGTGTGAACTGTATGAATCCTGGAGTGCCTTGGCTCGTAGACTCCAGCAACTTTACGGGGTGCCGAACGTACTTAAAAGGACAGAGAATTCGATCCCATGCAGTTCCGTTTAATTGTTGTTTCGGTTCTGTTCTTGCTACTGTCTAGGTGCGTTACGTTTGTTATTGATGACTCATGTTCTTGAGACCCTCGGCTGTGGATGACCCTAATATTTGGTTCAGGTGCGATTCATCTATGTTTACCATTTTGCTATTGATCTATTATTGTTTGGGTTGTTTGGTTCTATGGCTACTGATGATACAACTAAAATATATTAATCAAATGTCATTAGATGTGTATGGTTTTAAGTTTCCTACTCATGTTCTATATTTGATGAATATTGACCAGAATGTATGCTAAAGTGCAACAATCTTGCTCTTATAATATTACAACAATCTTTTAAGTACTGTTCGTGCAATGTACAAGAAGGTAGGGGTGAGCATGGTGCGGTGCGGTGCGGGTTTTGACTAAAATCGCACCACATCCGAATTTGCGGTTTTTATGAAACTAGAAACTGAAACCATGCGGATTTTGCGGTTTCGGTTTTTGTGGTTTTCGGTTATCAATGCGGGTTTTTGCGGTTTTAACCAAGGCTGTCAAGATCGCGATCTTGTGTAGGATCGTTTTTGTCTTTTCAAGATCGAGATCGTAAGATCGGATCGCGATCCTACGATCCTACCAATTTGTCATAGTTTGTAAACAAATGATAATGAGTCAAACTGTTTTACATTTCTACTCAACGTCAAAGATAAATTCAAATAATATCTTCTAGAAAATGACAAAGTTCAAATTTCAAACACCAAATTAATAATAAAACACAAAAAAATCAAGTTTCAAATCGTTAAATTAACGATTTAGCGGAATAATATTACATAACATGAGTCCTAAATGTCTCAAAACATACGAGCCATCTACATGATTTCAAGGAAACATACATTTCATTAGTGGCATTTCAAAACATACCATTTGATTAGTTTAATCACAATGAAGTAAAGTAAATTGAATTATTGAACAATTTTAGACTATAATCTATTTAGAAAAGTAGAAAAAGTAAGTATAAATTATAATCTATTTAGAAAATGAAACGACAGTGATTTACTTATTAGATATTGGTAAAACACACATTTGTTGTTTGGCCTAAGCAAGTGAGAAGGACTTAAAAGATAGAAAGAAAAAAAAAAAAAAAAAAAAAAAAGTAAACTCGGATCGCGTGACGATCCTACGATCTTACTTACGATCCTACCACATATGCGATCCTACCACGATCCTACACGGTTTTAGCTAGTAAACACGTAAACTCGTACGATCCTACGAGTTTACACACGATCTTGACAGCCTTGGTTTTAACCGCACCACACCACATTTAGCCATTTTGTAATTTTGGGCTTAAACCCAATAGTAAATCTGGGCCTAATGTGAACATATTATTATAGCAATGCATATAATAAAAACTGTAAGTAACTAAAATAAATAAGATGTTGATAAGTTGCTTAGTTGATTAAAGGTTCAAAGACGAGCAAGCGATTACTAGTTTATAAGTTACATGTAAGGACACAATTCAAAATTACACGCATTGTTACGTAATCAATATAATCAAAAGTTTGAAGACATAACATTTCATCACTTGCTTGTTGCCTTCTTTCCTTATTGGTCTTCGCATCAGTTCAAATCTTCATTCATCGGAGACTCATTATATGGTTTTTTTCGGGTTGAAAAGATCTCTACAAAAATGTAACATACAACATATTAGTAGTAAAATTTGTGGCTATATACAACATATTAGTAGTAAAAAAGAAGTGAATGAGACCTGCATATTCAAATGCAGATTCAAAGGGATGATGGCAACATATTAAGAGTGTTTTGACATTTAAAGCAAAAGAAATTGGAAGGATATAATTGTCTTACCAAGTTCAATTTTAGCCAAATTCTCCACGAGGTCTTCGAGTTGTTGGCCGTTAACTTGCATATCTTCCACCTCAGCCGGTGTGGACCGTAACCAATCTTGAGTGCAAATTAAAGCTTCCGCGGTTTTTGGGGTACGAGAGCTTCTAAACTTATCAATAACCCTACCACCGGTACTAAATGCCGACTCCGAGGCAACCGTAGAGACTGGCATTGCTAAAACATGCCTAGCTACTTGAGATAGTATAGGAAATTTCTCCGAATTTTGTTTCCACCAACCTAAGACATCAAATTTCTCATCTCTTTTTTCAGTCCCATCACGTAAATAGATATCAACTTCAGTATTCCTGACCCCTTCTCGTTTTTCCATGTACTTTCCAAAACCACTCTCAAAGTCCACTTTCAAGCGAGTAGCAACACAAGTAGGAGTAGAAGATGAAGCAATGGGTGTGTTTTGATCTTTTTCCTTGTCTGCTTTCATCTTGTAATATTTATACAGCTCATTTAAAGTAGATTTCACACGTTTCACAACTTGCCCTCTTTTAGAAAGGTCATCATCCTCACTTTCAAACATTTCCTCGCTTTCTTCATGTTCACCATAAATCAATCCCAAACAATATTTAAGATAATACAACTTGTTTCGCGGATCTAAAACCAATGCAACATGCAACAAATAGTTCATATTATCCAAATTATCCCAATATTTGTCGTACTTATCTTTCATCGACAAGGCCATTTTTTTCTTTTTTTCATCGGTATGTTGACACATTTGTGATATTGTTGCATGCATTGTAACAAGCTCACCAAAAAACAAATTAGCTGTAACATACTTAGAACCTGAAATCTTCTTTGTGACACTAAAAAAGATCCTCAAATACTCCATTATTGACCTATTTATTTGAGACAATCGGTTAACATATTATATTACTTATATATCATGTTTAAATAGAAAGAAATATAGGTAATAACGTAATAATAATACCTTGCATATTCCCAATCATTCTCCTCTGGAGCTCCTAAAATTCTATCATTCTTTTTTCGCTTTCTACTTCTAGTAATGTCCTCGCCATCATCCTCAACTTCGGTACGAAAGTAAGATCGATAATTGGGATCGATAACTTGAAGCCTACAAAAAACAAGTAGTTTTTATACCAGGTTGCATACATACACATTTAAGTATTTAACTACTGGTACATAACAAAATTATACCAGGTTGCATACATATACATTTACCTTTCAAATGCGGACTGAAACTTCAACGCTGTTTCAAGCATAAGAAATGTGGAATTCCATCGCGTATCTACATCGAGACATGGTTTTCTTCCACAATCAATATTTTCAAACTCGGCACTCTCTTGGAAGCTAGTCAACCTAGCTGGTGATGATCTCAAATACCTCACCGCAATTCAGATCCTATCAACGGAAGTGATATGCTCTTCCAGACCATCTCTCACAACAAGATTTATAATATGAGCACAACACCTTAAATGCAAATACTTGCAATCCAACACCGAATTAGGCCCCTTAAGAAGAGTTTTCAAAAATTTAATTGCACCATCATTAGACGAAGGATTGTCAACAATTATTGTAAAAACCCGATCAATACCCCAATCCTGTAAACAACGATAAACCAACTTTCCTATTGTCACACCCCTATGATTTGATATTTGACAAAAGTTAAGAATTTTCTTTTTCAATTTCCAGTTTTCATCAATCCAGTGGGCCGTTAGACACATATAATTATAGTTTTGAACAGACGTCCACGTATCGGTAGTAAGACATACTGTTTTATTTTTCAAAAGATGCTTGAGCTTAATTCTCTCATCTTGGAACAAAGATAAAAAATCCCTAGCTACGGTCACCTAGATGGCATTTCAAATTCAGAATTCAACTCCCAAAGCAATTCCCTAAACCCCTCATCATCAACAATACTAAAAGGCTGGTTGTCTTTTATACACATTCTAGCAATGCATTTCCTACATTTTTCCTGACTAAATGAGTGAGTTACCAAAGTACTCCCCGACTGCCCTAAAGTTGATGGCTTAAAACTGAGTTTAGATTGTTTCTTCTTATCTGTCATTTTTACACGCACCGGTGACGTCGGGCATGAAAATTTTAAATGATTAACCATTGCACTAGTACCATGCTTTCTTGTCCCAAAAGCTAACCATGTTTTGCAATAAGGGCATTGATGTTTCGTAGCACCTTTTTTGAATGTAAAATGTTTCCATACAAATGATTTCCTTTTACGACCTTCCTCATTTTGCTCATTGCCTTCATCAACATCAATAATTGGTTCATCGGCATCGATCACAGGTTCATCAACATCGATCACAGGTTCATCAACATCGACCATGAGTTCATCCTCGTTGCCTGCTTCCATCTACAAAAAAAACATATAAAATAACTATCAATTGAAGAATAACGAGATGCCATGTGATGATTGATTAATTAAAAAACAATGATGATTGATTAAAATAACGTTCAAGGTTATTTCTGCTCGTCACTATACTTTCATATGTACAAAATTCTTTGGCTCCTGTAAGTCCTTAACATTGGTCATGTGATGATTGATTAAAAAAAATGAAATTAAAATTTTGAGTCAAACACATATCAACCCTTTTAATTAAAAAAGTAATTATCCTTTTAATGTAGACTAATTACTCTAGAAGGCCACAAGGAGATTCATCAACAAACATATAAAATAACTATCAACTAGATTCTTTGAATGGCAAAAGCACTAGAAGGCAAAAGCAGGAACCAAATTTCCCTCGTTGGTCAGCTAAAAATTTAAGCAAATATTCACAATACAATAATCACACAACAATAAAATCAAATATAAATAACACAAAACATAATTAGAATAAGAATACCTTACCAAGAGAATGGATTTTGATTGGTAGAGTTGATTTTTTAAATGGGTTCTTAAGAGTGTTTTGATTTAAAGTAAAATCTAGATCTAAAATTTGTTTAGTTGCTTTATCTCTATATTCAAGGTTTGATAAGACATTGCTTTGGCTTTTGACTTAGGTCCTATATTGTAGAGTTGGAGTCTATAATTCTGACTTCTAAAAAGCCCCAAAATCCCGCCTTTTTTATAAAGCTTTAATATCACTGATATTATTATTTATTTTTCTAATATTTATTGTAATTGCGGATCGGTGTGGGTTTATCGGTGCGGTTTTACGGTTAAAACCGAAACCGCACCGCATAATCGGATTTTTTTTTAAAACCGATCCGCCGGTTTTCTCCGTGGTGCGGTTTATGTGGTTGGTTTTTGCGGTTTTTTCGGATTTTGCGGTTTGCGGTGCGGATTCTGCTCACCCTACAAGAAGGTACAAAAGGAAACACACATTCAAATGACATTGTGAAGGCATGAGCTAGAGCTTGGCGTTTGAGAGCTCATACAGATGGACCACAATATCAATTCACGGGAAGCATATTTATTAGAAATGGTTTCTCGAGAATTGTCATTGCATTTGCATGGTCTACTGTTTTGTGGCATCATTCCTTAGTGTGATTATAAATCCAAGGATTGTGAATTATTGCACGGCTCAAAAGAGGTACAGTCACCGAGGAGGTGTGGCTGAAATCGAGACAAATGAGTCGTGATTGTGAAATTATCCTTATTGTTGTTGAAGGATACATTTAAAAAAAAAGGAATGGATCGATAAGGTTTTAAAATGTACCTTTTTGAGGGGTCGTTTAAGCCCTTATTTGATCACTTTTGTATCCGTTATTACTTAATATCGTTCCTTTTCACTTTTTAGGTCTCTTGAAGGCAAATTGTTGTAATGGCACTTATTTGGATGAAAAGGCGCGGATATACGAAGAAAATGGTCAAAGTCAAGAATCGAGACACTCAAGCTGCTGAAAGACAAGGTGACGGCGTCACTGCTTAACTGCGACGCCGTCGGAGCATTTTGTGACGGCCCAGAAGCCAAATTTCTTATTTTCAAGTGACGGTGTCAGGCTTTAAAAGAGTAGGCCGTCGCAACTCACACGGCCTAGATTTGATCCAGACGGCGTCAGAAGCTGAAGAGGACGGCGTCACAAGCACAAGGTGACGCCGTCGCAAGACTAACGTGGCCAAGACGAAACCCTAATGACGGCGACCCGACGGCGTCACAAAACATAAGGTGACACCGTCGCACATGTAATCTTATATATAGAATCCGAATTTTTCAGTTTTAGTGTGTAGTCTTTTGGAGTAAAAACCTAAACCGAACCAAGGATGTCTTGTACAGTATTTTAGGGTTCCAAACCCTATCTTACATCAAGATAAGTGTTTTACTTCATTAATTTAATTATGTCTTTGATTATTTGTGTGTATGCTTGTATGTTCTCCATGTCCGGCTAATTTACTTGTATGTTTGCTTAGGGAATATGAAACTTAATTATTAAATATTAATTGTTTGTCTCTTATCTTAATTAATTAATGATCTAGCAATGCGATAGGTCATTCGTTGTGTAATTAATGCTTGATTAATCTTTGTGAACCTTAGGCTATAGCACTTTGAGCGGTTGTAGGCTAAACCATCCAAAGAGGCCTTAGAGTTAGAGTTTATAATCCCAAGAGGGTTTTGTAGACGAGACCCTTTGGTAAGTTCGAAGAGTTAGGGATAAACGCATACCCTACGACTTTAGACACACAACGCGATTAAGAATAAGGACGTGACAATTCAACCATCAATAGGAGATAATTAAGGAGTAATAAAACCTAAGTAAACACATCTTTAAACTATCATACGAGCACACAATAATTAGAGATAGACTACATACACCTTAGATTAGATAATTAGATAAGTAGAGTAATCGGTAGAAATACCAACCCCCAAATCCAAACCCCGAGATTCATACCTTTCCATTTTCTAAAAAAACATAAAAAAGATAAAAAATAATCTTCCTCAACCACAACCTTAGCGTAGTAACTTCTTACTAGCATTCCTATTCCCTTAGAGAACGATATCAATACCCGTGGCTTACCCTAATACTACACTACAATGATTAGGTTCACTGCCTAGGGTGTTATAAAACTTGCTCGAAGAAAAGGAAGTTCCTTTGACCCCGAACGACGCGTGTAGCGTTATCAAGTTTTTGGCGCCGCTGCCGGGGATTAGAATAGCTAGTTAGTAGTCTACCTCGTTTAGGTTTCTTTGCTTGCTTCCTATCAAGTAAATTTTTCTCATTTTTAGCTCCCTCGTAGTCTATCCCCCTTCTTCGTGACCTTTGTTCGTAACACCATCACTTTTCATCATGGAAGGTGATAACCAACCACCATTCATCAACCTACCACCAAATGACCCGCCAAGAGCCCGTACTCTTGGTGAATACTCGAGACCAAGCCACCTAGGCTATAGGAACACCATTGAGCTTCCCGACCAAGCCCAAACTACGGCCTGTGATCCGACACCATCCGGTTGGTGCAAAACGGATGTGCATTCCATGGACTTCGTTTCGAAGATCCAAATCAGCATCTAAGGGATTTCCTTAAAATTGTCGATTCCATCGATCTTGATGCTACTACTCGGGAGACCACGCCCCTGCGTCTCTTCCAATTCTCTCTACGGGACCAAGCTAGTAATTGGCTTGAGTGACTTCCCACCGGCTCCATCTCAAGTTGGGATGATCTCACCTCTCGCTTCCTTGCTCAATTTTTCCCACCGGGGAAAACCACTAAACTTAGGAATGACATCTTGATGTTCCAACAACGTCAAGGTGAATCTCTCTACGAAGCATGGACTCGATTCAAGGACTTACTTCATAAAGTCCCTCATCACGACATTGATCTTTGGCTTCAAGTCCAAATCTTTTATGATCATGTCAACTTCCCCACCAAGCGATCCATTGACCAAGCGGCCGGTGGAAAACTTAGTGATCTCACCGCTGAAGAATCGTGGGGTATAATAGAGGACCTTGCTCTCTATGACAACGAAAGTTGGAATGACCCCCGTGAGTTGCCCAAAACCGTTAAGGCAATCTCCTTGCCTCTCATTGACTCACAATCTTCCGACTGTAGGATGATCGAACTTGAAGATCAAGTTAAATTCCTAATGAGTTACTACGAAAACCCTAAGTCTTCACGCCATGTGAACAAAGTTTCTTCCTCGTGTGAGCCATTTTATGATCCTCATAACACGCGCACTTGCACCCGATACCCCGAACATGCTTCCGTTGACTACGCATCCTCGCGTATTAATGGAACGGGAGGAAGATTCCCTACAATACCCGGACCTAGGAATTTCAATGAAACCCGAGAAGCATGGAAAGGCAAGCCCGACTTCTATTGGGGACAAACCAAAGAATTCACTTCCAATGATTTTTCATGGCCCCCACCTCACGGTCCTAACCAACAAAACATCGAAGGGATGTTGCAAAACCTAGTTGCAACCCAAGAAGCCCAAATAGCTAAGCTCTCGGACCGCTTTAACCAACAACAAGCCGAAATGGATAGGACGATAGATAACCTTTTGAAAGCCATGACCAATAGTGACAGGAAGGTTAATGCTATCTCAACTCTCGAGCCTTCTGGTGTAGAGATTAAGGACCCAAGTAAGTTAGCTAAGCATGTTCAATTCGTCAATACCATCGCCTTAGTGAAACCTAATAGAACAAATGACGAAGAGGACCATACACGTGAGACTAATGAAACAACCGAGGAAATAGATGAAGTAGACAATGACTATTTCAATAAGTTTCCTACGGAAGAAGAGCACCGGGATGACTTATGATCCTTCATTAGGAATAGTGCGATTCAAGGATGAGAACGACGACATAGCTTACCAAATGCCATTTAAGATTGAGAAGTTTTCATCACTCTCTAATGATGAAAAGGAACTTAAACCGTCAGTCTATTATAGGAATGAGGAAGATAAAGAAAAAGGAGTAGATTATGTTATGGCTAAGATTTTCGGATTCTATAAGGATTGCTTGAACCTAGGACCGAAATATAGGACCGAGTGGGGAGAGGACGAACACTTAGAGAGGTGCATCATAGGGCACTTCTACAACATGGAATCCCCCAATAGAGACCGTCATGAGAAAGAACATGGCGGTAATGAAGTCACATAAGGGCACGACTACGAGTCTAGCTACAAGACTCTTAAATAAAGAAAAGCGATTCGTGGGAGGCAACCCATGCTTAATTGTTTGCTTGTTAGTGTCGTGTATCTTTTATTAATTGTTTATTCTCATGTTTAAATTTGTAAAAATGCTTTATTTTGTTCTTAACCTCGTCTTAATTGCATATAAAGGTATTTTACATAAAGGATGAGTGTTGGGAGGATTACACACGTTTTCAAAAGAAACGTAAACATGAGAATAACAATTCATTAAAAGATATATATATATGTGTTTGATCGAGTCAAATGCTTGTATCGAGTCATAATGGATATTTTGCAGAAATTTTTCCAGATTCTAAAGATGTAAATTTTCCCGAATTTTTTCCGAAAATCGCAAACCAGTTTTTGTCAGGATAACCTGACGGCGTCAGGATTGCAACCTGACGGCATCAGGAAGGAGTAAAAACAACAGATTATTCTTTTTCTCGTTTTCTGAGCTACTTATAAATTTTTGGAATTTTCCAGGTCTTAATTTTCCAGAAATTCTGTAAACATCCATTCCACAAGCATTATATCTTAGTTTAGTAGAGTCTTATATATATTATTACCGCCGATTTTACGCGAAGGTTTCG
Source organism: Chrysanthemum seticuspe (assembly GCA_019973895.1). NCBI lineage: Eukaryota > Viridiplantae > Streptophyta > Magnoliopsida > Asterales > Asteraceae > Chrysanthemum > Chrysanthemum seticuspe. The sequence goes on from BPTQ01000009.1 coordinate 29,479,341, forward strand.
TTTGTTTTCTTTGAATGTGCAGGTTTTATTTATGAAGAAGAAGAAACAAAAGATTAGAAGGAGCTTTTCACGCACACATTCTTCTTGGAAAGGATTTAACCACTACTTCACACACGGATCCTACCGAGCTAATCAGGGGAGTACTAGTTTCTTTCGTTTTTAATTACCTTCCATTATCATAACTTTGATACTTTCGAGGAACATTGGGGACAATGTTTAGTTTAAGTGTAGGGAGGGAAAATAAAACGGGAACTTTGAAACTATGCTTATCCTTGATTATTTGCTTTGTCCAATTGTATTTGTGTAATAAACCATGAGAAAATGTCGGTTAGGGTAATTTTGGCACCAAATTTAAAATTTTTCATGACATATAGGAGTGGGCCATTAGTCTTAACAAAAGCGTCTCACGGATAGGAAGTTGCATGACTAGCACAAAAACCCTTTACCACCTAAATTCCACCCAAAATGTGAGGATCGCCCTTAGATTAGTAGGAATTAAAAGCATTCATCTTTAATGCTTAGAGTGTGAACCGGTAGTATATTAGATTCTAGAACTTGTTTTGTGATGCATTCCGAGATCGCTAGTAAGACTACACTTGTGTAGTTAGGAATAACTAAATGATAAGAGGCATTAGGATAACCCTTGTTTGATACCCATAATATAATTACTTCTTCCACATAGGTTGGGTAATTCCCCACACCCTTTGCGTTGTACTCATCTTTAGTACACGATACCCCTAGTTAACCCCTCAGAGCCTATCCTTTTCGCGGTTCTCGTGATGTTTCGGTTTTTCCGGAATATGAATATCAATGAATAGCATTGTTTACACCCCACCCCCAAATATACACCCAAATCGCCTTAGCCTACCCTGTATGCACTCACTTTTAGTGCATTATTGTTATCACCCTAAACCCTTAGTTCAATTATCTAGTTGCTTGCATGAGTTGCTAAGTCGAGTCATATCCTTTGTACACAGTTTTGGGACGATTGGGACTCATGGGAAAAAGTTAAAGTTTATAAAATGATTGGAAGGGAACGTTAAATTCCCTTATTTGCGTAATAACATACCCTAAGTGTTTTGATCTTTTCAATTCGGGTCAAATTAGTATTAGAGTAATAAAAACTCAAGTGTAGGGATGTGCCTATAAATCCCTATCATTTTGATGTTACCGTAGAGGATGGTAGAGTAAAAGTGTATGAAAAAAAAAATCGAAAAAAAATAGAAAAAGAGAAAAAAAAAAAAAATAGAGTGTTCAAAAAAAAAAAAAAAAAAAAAAAAAAAAAAAAAAAAACGGGCTACCATCCTACATCTATCCTTTAAATTTATGTTTGTTTGTTTCAGTTATCTAGAGTTTAGAGTGTTGAGTCTTGGCTTAGCAACGCCATTCTTCGTATGCTTGTAACAGAAAAGATTTTTGACTTGCCACCACTAAATAGCCTATCCCACCAAACCCTTTGTTTCCCTACCGTAAGCCTAACATTACAACCCTTTAAAAACCTCTTTGATAGTCTTTCCTAGGTGCTTACGCCAAAGCAATGTAGGTTTGATCTATTCTCAAGCCTATGGTAATCAATGTACTAGGACCGGTTAATGAGTGTTTAATCTTCCATTTCCAACTTGTTATATTTCATATACACCCGAGAGAGATGTGAGTATCCAAACACCCCATGTGAGGTGATAGTATGTAATTTCCGTGCTTGTTATGACTTTTGCGGGGTTTATATGTGTTGTGGACTGTTTTAAACCAATGCTTTATGACCCCAAAATTATAAATTAATTGGCTAATTAAAGCACATTTGCTTGAGGACAAGCAAATACCAAGTGTAGGGATATTTGATAAGGTTTTAAAATGTACCTTTTTGAGGGGTCGTTTAAGCCCTTATTTGATCACTTTTGTAACCGTTATTACTTAATATTGTTCCTTTTCACTTTTTAGGTCTCTTGAAGGCAAATTGCTGTAATGGCACTTATTTGGACGAAAAGGCGCGGATATACAAAGAAAATGGCCAAAGTCAAGAATCAAGACACTCAAGCTGCTGAAAGACAAGGTGACGGCGTCACTGCTTAACTGCGACGCCGTCGGAGCATTTTGTGACGGCCCAGAAGCCAAATTTCTTATTTTCAAGTGACGGTGTCAGGCTTTAAAAGAGTAGGCCGTCGCAACACAGACGGCCTAGATTTGATCCAGACGGCGTCAGAAGCTGAAGAGGACGGCGTCACAAGCACAAGGTGACGCCGTCGCAAGACTAACGTGGCCAAGACGAAACCCTAATGACGGCGACCCGACGGCGTCACAAAACATAAGGTGACGCCGTCGCACATATAATCTTATATATAGAATCCGAATTTTTCAGTTTTAGTGTGTAGTCTTTTGGAGTAAAAACCTAAACCGAACCAAGGTTGTCTTGTACAGTATTTTAGGGTTCCAAACCCTATCTTACATCAAGATAAGTGTTTTACTTCATTAATTTAATTATGTCTTTGATTATTTGTGTGTATGCTTGCATGTTCTCCATGTCCGGCTAATTTACTTGTGTGTTTGCTTAGGGAATATGAAACTAATTATTAAATATTGATTGGTTGTCTCTTATCTTAATTGATTAATGATCTAGCAATGCGATAGGTCATTCGTTGTGTAATTAATGCTTGATTAATCTTTGTGAACCTTAGGCTATAGCACTTAGAGTAGTTGTAGGCTAAACCATCCCAAGAGGCCTTAGAGTTAGAGTTTATAATCCCAAGAGGGTTTTGTAGACGAGACCCTTTGGTAAGTTCGAAGAGTTAGGGATAAACGCATACCCTACGACTTTAGACACACAACGCGATTAAGAATAAGGACGTGACAATTCAACCATCAATAGGAGATAATTAAGGAGTAATAAAACCTAAGTAAACACATCTTTAAACTATCATACGAGCACACAATAATTAGACATAGACTACATACACCTTAGATTAGATAATTAGACATAGACTACATACACCTTAGATTAGATAATTAGATAAGTAGAGTAATCGGTAGAAATACCAACCTCCAAATCCAAACCCCGAGATTCGTACCTTTCCATTTTCTAAAAAAACATAAAAAAGATAAAAAATAATCTTCCTCAACCCCAACCTTAGTGTAGTAACTTCTTACTAGCATTCCTATTCCCCTAGAGAACGATATCAATACCCGTGGCTTACCCTAATACTACACTACAACGATTAGGTTCACTGCCTAGGGTGTTATAAAACTTGCTCGAAGAAAAGGAAGTTCCTTTGACCCCGAACGACGCGTGTAGCTTTATCATTATCTATACTACTATATAAAGTGTTTGTGACTTTCTTTAAAAGAAAGTCCTAAAAAAATAAGCCTACACACTTACTATAAAAGGAAGGCTTAAAATTCAATGCATCACATTATTCAATGCACATAATTTTCAGACGTACAAGACAAGAAGCATAGTGCACACCACTTTAATGCACATAATAAAAAACAGAACACCTCATTAATGCTATTTAATATAGTCAATTAATTTACTGGTCAATAAATATATTTAATACAGTTATTAAAACGCCCCTTACATAAGAATAAAAATTATGAAGCATATTGTACAACCCAATTAAACGTAATTCATGCATTAAATGTCACTAATGCAAATAATAAAGCAAATTATACAAATATTCAATCTCGAACGGGCAACGGGCCAAATGGGCTTGCACACCGCGTGTCGTCTACGTTGATACTTTCAAGCACATACAATATGCGTGCTAACAAACCAGCCGATCCGACAAGTGTTGCTAAAGCTGGAAAACTCTGGCCGATTAGCTAAATGGGCCATCGAGTTAGGAGACCATGATATAAAATACAAACCGCGCACGGCAATCAAAGGGCAAATAATTGCAGACTTCATAGCCGAATCCCCAAATAACAGCGAATTTGAAATGTTGGGAGGAACGACGACATTGAAGCCAAAAACTCAAGAAGAAACACCTATCTGGACACTGTACATTGACGGGGCATCAAGCGAAGAAGGCTCAGGAGCAGGTCTTATTCTGACAGACCCGGACGGAAAATAAGTTACGTACGCTTTACGCTTTGAGTTTTCGGCATCCAATAATGAAGCTGAGTATGAAGCCCTTATAGCGGGACTGGAACTGGCTATTAAAATAGGCGTTCATCGCCTACAAGTTTTCAGTGACTCGATGCTCGTGACAAACCAAATAAAAGGGACGTACGAAGCACGGGAGGAGTCAATGAGGCGATACTTGGCTAAAGTTCAGCATCTGCAAAGAAGTTTCGAAATTTTCTCGATCATGCAAATTCCACGATCCAAAAATAAACGTGCAGATGCTCTGAGCAAGCTTGCTTCGTCCTCATTTTCGCATCTCACTAAAAAAGTCTTAGTTGAAGTCATCCCATGTCGGAGCACTGAAGCCACAATAATAAACACAGTAGATGAGCCAGGAGAAACCTGGATGGATCCCGTTATTGATTACCTGAAGGACGGGAAGCTCCCGAACGACCCAAACCTTGCAAGAAAGATTCGAATCAAGGCGCCACAATACTCTCTAGAGCAAGGTATTCTATATAGAAAAGGTTACTTAATGCCCTGGTTAAGATGCATTGGCCCGAACCAAGCACAATATATTCTCCAAGAAGCGCATTTTGGATCTTGTGGAGTACATGCGGGAGCCAGGACCATTGCTCAAAAAGCGGCACGCCTAGGGTATTATTGGCCAACCATGTACCGGGATGCAATACAAGTCATTAACACATGCCGAAACTGTCAAGAACACGCCCCCATATTGTGAAAACCGCAATATGATATGACAAGCATCTACAGTCCGTGGCCATTTTATCAATGGATAATCGACATAGTCGGCCCTTTTCCCGAGGCGCCAGGTAGAGTAAAATTCTTAGTCGTAGCGATTGATTACTTCACAAAATGGATAGAAGCTGCCCGCTGGCGACAATTATCGGTAATAACATTCTTAAATTTGTTTGGTCCAACATCATGTGCCATTTTGGAATTCCAGGTGTCATAATAAGCGACAATGGGAAGCAGCTATTTACCTCAGTGGCACACCCCCAAGCGAACGGACAAACAGAGGTGACTAACAGAACCCTCGTACAAGGAATCAAAACGAGTTTAGGGAAGTCAAAAGGTCAGTGGGTTGAAGAATTGTCGAATGTGCTATGGGCATACCGCACGACAGCAAAAGCAGGTAACCACTGTACCCCATTCAGTTTGGTTTACGGATCTGAAGCTGTGCTTCCCCCAGAAATAGGAATCCCTACCTACCGCATATCCTCGTATGACGAAAGTAAAAACAATGAAGAAATCCTATTAAACTTATAGTTTCTAGAGGAGAGAAAGGAACTGGCAGCACTACGCGAAGCCAAATATAAACGCCAAACTGAGCAATACTATAACCAAAAGGTCCGCCATCGGAAACTCAAAGTTGGAGACCACGTACTCCGAAAAAATGAAGCAAGCCGACAACAAGGACAAAAGAAACTCGGCCCCAACTGGGAAGGGCCATACCAAATCATTGAGGCTAAACGTCCAGGAACGTATGTACTTGCAGACATGCACGGGAAAACAATACCAAGAACGTGGCACGCTAGCAACTTATGCAAGTTTTATTTCTAGCCAATGAATCGCCATATCTTGTACCAAGTGTACCATGTAAAGCAATGTGTATATAAATAACATGTGCGATCACATTGTTAAATAAATTTCTTATCGGATAAAAAAAATAGGGGAGGTACTTTAGTACCTTTTGTGTGCTATAAAGCATGACTAATAAATGATTTTGTGTCCCGTAGCACGCAACGCCCAAGTATCCTGAAAAATAAAGGATGGATATGTAGCAAAAGCTACTTAAATCAAGCTCAAAAGAGCAACATGATTAAATCTGGATAATATTCCGCCATTAAAATGGATGAAACAAAGTTGGGCCCAACGCGTGGATGCTTTCCCGCCATTAAAAGGGATATGATTTATGAGGCCCAACAATACATGCTCGATTGAGTAAACAAAAGTGCTATATAAAAGTCATGACCAAATAATTAAATAAAACACAAAAGTGTCTACGAAAAGAAAATAAAAAATAAAAAAGAGGATTGTCATTATAGCACATGAGAAATAAAACATTATAATGTGTGTTTACACATGCATTCTAAAATTGTCACAGTGGTATTTTGGCAATGACCCAAGTTGGGTAAAAAGCTACAACAAATATAATAATGTTATTTTGACATGTGAAAGAATCACTTTTAAATTATCATGCATGAACTCATCACTCATGCACACTAGTACACTACTATTAACTTGATATACTGAATATTTAGTTGATCATGCTATTCGAAACAGAGTAATATTCAGTTGATCATAGAGCAATGTTAAATCATAGGGTTATATCAAACATGCATACTCTTAATCTATTTCTTCCACATGGACCATGCAACAGCTGTAAGAAAATATAATTGCAAGTTATTTAGATATGTTTTGCCAAAATTTAAAGGCCAAATTTGTCTTTCAGGTCTGGACCTATTATTACATGTATACTTAAGAAGCAAGCTAACCGAATAAACTTTTGCATTAAAGCGTGAAAGATGGTTCGTCAACATCACCCAAAGCAAACCATCACTGAAATATATATTACACATAAAACCGTAAAAACTAACATATATCACAAAGAGGAAGTACATGTCCGACGTAGCCTAATATATTACAAACTTCAAAATTTGGCTACGGTATCCGCTTATAACGATACTAACTATAAGCTTTAGCCCATATATCACAGATAATGAAACTTGGCTAAAACACATCCGAAACGAAACGACACAAACATAAACTAAAATCCTTGAAAGGATATCTCAGCCACTGCGAACTTAAGAAACATGACTCGGACCCTCACCACCGCAACCATGTCGAAGTACATAACGAAGCAAGGTGTATCACAACTCGGGAGCCTTGATTATGTCGTCCATGATCACCCAACTCTCTTTTTTCAGCCCTGAAACGACTTGCACAATCCTTTCCGTTATATTAGGATCAAGGTCGATATGCCCTCCATCACTAGCCATAGACAAAGAAGGATCTTGGGCTTCCCTTCTTCCCAACAGACGACCCTGCTTGATCATGACCTCTTGGACCTTGAGCATCTCTATATCGAACACCTCGCTCTGGAGAACCCTCACAAGCATCCCAGGAATGGCCTCATGCATAACCCATGCTAACTCATTCTCTAATGAAAAAAACACACACACCAGTGTTGGGTGAATATGTGTTGGGCCGAACGTGTCATATGCTTCGTCACTTAGTCAGTTCTTCCCAAACATCCAGATCTACTTATAAATAATATCAAGGTAATATTTCTTGCTTTTGTTTTTATTCCAACATATATTTCTCCAGCACATGGAAGAAGAAAAACATATGTGAACCATAACAGGTTATTTAACAGCTGCAACAAAGGTCATCTTCTGCTGAGCGTAATCACGATAAGGGATTAGAGGAGATTTGATCACTGTTTCTAACAGAGCCTTGTAGTAGGTGCCAAACTACATGAAAGTCATGAAAAGTGCCCTGAAATTCAGAGTATAAGTTGGAGAAGTTGTGTCGGTTGGGGTGGCTGAGCACCTGCCTGCCACCCTATTGGCTCCGCCTCTATTGCCAAGTAGTATATATAAGACCATGATGGGATCTTGAATAATATAGATGAAAACACAAATATACATATGGAGAATAAGCTGCTGCCATTTGCCTTAGAACTTGTTTTCTACATACCGCCATCTTACGTTGCAAACTCGAGTTGTTGCTATTCGACGTTTGCGTGTGTGAACTGTATGAATCCTAGAGTGCCTTGGCTCGTAGACTCCAGCAGCTTTACTGGGTGCCGAACGTACTTAAAAGGATAGGGAATTCGATCCCGTGCAGTTCTGTTTAATTGTTGTTTCGGTTCTGTTCTTGCTACTGTCTAGGTGCGTTACGTTTGTTATTGATGACTCATGTTCTTGAGACCCTCGGCTGTGAATGTCCCTAATATTTGGTTCAGGTGCGATTCATCTATGTTTACCATTTTGCTATTGATCTATTATTGTTTGGGTTGTTTGGTTCTATGGCTACTGATGATACAACTCAAATATATTAATCAGATGTCATTAGATGTGTATGGTTTTAAGTTTCCTACTCATGTTCTATATTTGATGAATATTGACCAGAATGTATGCTAAAGTGCAACGATCTTGCTCTTATAATATTACAACATTCTTTTAAGTACTGTTCGTGCAATGTACAATAAGGTACAAAAGGAAACACACATTCAAATGACATTGTGAAGGCATGAGCTAGAGCCTAGCGTTTGAGAGCTCATACAGATGGACCACAATATCAATTCACGGGAAGCACAATATCTGAAAAAGGATGATGGATGGACCAATGAACAAAACACAACCTAGAAGCAAATGTGGATTCCCGTTTAGTAGCCAACCATTTGTTGGGCGAGTATGTGGCTAAAGAGGAAAACATGATTCAATACCTCGACAAGACCAAGTCAGTAATCCAGGGCTTTGACAGGTTTACCATCAAACAAGTTCCTAGAGGGGAAAACAGAAAGGCGGATGCATTAAGCAAGATTGCATCCACAAGCTTTGCGCACCTGCAAAACAAGTATTAGTGGAAACCCTGAAGAGCAAGTCTATCTCGGAGATGGAGATATCCACAGTGATAGAGGAACAAGGTCCTACATGGATGACCCCAATCGCCGAGTTTATAAGCAAGGGCGTATTGCCCCAGGAGCAGAAGGACGCCCGACGAATACGGCGCACATCACAGAGGTTTGAACTCCAAGATGGTATATTATATCATCGCTCCTTTCTACAACCATGGCTTTGATGTGTCGGACCCCTTCAAGCAGATTACGTACTCCAAGAGATCCACGCCGGTTCATGTAGTATGCACTCAGGACCACGGTCCATTGTAGCACGCGCTTTACGGTCAGGATACTACTGGCCTACGATGCACCGTGACACGCGGGACCTAATAAGAAAGTGTGGCGACTGCCAAGTTCACAGACCAATTCCACGCCAACCACAACAGGAGCTAACACCTATTACGTCGCCATGGCCATTCTATAAATGGGGTATCGACATTCCCCTTCCCTGTTGCAGTAGGGGGATTGAAATTCCTTATAGTGGCTATAGACTATTTCACTAAATGGATTGAGGCAAAGGCGGTCGCGATAATCACAGGTAACCAGGTAAAACGATTTGTTTGGGAAAATATCTATGCCGTTTCGGATTACCTGGAGAAATCATCTCGGACAATGGAAAACAATTATGTGACAACCCTTTCAAGGAATGGTGCGAGAAACTGAATATTGCACAACACTTCGTGTCAGTGTTTCACAAACCAATGGTTTGGTCGAGCGTGCAAATCATAGTCTAGATGAAGGAATTAAAGCACGCTTAGACAAACACAAAGGGAGGTAGGTGGAGGAATTATCGCATGTTTTGTGGGCGCACTGCACTTCAATCAAAATTAGCACGGGAGACACTCCTTTTTCTCTTGTCTATGGGACAGAAGCCGTCATACAAGCTGAAATTAGGATGCCAACTATTCGCATTGTCGAAGTTAATGTTACAACTAATGACGATGAACGGAGTACTGACTTGGACCTGTTGGAAGAAAGACGCGAGCGCGCAGCTATATGTGAGGCGAGAGCTAAGTCAAAAATGAAAGGAAACTGTGATGCTAAAGTTCGAAGCACCTCATTCAGACTAGGCGACTTTGTATACTGTGGAAAACTAGAAGGGGGGGTTGAATAGTTTTTCCGATTTTAATTTGATTTCAAAAACTTTAGATCCGATATTATGTGAAATCGTATGGATGTTGAGAACGTATAGATCTAATGATAATGCAAGCAAATAAATAAAGATAAGGGATAGAAATGACACAACCGATTTATAGTGGTTCGGCTACAAGGACACCTTCCTTGCCCTACTCCACTCCCCGAGTCACCTACTCGAGAGTTCAAGCACTATGTCAACAAACTCCTTCACTTGGTGGAGAAGCCTTCACAACGTTGCTTACACTTTATCCGGTACAAAGCTAGATACCGAGTCCGTAGCACGGTGGACCAAACCAACACAACTATTACACAACAAATATGTGAAATATCAAATACAAGATCTTCGCTACAGAAATCTTGCGGAGTGACAAATCAATCAAGGACCCCTTGCTTGGATGACTTGTAGAATGCTCATGATCTCGCCTTAGAGAAGGACCTATATGAGGATCACAAATAGAAAGAAAGAAGAACAACTCTCTAGATCAAGTGATCTATATGTTAGAAGAGAATGAGAGTGTATGAGAGATTTAGTAAGAAGAGGGGTGAGTTAGAATGAAGAAATGGCTCTCTATTTATAGGCAAATTTCCTCACTGTTCCCCGGATCCCACGGATCCCTTCCGCTTGGGATCCGGCTAGCACAAAGCTATGGATCCGTGGAACGCTCCTCTTTGCCCATGGGTTTTTTGGTTATGGGTCATGGGTTATTGGTTGGTCCATGGGTTTTCTTTAGATTCAATGTATCTAAGTATACATTGTATCTAGTCTTCTTGGGTATGGGTTAAGATCCATGGGTTATGGTCCATGGGTTATGGTTTTTGCCCATCCTAATAAACTATTACAACAAATGCTTAATTACTACATTTTTGTATTTAAAAGATTATATGTAAATGCTTTACAAAAATAACATGTATCCTTATAAATCTACTTAAGACAACATTATATATGTTATCAACAAAACACAAAGAGATCGCAAAATATTAATAAACGTTTTTACGGTTTATTTGTATTAACATATACCGCGCAAACGATGCGAGCCATGCAGAAGATACAGGTAAACTTGGACCAAAGTGGGAAGGACCTTATGAGGTCATTGAAGCATTAGGAAAGGACGCGTACAAGCTGCGTGACATGGATGGTCGTGAGCTACCACGCACATGGAACATCTGCAATCTCAAACGATGTTATCTCTGGGAACGACTACCGCCCAGCGCACGGACACCCCCGCACTTTAGTATAGTGCTCAATAAATATCCGTGTATTTACATTCTGTTTTACTTAGGCAAATGCCTTTTTTCTTTTATAAAAACTTGCAAGTATTAATAAAACGTCGCGGTTTCTAGCTAACCCCGCGACACTTTTCAATTTGTTATTTACATAATATTTATGTTTCAACATTATTGTTATATTATCTTTTGCCTACATGGCGTGCATGCACTTACTAAACCCACGATGGTGTAAAGGATGAGTAAACCTACTAAATAACTCGTTGAGTAAGAGGGTTGCAAACCCATCAACATTGGATCATGCATCCTTGTTAAACACCTTATTTTCAAGACGTTGGAATAAGTTCATTGCGCATTCCACGATGGATGCGCAATAATGCATATTGTGCGCGTTTAACAAAAAAGGAACCAAGACTCTTGACTCCTTGATATGATATTTGCAGTACGCTGCATATCACACCATACACGATTATGATACAAGTATTTAGAGATTATGTTTCAAGTATGTTAGATCATGACTTTCATACATGATTATGGACTTCATGTATTATTCGCGCTTATACAACCGTTTGATTCTTAGACAACAAGAACATTTTTCATGCAAAGACGGATAACTAAGTACAAAAATTATAAGTCGCAACCACATTCAGATCAACACACCTTCAACAAAAGGAAAATTTTATTATGAACCACAAGTTCTTACAAAGGAATTTCCTTCTCAAGTGCAAAAGGGTTTAGGATGTCGCGGGGGCTAGCAAAGATAGGCACTTGCAGCTGTGACTCATCAGGCTTCAAGAAATAATCAGGCTGCGCTTCTGCATCATCAGCACGGTGGCGGGCCAAGGTTAATCCCTCCATAATCACACCTATGGGATAATCATGGTCGCGCTCCAACTGAGCAGTCTGAGGAAACTCCAATATTTTCATCTTTTTCATCGCAGCAACAAGATCCTGATAGGCATGCTCATTATACCCAGGCACCTGTGCGACAGGCACTTTCAAAATGCCACCCTCATGAAGCTCCTCTATGGCCTCCGCCTTGCCACGCGCCAACGCGCACTGAACAACACTCCCGAAGGTGTCTGTTACCTCTCGGGACTCCAAGGTGTTGAGCGCAGCAAGGCGCAAACCATGGCTGATGAGCCACCTGCGCTCAGCAATGGTGGAAACAAGCTGAGGATACAGCTCTTCATCGTACTCAATGCTGAGCTTGCGAAGTTTCATCTCCTACTCCTTCAGCATTCCATCCACAGCTGCACGAAACTCTCCCAACCATGTTCGTTCTTCCCCTCCTCCAAATACTTAAGCGCCCAGACACATGAGGTCTTGTAATCCTCCAATGCGGCACGCTCCTGGCCCACTTGGATCAGCAATGACTTCTTTTCTCCAGCAAGTTTCTGAGAATAAGAGCTCGCCGCCTCTACCTCAGCCTGAGCACTGGCCAAACGCGCCTCCAGCAACGCAATCTGTTTGTCCTTATACACGCTCTGGCAACTCTCCCCAGCATATCTTAACCTTAGCTGCGCGACCAATGTAGCCTGGTGCGCAGCAGCCAAACCAAGCTCCTCAACAAGTTGGTCCATTGGCACATCCCTAGATGCCTATGGATCGGCGCCTTGGTCCTCTGGCATAGGAGGGTCAGTGCGAATAGGACTCACCTTGGGTGGCGACTCTTCAGAATGCCCAGCAGTACTCCCAGCGGTTTCAACACTACACGCACACAAAGAAATTTTATGATTATTTTATACACCAAATAAGGATGTAATAAGTGTTTCGGCGACAATACTTACTTGGGAGGAGTAGTCTCAGTTACGCGGAGGGGCGATGATTCATCTTATGATGACTCCACGTAATAAATGACATGGCGTTTCCTCTTAGATGTGCCTGCGCCATCATCACCAGGCACCCTCTTACGCTTAACCCATTGGTTTACTTCCTCTGGCTATTCCTGGAAGACTTCCACGCTCTCCATTACGTTTGCGCGTGAAAGCTCTGCCACAAGAGAATGTACCCTGGGGCTGGGCACGCTGCGCAGAGGGATTGCCTCCCGCGCAACGGAAGAACACCCCCCGTTTCCTCCAGCTCCATCTCCATGGTGCGCCCCGCAGTAGCTTCCAGAATAGGGACTTCCCCCTCTCTCAAAGGGCGCACCCCCACGGTAACCTGGCGAGGTTTCGCCAAATGCACAACGCTAAACAAATCCATCTCTGCGCAGCAAGAAACAAACAAAAACAAGTTATATAAAGTACAAAGGTGAAAAGAAAGGCTCACATTAATAAATCAAAGGAGTACGAAGGATGAGCACCCACCCTGTTCATCCGCGTCTAAGAAGGTTGGCACCTCATCAGGCCTATCGAAATAGTTGCGACTGATGCACACGTGCACCAAAAATTCCTCGGGGTAGGAATTGATGGGAATATGATTGGCATTTATCGTTTCCGTGTCATCAGCGCTGTATTAGTCTAGCATCCGCGGGCTTCACCCTGCACATACTAGACTGGGGGGACATGATGAAGTATAGTCCACATTCGGGTCATGAACCCGACCAATGAACGCTACTAGAGAGCCCAGTACGAATGGGCTAACCCCGGTAACGGTTTGGGCTCACGTAAGCCCAAACTCGAAGTTACTTATGGCTTTGGATATCAGATATCTCTTATTTATGGGATATGCATTGATTGACCGACTTAGGCGGGATACGCCGAAGGTTGGGGAACACGAAACCAACAAGGATTTCGTGTGTATATAAAGGGCATCTCGGCCCTAATTAAAAGGTACGATCTTAAAACCTAACTCTCCATTAAACCCTAAAACCGATTACTTACTCTCACGCCGGAGGATAATCATGGGAGACAATCCCACGATAAGCCTAACGGTGTTTTCTGTTTACTTAGTGCGCAGGTCTCAAGCATCAAGGTCTAATTGATACGAGAACCGGAGTCCAAACAAGGAACGCCCAACTTTTGTATCAACAAACACTATGTTCTCAAGTTGAGTAAAAGGGAGGAAAGAAAGTGGAAGTGATAAAAGTCGTGTTCTCAAGTTTTTCTTAGAAAGTAACGTGAGTGAAAGTGATAGGATTTTACTTATAAAACCACTTTTGGGGTGAAAACCACTTTACTTCTTCTCTCTTTCTTTAGACTAAGCACAACGGGTAGTCATGATCGATCGTTGACCACTTTGGTAGTCTCCAAAGATCGCAGGAACGACCAACAAGGACTACCTTTATTTCCCATATGTGTATGTATTATTTAATTAAGATAGAATATTTGTGAGATATGTTTTTATAATGCATGTCACTTTTAATGTGACAAAAAATCGTCTGATAGTCTCCGAAGAATGAAAACTGATGTGACAAATAAAATGGTGGTCAACTCTGATTAGCCTTTACATCCTCTTTCTTTAATTTAACTTTATTCCTTCTTCGCGTGTAGGTCCTCCATGTTCACTACAATTTACAACTCTCACCCACACAAACACACTTCCTCATTCAGATTCACCATTAACAATATCATTATCATTATTCACTAATCCCTCATACTTCATCTTCAACAGATCTCAACTCATTCATCAAATAAATCATAATCATCTAGTAGCTACTTAGTTAGTTAGTTATATAACCATTTTTTTAATTTTTATAAAAAAAACCTGGATCTGATCAAGATATCACGTGGATTCCAATCGGACTCAGTAATCATGAATCCCTTCTCATCTCATCCTTTTTTTTTTAACCTAATTTTGTTTTAATTTATGTGATTTCATTCAATTAAGTATATTACGAAGAAGAGTTATTAATTAAAGTATATGAATGATATGCGCAATGTGCGGAATTGAACTAAGTTGTTATGAGTATTTTGTGATTATTAGATTAACGAACTGAACTGAACTGAAATGATGTCGGCATTGGACGAATAATATGCGTGATTTGCGGAATTGAACTAAGTTGTGATTAGGTATATAAATGAACTGAGATGATGTTGGCGTTAGACGCATAATACGCGCGATTTGTGGAATTGAACTAAGTTGTTACGGTTATTATTCTCACGATTATTAAGTGTATGAGTGCGTAATGATTGAATATGTAATTAGTTGTGTGATTCTTAAGTTAGGAAGTCTGCTGCGTGAAATGTGTTAATGATGAATGAACTCACTTGAAATGATGACGGAAACTTGGTGCGTTGAACGAATGATAAGCGTGATTTACGGAATTCAGCTAAGTTATGATCTAGTTATGAAGTTGTTACGATTAAGTATTTGAGTGAATAATGAATAATTGAAGATGTGATTTGTTGTGCGACTGTTTAAGTTAGGAAGCTTTGCTTGTAGAATGTGATAACGATGAATGAACTTAACTGAAATGATGACTAGAACGTAGAGTTATATGGTTTGTATATAGCGCGTTGAACGAATTTGCGGAATCAAGTTAATATAATAATATGTGATCGAAATAGGATTTCTAATGCCCGGGGATGTAAAAAGATATAGCCAACTATGATGAGAACTACTGAGGTTTCACATGGTACAGACGTCTCATAGTCATGAAGTTTGAAAGACGCGTTGTTATGAATGCACAAACTATAACCATTGAGGAGTAATAATGGACTAATGGAAGTAAGTTGGCATGTAACTTAAATAGTTAAATGGAGATAGGTTTCGGGGAAATCTAAGATTCATTGAGAAATGTAGCATAACTTCTTTACTTTCTATGACTGTTTTGGCCGAGACTCTCCTGAGCGGGCTGCTAAGTCAGTGTGGAGCATAAGCTTAGCATTGCCTTTTACATATTGTTTTCAGGTGGGGCGTGTAGACTGTTTAGTCGTTAGTGCTGCAGGTTATCAATGTTTTGCATCTTAAATGTCAATAACTAGTTTCTCAACTGTATAAATATTCCTCTATATGTGTAAAAATGAAGAGGAAGAACTAGTATCCACTTCATCGACCTTGCTTGTAAGTTCATGAGTGTTGTCGCCCTCTTCTTTAAGGGTTTGTTGCGACTTTTTTGTTATAATATTTGCTTTGACGTGACAGAATTCTGCTTTATCTTCATCCCGTTTATAATATAGACTTTACATCCTAACACACAACTCTATTCCAACAAGGGAGGGTACGTCATTTTGGATATAGTAGCAATGTTGAGATGTATTGCAATTTACCACCCTATCAGGCATAACTATCTTTTTACGCTAAGTAAACTAGTAAGGTACGATCTAAATAGGGCAGATGTCTGTAGTGGATTGGCTTATTTATGAGATATGAACCTGCTGGCGGTGCATCAGATATGCTTACTAGATTTTTCATATAGAAGAGGTTAAATATTTCGTCATTGCATTTACAAATTGATAGACAAAAGACGGTATTTGGGAGTGCAAGGGACTGTGCAGTGATCATTTCTGTCCATCTTATACATCAGATAGAATAATAGTAGGGCTACCCTTACACATACATTTTCTTGTTTGGCCCAAATCTCATTGACATAGGCAGAGTTGGTAGCAGACTAGCAAGTTCCAAGGGGTCATGAATATCTAATTATTTTATTTGGGTTGGTGGCACATTGTTTGGTTACATGGTCTCAGAATGTAATGGGGATTTTTGGATGCCAAATAGTGCAGTATATCTGTGTCACAATATGCATGGTTCTAACTACATTTTAGCTCATTTTAACATTGCATTTTGGCTGGGCTCATTTGAAAGTAATTAAGAGGTCCTGAGATAGAGAGCTTCTATTGTCCCTGAGCTACGTGAGTTCAATGATAATGAGGGAATGAGTCCTTAGTTATTCTTTTGGCCTATAATGATAGCTCAGAAATTACCCTAATTTTTTTTGCCTTCGTCTTATAACTGAGATATCACAAAGCAAGTCATTATTGATTGTTTACGCTTATGTATTTTACTTAGCTCACTTCTTTATCGTTAGATCAATTAGGCAGGGGAAGACTGTGTACTAAGTTTTTCTTTCTTCTTCTTTGCACAAGAGCCCCCCCTCCCCCCCTTTGCACAAGACTATGACATTGATAGTATGGGTCTATTCTTGCTGTTCATAGAATCTTGCTTACTGTTTTGTTTTCTGTGAAGATCCTTACTTTCTCAACATAATTGACGCATCATTGTAAATTTCTTCTGAATGCGTCTGGAACATGTTCTGTTATGACCTCCAGAATATGCTTTGTATTCACTCTATAATATGGCCGTTAGATCTAAAACGTTAAGTTCATGTTAAGATTACTGGTATCCCATTTTTTGGATATGGGTTTGACGTAACTGTGCAAGACCGAAGGATAGCTCCACCATGTCATTTGCTACCAATTGGTTATAAAATGAAAACTTAAAAAGAAAATCACAATAGCTTTGTGATAAATGTCTGTTTGAAACGTTTATAATTATTTGTGTTAAATTTAATCATTTTCATCGTCACTCATATGTCCATCTCTCAAGTGGAAGGTGGTGTGTAGAACGATAGTGTCATTTTTTTTATACTGATGGAGTTGGGTGTGTTAGTACTAACTGTCTTTCTTTCTTCTACCAGACTGATTGCTCTAACCTTTTAAACTTTTTTTCTCCTATTCCTTTGTACTTTCCTTTGTTTATTGCTTTACATCTCTTTAGCGCAGAGTGAATTGCTGTACAATTTCACGTCTTTTTAAAGTGCCATCCACCATTGATATCTTTTCTGTATATTTTCTCTTTCCATTCCGAAATGCACAGAGGGCTTGGTAAAAGTTTTGAAGGATGCCGTCAACAGTCCATATGCTCCTGAATATGACATTGCTGGCATTGAAGACCCTTTTCTACAAATAAGATTGCTGCGTATTTTACGAATCTTGGGCCATGGAGATGCTGATGCTAGTGATTTCATGAATGTTGTCCTTGCTCAGGTCAGCTTCCATCTTTTATGTGATATCTTGATTAGCTTTCATGATGTCTGATATTTTGGGGCGGTTCTTGTCAAACCGTGACAACAATATCAGGTGAAGTGTCTTCTCTTCCATAGTTCCATGGTATCAAATACTAAATGAAGTTGGAACATGAATTACTTTGAGTTATCGTTTAGTCTTTATTGAGGCCATATAGCACGATGACATTCATGCTCACTTTTGATCGTGAGGCGTTTCATGTACACAATTACTCTTTTGAATCCAAATTTAAATCTTAATATGAAATACTTTTGATCGTGAGGCATTTCTGTTAATATTTAGCATCCACAACCAAATCTGGCAAACTCATATAGTTGGTCTCTTAAAACCAGTCACCAGTGACCACCACTCCATTTTTCTTAGAAAGATGATATGGAAAATTTGATTATATTTTCAAAGAGTATACTTAGGGTATCATTGTCAAGACATTGATTTGTATCACACGTATTGAGGAAGAAAAGTATCACATGATAGAAAAGATGTTTGATAACTACAAGTTTTAAAGACTTTTAAGTCTTCTAACTTCTAATGTGGGATTCTTAACTTTATTTCTTCATCATTTTCCACAAAACAGGACAACTTTATTTTTTGGATTATTGAACCATGAATAAATAAAACAATAATTTGGGACCATCTAATTCAAATTGACTAGACATATTGCATCAATCAATTCTATCAGTTATCTAAAATACAAGACTTTGAAGTAGCTTTATACAAAGAGTGTTCTGATATGTATTGCAATGAAAATAATATAATTAGATAATCATTATGTATTTAAACTAAAGTATGAAATAGTTGTTCAGCGATTTAATTGCGCGAAACATAAGAGAAAATGTTATTGATGGTGAGGTTTGTTTCCATCTCTCATGAAAGCCATCTTCATTAGTATTGGCTACAGTTCTTCTTTGATCCATTGCTATAACAAGGACCACATGTTGCTTGCACTAAACATGTACTCAGTTTCGTGTTCTGTTACATACTCTCGATAGTAGTGACTCGATCTAATTTTGCTTACAGTTTTACGAATATACCACTAAAGTCTTAGCTATTAATATGCTCCATGATAGCGTGAAAATGCTCTTACTTTTTAAAACTGATTGGTAATGAACAAGAAATAAGTATGTTGGTAAGTGCTGGTTTCTGGTGAAAACACCTAATATCCAGATGTTATAAACTAATTATTAGCTGGTCTTATGTTATAGTCTAGCCTGGAATTAGTTACATACGATTAAATGACGCGAGAAATTTATATGATACAAGCTTAATTGAAGAAGAAAGGCGAAGAGGAAAGGAAGCAGCAGAAAGAACAACAAAAACATGCCTTGGAGCTTTTATCTAGTACTACAACTAATGGAACTGGACAGTGCTATGTTAATTGATGGAAGCTTGGCGGAAATCAGAAATAAGGCTTCTGACCACCCAACTACTAATATTGAAATGGCAGATGCAGACGAAAACGGTAAGTTTTTCAATTCAACTAGATTTATTTCTTTACGTTTCTATTTTTGTATGAAGGTCTGACCTAGTCAACCAGTTAAAACCAGTCCTGGTCCTAGATCTTTTTACTTCCTGTTTTTTTACTTTTAGTTAGAATGACATATCACATTTTATTAAATATTGGGTTATAAGTTATACTCGCAATTAATTATTAAGTTAAAACAAGATTTACTAAATATTTGAAAAATGAGCATTGAACATTTCTAATCCTTTGAAGATTGAAAATATCCTGTTTTCGAAAAGCACCTTAGATCATTCTTATGAAGCATTAAAATATAGTATATGTAATGGTATAATTTAAAAAGATTTATATATCAGAAAACTACGTTTAATATTATATGGAAAACACCAAAGGCGTTTGGTATGTGATTGGCCCATCAACCAAATGCTGGGGTGATGCATAATATGTGTGTGAGTTTTTGCCTTTCATAAGAAATATCACATGGAAAAACAGTTTTACGTGCTGTGCATAAGTGAACGGACTGTAGGACCAAATATTCGGGCTTAATCGGTCCTAGGGATAGTCTCATGTTTGGGCTTGTTTGTTCATCTGTATTATTAACCACCACCGGGGTTCCGTATAACAGGTAACAGGAGTACACAAAATGGGACTGGTGACGACTCAGTCATGGAGTCTGTGACTGCTTTACAGACAGGACAAATCAACACCTTTGGAACCAAAAAGTTAGGATTTGGTCTTGTGGGTTCGGGAAAAAGAACTACTGTCCCTTCTCTATTCCACGAAGAGGAAGATGAGGATGCACAAAAGGATAAAAAGATGCGACCTTTGGTTCCTATAGATTATTCAACCGAAGAATTACAGGCTGTGAGAGAAACTACTCCGCTTGCACCATCTTCTAATTTGGCTGCAGCTGCTGAATTTTCAAAACGAATTGGACATGCAAATACAAAAGAAGAGAGTCCTGATTCAGAAAGGGAACGCAGTAGACGGTCCCATGATAAATCAAGCCATCGAGATAGGGACCGGGAGGTGACTAACCGATCCAGAGATAAAACAAGAGAGAAAGAGAATGTGAAGACACCAGATAATAAGAAGCTTTTGGATTCAAAACAATTAATTGACACCATTCCAAAAACCAAGGACGAGCTGTTTTCTTATCCAATAAATTGGGCAACTTATGACAAGGTTAGTATAGAATTCTTGCTTTATAGTTTACTTATAAATCGATTGATTTGATTATGTCTGGTCCCAAATTGGTAAAGCTGAAAGATAGGTTTTCGTACTCATATTTACCGCACTGGCAACATATAAAATTGAAATTTGTTTTATGAAAGGAGCGTTTGTGGGTCCCCTACTTGATCTAACACACAAAAAAGCTACCTGTTTGACTTGTTTCCAAATTCCTACTTGCCCATTTTCCACTCTTGCTTGCTTAATTGCCAAGTGATGTTCTATGTATTATTAATGAATGTTGAATATTTTGTAAAACGGCGAACCTAGTTGTACGCATTTAGACACACAAACACAGTTTTATGAATCTATTATATAAGTATTACGATTAGTGAGAACTTTTGGTATTCTTAAACTTGCTCTTTGTTGCTTAGGGGGAGATAGTCTAACTGCGAAATTACTAATAGTTAAATATGGATCTTTTGATTAGTTTGGATACTTACACGAGTAATAGCCACTAGGTATTCTTAAACACAGTTTGTGAACTATTTTTCTCCCGATAAAAGAAAGAAGGAAAAACTAGCAAACTTATTTCTTGTTGACATATGTGTCTGACATTGCAAAATTATTGTTTTTTTTTTGTTTTGTTTTGTTTTTTTTACATATATTGTATTGTTTTAGAAATGTTGTGTATGCTTCACGGGTTCTCATAGGTATTTTGTTAGATTAATATTATTTAAGGATCAGATATGTTTATAATAAAGTAAGGATTTCGTATGGGAATATGCAATGATCTTTGGTAGTGTACATATATTAAAATTAGTGTTTCTTTTTTCGTTTTCATTATAACATATATCTTGACTTTATACAGAATGGATTGCATGAACGGATGAGACCATGGATCTCCAAGAAAATAACCGAGTTTTTGGGTGAGGAGGAGACAACATTAGTAGATTATATTGTGTCAAGCACTCAAAAACACGTGACAGCAAATGAGATGTTAGAGCGGCTTCGGTCTATTTTGGACGATGAAGCTGAAATGTTTGTGTTAAAGATGTGGAGAATGCTCATTTTTGAAGTCAAGAAAGTGGAGACTGGTCTTGCAGGAAGAGCCAAGGCTTAAACGGTCTCCTTGTTGTCATCATTGTGGTATTATCGTCTTTTGTTATAGCATTAGTACATTTCTTTTCAGTAACATTTTTTTAGACAGGTTTGATAAAAAGTCAAATCTAAAGATCAATTTAGCTTACATATCACCAACATCGTCTTCTGAATAATTTGTTCTAAGATCTTTGAGCGAGTGTCATGTATCTGCAGAAACTATTTCGCTCATCCTGTAGTACCAAGTTTCACCTTTTTAAATCAAGTGAAGTTTTGTCGCTAATTATGTATCTGTTCATAACTTACTGGTAGTGCGAATATGCAATAAGTGGTAGATTACAGTAAGCTTAATGAGATAATTAGCTTGTTATGGAACGATTTGCATGTTTTTAGCGTGTATGTGCATGTTTTTGCTGATTTGAGGATGTGCTAAATATCTGTAGGGGTTTTGCCAAGGCGCCCTTAATGGACGCGCTGAGGCGTAGTTTGCAAAGATACACTTTATACGCAAGCATCTTTCATCACGGGTTTAAATTACATGAATAATGGGAGTTCAATTCTGCCTCAAGCATCTTTCATCAAACATTTTGCCCCTGCCCCATTTCATGATAAATATTAAATTAATGTATATGCACGAAATTATAAATATTTAAGTGAAAACATGAAATACTATGATATTTAAATGAATACACGAGATTGTACATATACGAATAACTCATGTTGTTTCTCTTTATGAGAGTGTGTAAGGATATCCAAAAAAAAGTTTTTTTATTTATTTATTTTTTATACGTTCAATAACGAGTCATGTTATTTCTCTTTATAAGTTTAACACGCGCATACACGGGTTTAAAAGTTAAATATGGCTGCAATTATATCAACAACAATATCAATATCAAAATGAATGCACGACCTCATAAGTTACTATGATGTGAAAAATAAATATATACAATATAGTACATATAACAACGCCACATAGTTTTTCAAGGGTCATTATATGCTATTAAGCACGCATAATGTTTAGAATATGATATCGATAGTTAAATTTAAATAGCATCAACCTTAACATCACGTCAGCTAAACAACATCAAATCATATGTTCAACAAAAATCTATAAAAAATGTTAATCGATATAAATAAATACTAAAAACTTTATGTAAAAAAACCGGACCATGGGTAATAAAACTATATAAGTATAAAGATTTTTTACATAATTTTATAAAATAATTTTATTCAACAATCCCGCATATTTACAATTTTAAAAGCTAGTTCAAAGCAACAAGAAATTTCATATCTCCTAAAAAAATATTACAAAGATAGAAAATGATGTCTAATAAATACATGTTCGTAAGAGTTTCCTAACGTCTATTTTGAGACCATTAACTTTAATCTTCATCATATTTTCAACAAAATAGGACAAAGTTATTTTGCATACTTTTGAAAAAATAAAAAGATAAGAAATCAATTTAGAACCATCCACTTTAAATTGTTGTACATATATTGCATCATCACTTAATTTCTATGGCTTTTTCAAATATTGAAAATTTGTAGTAGCAATTAGTTAAGCTATGGCTTTTTCAAACGTCGTGACTTTTTCAGTAGCAATTAGTCAAAATTTAAAGCATGTAAAAAAAATAAAAATAAAAAAGATATCTCCAAACTCATCAATAAATATCACGAAATAGAAAAAGATGTCTAATAAATACAAGTTTTTAGGAGTTACGAGTATCATAACATTAATTTAGGAGCTTTAACTTCAATTATTTATACTTTACACATAATAATATGACATTTTAACTTCTTCACAATCTCTCACCGCAAACCCACGACCACAAAAATTAATTATCATTAATCACTAAAAACGCAATCCACAAAAAGACAAAAAGAATTGGCCCTAGCTAAAGGTATTACTGGTCCCCGCTGCTTTACACGGGTAATGTGCTAGTACTTATTAAACAACTATCCTTATTAGAAAGTATCAATCAATATGACCTAAACAATCCTAAAAATTATAACAACTCTCACCACAAAAATATAAACAACTATGCGTCAACAAATACGTGCTACAATTTTCTTTAACTCAGTGTTTTAGTATTATTTCAATTAACGTCATTAACTACCTTTTATTCATTATAAAATATAAGTTCAATTCCTAATAGTACCTTTTGTTGCCTTATAATTATATCATTATACAACTTCCCCAAAACATATATATTAAACTCATGAATCTCCGCCTACTAGATTGATTAATAGCTGTTTTTTGTTATATTTCGATTAGTTAAATTGTTTACCTTTTTATCCTGTGATGTTCGCGAGTAAGTAAGTTAGTAGTTATATATTAGTGGGAATTTATTTTGAATTTACTTACCTTTTTTTTGCCATTTTTATCAAGACTCCTATATGTGTACGTAGTAATTAAATTATTCTTTAAACTATTTGAGGACCAAAAGATATCACATGTTTGATGCACATGAAATAAGTACAAATTGCAAATACTTTAGTGTCTTTAGACGTATAGTTTGGGACTTTATTTTTTTTCCATGAATAAAAACCACACAAATATATATCACATAACAGTTGGGGGACCAAAAGATATCACGTTTGATGAACATGCAATAAGTACAAATTGCAAAGACTTGAGAGTCTTTAGACGTCTAGTTTGGGACTCCAATTTTATTTCCATGAATTTCTGCACCACACAAATATATATCCGTTCTCGTTCAATTATTCTTTTCTAAGTCTATATAAAGCTGCATAGAGGCGTATACTTTGAAATATCAAATAAAATAACAACAATAATACAAATTATTTTCAACATATATACATTATGACAGGAAATATTTGCTTTTACTTTATGCAAACTCATGTTTTGTTTATCTTTTCACTTGTTCTTCTATGGTTTAATACCACGGCAGCCACTTCCCTTGGCCACAAATTGGTTGTAGCAGCAGAAGGGGCTACTAATACGTGCATCGATAATGAGAGAGAAGCTCTTCTTGGTTTCAAAGCTCGCCTTCTAGACCCCGATGACCTGCTCTCTACATGGAGACCCGAAGAAGAAGAAGATTGTTGTAAATGGAGTGGAGTCACATGCGACAACCAAACAGGTCATGTCACAATGCTTGACGTTTGCGACGATTTAGGTGGTGTTGTTGGAGGTGAGATTAGCCTTTCATTCCTTAACTTAACCTGCTTGAAGCATCTAGATCTGTCCTACTGTACTTTTCATGGAACCATTCCCATGTTTATTGGTAACATGACCCAATTAATTTCTCTTAACCTTGGAGGGAATCACTTTGTTGGAACCATTCCCACGTCCATTGGTTATTTGACAAATTTAACACAGCTTTACCTAGATGGTAATTATCTTAGTGGAACCATTCCTGAGTTCATTGGTTCCTTGACCAAACTAACAGACCTTTTCCTTAGCGGGAATAATTTCAGTGGAATCATTCCGAGATCCATTGGTTTTGGAAACCTCACCAATTTGCTAGCTCTTTCACTAGAATCCCTCGGTAGTTGTAGAGTTGAAAACTTAGATTGGTTGTCTTCTCTAACTTCTTTAACTCACCTTTATATGGAGGGTATTTCTTTTTCCAAAGCAAATAATTGGGTAAATGTACTGATAGGTCTCCAACACCTATCAGTTATATACTTAAGTGAATGTGACCTCTCAAAAGTCGTGCATCCATATTCTTCAGTTGTCAATTCTTCTTCATCTATTTATGCCGTTCATCTCAGTTACAACAATCTCAACTCATCAAGTTATCGCTGGTTGTGCCCGTTAGTTAGCAATAGGCTAAAAGCTTTTATTGTTTATGGTAACTCCTTTGATGGAAAAATTTCGGATTTTCTGAATAACTTATCTCGATGCACATCCCTAAATACGTTATATATATTGGATGCTTCAAGTAACCTATTAACAGGGTCATTGTCTGATGACGTGTCAAACCTTTTTATGAGTGTAGAGTATATTGATTTCAGCTCTAACAAGCTAGGACCTCATTTCCCGAAATCAATACAAAAAATGAAAAAACTTAAGCATCTTGCTCTTTCTAACAATAGCATTTCGGACACAATTCCTATAGAGTTCTGGAACCAATGGTGCCCTTCTCAATTGAGGTATTTGGATCTCTCTTTCAACAACATAAGTGGGACATTACCAGAATCATTTTCAAGTCCTGCCCTTGAAAAAGTATATTTGAGTTCCAACAACTTTTATGGTCCAATACCTACTTTCCCGGCACGTATAAGTTTCTTAGATCTGTCCAGAAACAAATTCCAAGGAGGAATCTCTTTCTTGTGCCAAATCTATGAAAACTTTGAATTTCTTGATCTCTCACATAACTCATTGACCGGCCAACTTCCGGACTGCTTGAAGAACTTGACGTATCTAAAAGTACTTAATTTAGGCCACAACACTCTATCAGGGAATATTCCTCCCTTTGTAGGATGTTTGGGTCAACTCGAGATGTTAAGTTTACATAACAACAGCTTCTTTGGAGAATTGCCATTGTCTTTGAAGAATTGCACCAAGTTAAACCTTTTGGACTTGGGGGCCAACAAATTATATGGTAATATTCCTGTTTGGATTGGTATAAACTTGTCAAGATTGTATGCTCTTAGCCTAAAATCAAACAACTTTTCCGGAGCCATCCCTTCACAAATATGTCAATTAGTAGATCTTCAAATCTTAGACTTGTCATTTAACAATCTTCATGGAACAATCCCATCGTGTGTGCATAATATTACTTCCATGGTTCAAAAAGGATTGTTTACGGAACAGAATCGACATCTTTATCATAGTGATTTTATTTCGGGAAACGTGTCTTACTCTTATGTAAAGATCTATATTGACAATCTGTTGATTGAATGGCAAGGAAAGGTAAATGAGTTTAGTGGAAATCTGGAATTGGTGAAGACCATGGATTTATCAACCAACAGTCTCACAGGACAAATCCCATATGAAATCACCAATCTGCAGGGATTAGTAGTACTAAACTTGTCACACAACGCTCTACTTGGAGAGATTCCGAAAGACATTGGTCAAATGAAAGAACTTCTGACTTTGGATTTATCCGAAAACAAGTTCTCAGGAGGGTTGCCATCAAGCATGTCTAAGATGAATTTTTTAAATTATCTTGATGTGTCAGATAATAACTTGTCCGGGAGGATTCCATCTGGCACGCAACTCCAGTCCTTTGAACCATCAAGTTTCATTGGAAATGCTGGACTATGTGGACCTCCGCTGACCAAGTATTGTCCCGGAGATAAAGAACTTGAAGTAACACCTGTAGTTGATGAAAGTAAGAGTGATGGCGAAGACATAGATGAATTTATGAGATGGTTTTATATTGGAGGGGCAGCTGGTTTTCCTACTGGGTTTTGGATGGTAGTTGGTGCTTTACTTTTTAACCGCCGTGTGAGACATGCTTTTTTTCGGTGTCAAGATAGCTTGAAAGATTGGGTGTATGTTAAGGTGGCGGTGTTCATGGCAAAATGGCGAAGGGTTGCACGTGCGTAGTTGTATATGTTTTTTGTGTGTTTTTTTTTTCATTTGCTTAGTATTGTAATTTCATGCTTTACTTGTATTTGGCAATGGTTTTAAGTCTCAGTTATTAATAAAATTGCCACTAACACCATGGGTGGCCATTTCCCCGAGTTGTGTGATATACGACATCTCCATATGTTCATATAGTATAAATTGTATAAAAATATGATGCACGGAACGTGTTTACTAAAATGCTTTACATAGGATTGCAACATACTTGATGATTTTAAGGTATCATGGCTTGCTAAAGTGAACAAACATGAGCCTTAGCTTTACGATAAGAGGTCATGCTTCAAAAGCAACTGTTGGGGGTGTAATACAGGCCAATCTAGGCTATATATTACGTTTGAAATCTAAGTGTGGTGTGAGCTGTATCTTGACCTCTCGCCTTCATTCTCCTTTGATGACGACAGTGAATGCCTCATGTCATCGAAGAATGAAGATGTTGTCGTAATGTTAGTCACAGTGATACCATTCCGTGCTCCTATGCGACCTTAAACTCTACAAGGCAGTACAAGAGAATGTACTATAAGATAACAGATAAACATATTGTGCTCTTTTTAGTCATAATGCGCCTAGATAGAAACCACATATTGACCAGAACTTACATGTGAACGTGATTTAAAAACTGGTGTACTGAAGTTAGTTTGTCAGAAATTAGTTATCCATGGGAGCATCTGCTTATTTGCAAGTGAAATAAGCTGTTTCTGAATAAGAGGTTTCAGTAAATGAACGTATAAGCAGTAAGAAGTTTTAATAAGCAATGTCAAACACTCCCTATGGATTACATTGCTCCTAGATCTGTAATTTTGCTCTGCATATGCTTTATCCAACGTGTTGTTCTTTTTCTTTCCATTCCCTCATGTGGAAATGCATGAACTCCAATATATCAAATTGTAATAAGCAATCGCAAACACCCCCCTTAGTAAGGTTATCAAACTGCATTCCATGTTGCTCCCGAGGTTTTAAGTTGTCAATCATATGAAAGGTAAGGGACATTTTTTACATAGGTGATGAAGATATTATTTTTGTGCATTTAAATTTCCTAGAGCATAAGTTACCGAATCATGATGGGTGTATTCGACCCATATCTAGGCGGGGCAACCCGGGCAGAATTGCGTTTACAGCCACGGCGGGTTCGGATCCCTTTTATCCGATTCCATATTTTCACATCTGAGCCACAAAATTTTACATTACAGACGAAATGAGGCAATTTGTTAAGAGGTTTTGACTTTTATTTTGTCAAACATTATCTTTGGATAAAGGCCTATGATTTTTATTTGTTGGGGGTGTTTGTTTAAGCTTATCTTTGGGCTTACGAGCTTAGTTGATTTCTGCTTATATTTCATAAGGCCTGGCTGATTTTGAAACTTATGGGCTTATATACCAGCTTACCAAAAGACTATACATTCCACTTCCTTCTTGAGGTAGAATTAATGAGTCAAATGGGTTGAGCTTAAAGTTTTGGCTAATAAAAAAACTGGTCAAATATCCACACGTGACAAGCGGAGGAAAGTCATACAAAGTGTTCGTATGGTAGATTGTTGGTGCCAAAAAACTGGCTTCTAATGTCTGCGGCATACCAGATTTTTAGTGACGGTGTGCAGGGAGCCAGGGAATGAGTCCCAACATTTGCTCTATTAGTGTCAAGAGCCTCATGAGCGCTAACACGTTTAGAGTATCTACTTTTATTTCTTTCAATACATATACATTAATACATGATGAGATCATCTTATTGGTGGAATAAAAATTGTTTCTTACATACATGAGCTTATACAAGTGAACCTGTCTTTAATGTGTGAGGAAATACATGTATATGGCCACCGTCTTAAAAAGGAAAGTATGCCAAGATAACCATTTCCCAAAAACACATTATTTTCACATCAAGTACTTTCTATTGTTTAATCTTTCTACTTACTTAGGTTTTATCGTCAGCTAAAGCTATGTTAATGTAGACTTAGGTAAGCGGTTGCAAAATCATGTCCTTATTGAAGATTGGTTGATTATGCAGGTGAGGTTGTGTAGAATAGAAACCATGTGATGTTTGGTGAGCAAGTCTGATACAATAGGCGAAGCAAACAAACTGATCATGTGAGTTTGTAGTAATGTGTGTTTGGAAGTAGGTTTGGTGTATGATGTCAGTAAAATATTTGAGATATTTGAGGCCGTACTGAAAGCTGATCCTGATATGGATAGCTATCCATGGCCATTGATATCAAAAAACGCCAAAAAATGGGTGAAGAGTATGCTTTCAGTTCATCCAAAGGATCGCCCAACTGCAGCAGCTGTTCTTAGTACGTTTCTAACGTCATCTTTTAGTGTTTGGATGATAAACTTACTTAAATTGCGTATTTGTTATCAAATAATCACTTTCATAATGCAATGTCAAACACCTACCGATTTTGACCTTATTTCACTCAAAATCGAGTTTTACCACTTTAAGAAGGAGAAACACATCCACACGCTATATCTTGCACGACACTATACTACAAGTGATTATTTGAAATGACGAAAGGTAAGGGAAATTTGTTACACAGGCGATGAAAATACTATTTTTTTGCATTTAAACTTTCTGCAGCATAAGTTACCAGATCATGATGGGTGTATTCGACACGCATCTAGGGGGGTCAACCCGGGCAGAATTGTGTTTGCAGCCATGGCGGGTTTGGATCCCCTTTTATCCGGTTTCATATTTGCACATCTGAGCCACAGAATTCTACACTTACACGAAATGAGGCAATTTGTAAAGAGATTTTGATTTTATTTGGTCAAACATTATCTTTGGATATAAAGGCGGTGTTTATTTAAGCTTATCTTTGGGCTTGCGAGCTTATTTGATTTCTGCTTATATTTCATAAGGCCCGGCTTATTTTGAAACTTATGGGCTAATATACCAGCTTATTTTCCAGCTTATGAGCTTATTATGAATTTATTATAGGTGATGAAGATAGTATTATTTTTGTGCATTTATTATTTACCAACCGTAATAAGTTACCGGATCATAACATGTGAAATCGACCCGTATCTTGGCGGGCAGCCCGACCCGAATAGTGTTTGCAGCCACGACGAGCTCGGATACACTTTTAGCCGGTTCCATATTTGCACATCTGAGCCAAACGATTTTACAGTCGGACGAAATGAGGCATTTTTATAGAGGTTTTGACTTTTATACGGTCAAAAAAAATCTTTGGATAAATGCCTATTTTTGATTTTTATTTGTTGAGGGGTGTTTGTTTAAGCTTATTTTTGGGCTTACGAGCTTATGTGCTTTCAATAAACAAATTTTTCAATATAGCCATGTCAATATTGGAATAATTTATGATCACCCATATTCTTCATTTGACTTTGTAGATCAGGCTTGTATTTTGCAAAGATATATATTTTCTTATTACTCCACGACTTTAAAATACAGTTTCGTTAGTAGTTACAGAGCTTATTGTGTATCTCAACACAAATACTGATCTTTTATCTGATTTTAGATATCTTCGGATCAATTTCCATGTTAAGAAAAGTTTGTTTGACATAAAAAGTCAAAGTAAGACAACTAACCTCCTTGACGCCTAATTCCCAATAATCCGATTTCTCCATCCTTTAAACCACTTCGGGTTAAATCAAAATCCTCTTCTTGCGCTTGTCTTGTAAATTCTGAAATGCAAGTAGGGCAATACCAACTGTTTTTCGGAACCCTTGGAACTGGAGGATATAAACAGTATGTATGATACTTTGCATGTACTTTGCAGATCCCATCCTCCCACGGTGCAATAGGAAGTTTGCTCGTGATTGTGTCTGCAATCATTGTGTTTAGTTCATTTTTTGTATCTTGAGATGATACATTGGAACCGTCGATTCTGCTGACCAGTGAAAGATTCATAAATCAACTGACCTCTTGCTCATACAGTTCCTCAAACTTCTTAAAGAAAGATTCAATCAAATTCAAGAATTTGGGTTTGTTCCTATATGATATTCTCAAATTTGCCCGAACCTGCCAAAGATCATAGAGTTGGAACTTAGAACTAGAGGTAAAGAGGCGCCAGGTTGGGTAACAGGTTAACCCGTGTTTTTAAAGCGTGTAATAACTGGTCCAGTGGTTTGGCTTAGTTTAATTAGTACTAATTAAAGTATTAAATATAGAGGAGGCAATTTCGACCCAGTTACTTGTTAGTGAGTCGATTCAGATAATGTTTTACCTCCGACGGGAAAACAGATAAAAACAATATGGCAAAAAATGGTTTAAACTGATCAAACAAGTCGAAAGTTGCCCAAATAATATAGTTCAAAATACAGTAACTAATACTAGTATAAAGTTTGTTCTCATTCTTAAAAGCACTTATTACTTTGGATAAAAGTGTTTCGGGTGAGCACAACCTCACTGTGCCTAAGAATTACGAAATGAGTAGAAACTGTCAGATTCAGTTACCACAAATGGGTGGGATATATACATTTTTTTCCTTTCTCGGCATACCTCATGAACATCCTCAATAAAATATTCATGTGAGCCACCGTAGAATCCTGCATCCAATCTGAGGTCAATGGTCCTGAAATCTAACAAGCGTGAAAATTCATCGGGTTTCAACAAAGATTCCGCCACCAGACCATAAACAATTTTGTTTTCATCTTGAGCAGCAACAGCGCGTAGCACCATACGACACCGTTTTATAATCACATCGTTTGTTGATATGTTTAGACACATTAGATAAGGCTTTAGCGCGTTTATGTTACTTCTAAATCATTCTAACGTAACTTATACATTGTAATTCCTTTAGTTAGACTTCCCGATGCGTACGTGAATAGATAATCGGCAATCACGATTTGTTTTTTTTCCTTCCACTTCACCGATCTCAACATCGAATTACAAACACATTTTCATATTTTTTTCCCAGGTGTTTCACTAGTAGATTTATCATTAATTAATTATATAGCCAGCACACAATTTTTGATTATTGTGACTGGTAACATAAATAGTTCTAGTGTTATCTCACTTTGCTGCTACCAAATGTGTTGGATATGTCTCGGACAATTTGGCTTCAACAACAGCCCATGGCATATTCTGCATCCTAACCAGTTGTGACCCAACCTACATCTTATTGGACCAGTCCACAAAAAGCGGCCCAACTGGCCTTTGTCAGCCCACAGTTTAAGAAAACAAAACCTCTTTCAAAATTAATAACCACCATCACATAAATATTTGGAATGATTTTCAAGATTAACATTTACTTCCCCATTATATTATAAAGTATACACAATTTTAGTCTCTGTAATCTTTCCTAGCAATTGATACATTTTTTTATTAACTGCTGTTTTTTGTTTGATTTCAGAACCAACGTCACTCTTTCACTCCCTCACATTCCAAAACCCTAACGCTCGTTAAAAACCTCGTTAGCTGCGATGGTTTTTTCGTCTTTTTAGCCTTTCATGTCCAAACACCCCATTACAGTTTATGTTCGTGTATATTACTAGCAAATTAAATCTCAACTAGGCATTACAACGTTTGATTCATCATCATTTTAGTTGCAAATTAAACCGGTCTTTTTTCACTTACGTGATTTGCATCATGTGCTTCATGAGTCGAGTCGAATCTTACTATCTTGACAACTAAACCATTTTTGACCAACAATCTCACAATACCGAACAAATTCACCCGAAGAATTTAATCTTATAATCGATTAGTCAATACAATAGAATTTTAACAAATTTGGTGGCATTGTTTACCAACCTAATTCAAAACGAGAAAACGTGTACCAATTGGTGCACTTTATAAACACCAAGTTTCATAAAGTAAAAGGCCAAAATTTTCAGATGCGTCATCACTGACATGGACCAATGCATAAACTATGTTAGTGGATTCAGTTAGTGGGTATAATGGGAGACCCACTAATAGTGGATTATGAACCCCTTTATAATATACCAAAGAACAATTCAATGTATTCACAAGGGTGGTGATACTCACACCACATTTTTTTGATGAATACACCACAATCTATGCATTACAGTATTCTACAGTACAAGCTGTAATGCACAGATTGTGGTGGATTCATACAAAAATATGGTGTGAATATCAATTCCCATTCACAAAACACTTGAGAGTGTTTAGACGTCTAGTTTAAAACTTTGATTTTTTTCCATCCAACTTTTTTCTGCACCACACAATTTTTCTTTTTCAAAGTCTATATATATGTTGATTTATCAAATAAAATAACATCAACCAATACCAATTATAAACAACATATATACAATATGGGAGAAAATATTTGCTTTAACTTTATGCAAACTCATGTTTTGTTTATTTTGTCACTTGTTCTACTAAGGTTTAATACCACGGCAGCCACTTCCCTTGGCCACAAACTGGTTGTAGCAACAGGAGGGGCTACTAATACGTGCATCGATAATGAGAGAGAAGCTCTTCTTGGTTTCAAAGCTCGCCTTCTGGACCCCGATGACCTGCTCTCTACATGGAGACCCGAAGAAAAAGAAGATTGTTGTAAATGGAGTGGAGTCACGTGCGACAACCAAACAGGTCATGTCACAATGCTTGACTTGTGCGACTATACAGGTCATGTTGGAGGTGAGATGAGCTTTTCATTGCTTAACTTAACCCACTTGAATCATCTAGATCTGTCCGTCTGTTCTTTTCATGGAACGATTCCCCCGTTCATTGGCTCGATGACTCATTTAACTTTTCTTGACCTTTCTGAAAATCAGTTTACTGGCACCTTTCCCAAGTCCATTAGTTCCTTGACCGCTTTAACTGTTCTTGACCTTGAAGGGAATCAGTTGGTTGGAACCATTCCCTTGTCCATTGGTTATTTGACAAATTTAACAGAGCTTTACCTAGGTGAGAATAACTTTAGTGGAACCATTCCTGAGTCCATTGGTTCTTTGACCAAACTAACAGACCTTTACCTTAGTAATAATAATTTCAATGGAATCATTCCAAGATCCATTGGTTCATTGACCAAATTAACAAACCTTAACCTTTCAGACAACTCTTTCTCTGGAACCATTCCTCTAGAATTTGGAAACCTCACCAATTTGGATACTCTTTCACTAGAATCTGTTGGATATTTTAGTGTAATTGGATTAACTTGTTTTGACCAATTTTATCATGATAATACATCATTTAGGTTTGGAGGTGCGGAGTGCACACCTACTTGAATTTATTATGATCTTAGGGGCGAAGCCCCTAAGGGACGGGGGTCCGGGGGCAGCGCCCCTGGTAGCAGGGTCCAAGGGGCGGCAGCCCCTGGCAGAGCCCCTGGCTGGGGTCGAGCTTGGAAATTTTTTATTTCCACTAAGTTGTTATGTAAAGAATTCATGCTGAATTTTCATTTCTGCTAAAGTAGTAATGATTCTGCTGAACTTTTGATTCTGCTGAAGTTATGTATGTTTCTGCTGAAGCTATGTTCCTCAGCAGAAATTAACTTTCGGAAATTGAGGGACAAAACTTGACAACTTGGAAGAACCTAAAACTGCCATTGGCAGTTATCCCGTAACATGTTATATACGGTTTGTTTGGTCATTATCAATACAACGGTTCAATATATCTCAGACACACACATAAAGAAAATTCTCAACTCTGAATTGTATCCGATTGAATACTTCGGTAGAACCGCCGAATTGATTCGATCTGAAAGTGTTCACACGCCTTTCAGAGTACTAAGCATATCCATTGGTGTTCGTTATTATCACATATCCCCTACAAAGATCGAATCAATTAAGATGACGAACCCTGATTCTGTGAAAGATTTGAACAAGACGTTTGCAAAGTTGGAGAAGTTTTCTGGGCAGGATTTTCGTAGATGGCAAAAGAAGATGCATTTTTATCTGACGAATTTGAAAGTGGTGTATGCTCTGAGTACCCCATGCCCTGAGGCTGTTGAGAATGAAACGCTGGAACAGACTCGTAATCGTTCTAAGTGGGAAAACGCAGACTACATATGTCGTGGTCATATTCTTAACGGTATGTCTGATTCCTTATTTGATATTTATCAAAACGTAGAGTCTGCAAAAGAATTATGGGATACCCTAGAAGCCAAATACATGGCAGAAGATGCGTCTAGTAAGAAATTCCTAGTTGGTAATTTTAATAACTATAAAATGGTAGACACTAGGCCTGTCATGGAACAGTACCACGAATTGCAAAGGATATTAGGACAGTTTGCGCAATATGATATGAAAATGGATGAATCAATTTCTGTCTCTAGTATCATAGATAAACTGCCCCCCTCTTGGAAGGATTTTAAAAACAATCTGAAACATAAGAAAGAGGAATTGAATCTGGTTGAACTTGTAAGTCATTTCCAAATTGAACAATCCATACGTGATATGGAAAGGGGTTCTGTTGGTGGTACTAAAACCATGGCTGTTCTTCTGTGAACATGGTGGAGGAGGGTGAATCCTCTAAGGCTGGTAAAGGGAAACGAAAGTGGCAAAGCAATAACAACAAAGGTTCTGATAAGAAACCTAAAGTGACCTGTTGGAAGTGTGGGAAACCCGGACACTTTAAGAAAGATTGCAGGTCTAAGGGTGGAGGTAAAGGAAAAAACGAGGCTGGTGCTAGTGGATCCAAGGATCCTGGAAAGCAATCAGGTTTGTTTTTGGTACCTACTGATCATTCTGTTGAAAATTATTATGTATCAATAATTTCTGAAACATTCTATGTACAGGATGATGATTTATCATGGTGGGTGGATTCAGGAGCAACATGTCATGTATGCAAAAATCTTCAATGGTTCAAGGACTTTAAGCCAATTGAAGATGGATCTTTATTAAAGATGGGCAATGTTGCAACTGAACCGATTAAAGGACTAGGATCTGTTAATCTAGTCTTTACTTCTGGAAACTCTTTACTTTTAAACAATGTTGTGTATGTACCTGGTATTCGTAAGAACTTAGTATCTGGTATTGTATTAAATAATTGTGGCTACAAGCAAGTCTTGTAAAGTGACAAGTACATATTGTCTAGACATGGAACCTTTATTGGCTTTGGATATTTGAATGGCATGTTTAAATTAAATTTGGATGTTTCGTTTCTTAATAATTCTGTTTGCATGGCTTCTACTAGTTCTAGCAATAATTATGGTAAATCTGAATTATGGCATGCTAGACTAGGACACGTACATTACAAGAGAATGAAAGACATGTCAAAAATGAGTCTAATACCTGCTTTTGAATTGAATGGTGAAAAGTGTAATACTTGTGTGTTGACTAAGATAACTAGACAACCTTTCGCCAAAAATGTCATTAGAGATACTAAGGTATTAGAACTTGTACACAGTGATTTGTGTGATTTTCATTCAACACCTTCACTTGGTAATAAAAAGTTTGTAGTTACTTTTATTGATGATGCTACTAGATATTTCTATGTTTACTTGTGTCATACAAAAGATGAAGCTCTCGATAAGTTTAAAATTTATAAAGAGGAAGTAGAGCTTTATCATGGTGTGAAGATTAAAACACTTCGCACTGATAGGGGAGGTGAATATTATGATCCAGTATATTTTCAATCTACTGGTATAATACATCAGACCACTGCTCCATATACACCTCAACAAAATGGTATATCTGAAAGAAAGAATAGGACATTAAAAGAAATGGTTAATTCCATGATATGCTATTCTGGCCTTAGTGATGGATTTTGGGGTGAGGCTATGTTGACAGCCTGTTATCTATTAAATAGAGTTCCTAATAAAAGGAACAAGATAACCCCTTATGAACTTTGGTATAAAAAGGCACCAAAACTGAGTTATCTCAGAGTTTGGGGCTGTAGAGTTGTGGTAAGATTGACTGATCCTAAAATAAATAATATAGGTCAAAGAGGTATAGATTGTGTATTCACTGGCTATCCTGAGAATTCTAAATGCTATAGATTCTATGTCATAGAACCTAATGATTATGTATCCGTGCACTCTGTTATTGAGTCACGAGATGCTGATTTTGGAAATGAGGATAGGTTTACATCTTTACCTAAACCTGCAGACATGATTGCAAGTTCTAGTAACTCTGGTGCATCTGACCAAGTGACTGTTTCTCCTACTGAGCCTTCTGAGCCTAGGAGGAGTGTAAGAGCAAGAAAAACCAAATCTTTTGGTGGCGATTTCCAACTATATTTGGTCGAAGGATCAAGGAATGAAATTCAATTTCAATATCAATATTGTTTCAATGTTGATGAAGATCCTAGGACCTACAGTGAAGCTATGGCTTCAAGGGATGCTGCATTTTGGAAAGAGGCAATCCAAGATGAGATTGACTCTATTATGCACAATAATACTTGGAAATCGTCTGATTTACCACCTGGTTTTAAACCATTGAATAGTAAATGGATCTTCAAAAGGAAGATGAAGGTGGATGGAAGCATAGACAAGTATAAAGCCAGATTGGTCATCCAAGGCTTTAGACAAAAGGAAGGTATTGATTTCTTTGATACTTATGCTCCTGTTGCTAGGATTACCACCATTAGATTATTGTTACCACTTGCGGCTATACATAATCTTGTAATTCACCAAATGGATGTTAAAACAGCCTTTCTGAATGGTGAATTGGATGAAGAGATTTACATAAGACAACCTGAAGGTTTTGTCATGCCTGGTAACGAAAACAAGGTTTGTAAATTGGTTAAGTCTCTATATGGCTTGAAGCAAGCTCCTAAGCAGTGGCATCAGAAATTTGATGATGTTATCTTGTCTAATGGTTTTGCATTAAACCAAGCAGACAAGTGTGTGTACAGCAAGTTTGATACTTCTGGTAAAGGAGTAATCATTTGCTTGTATGTTGATGACATGCTGATCTTTGGTACTGACCAAGATCAAGTTGATGCAACAAAAGAATTCTTGTCCTCTAAATTTGAAATGAATGACATGGGGGAGGCTGATGTGATTCTTGGCATTAAGATCATACGTGGAGAACATGGCATTACTATCTCTCAATCACATTATATTGAGAAGATGTTGGATAAATTTAATCTGAAAGATTGTTCTCCTATAGGTACTCCTATGGATCCTACAACAAAACTTGTGCCTAATAAAGGTGTTGCTGTGAATCAACTTGAATATTCAAGGGCTATTGGATCTTTAATGTATGCCATGATTAGTACTAGACCTGATATAGCCTTTGCTGTTGGAAAGTTGAGTAGATATACTCACAATCCAGGTTTAATTCATTGGCGAGCAATTAATCGAGTATTTATGTACTTGAAAGGAACAATGGATTATGGTTTGACTTATAGTGGATTCCCTTCTATTCTTGAAGGTTATTCAGATGCAAGTTGGATTTCCAATCAGGAAGATCATTCTTCCACAACTGGTTGGGTATACCTACTTGGAGGTGGTGCCATTTGTTGGGCATCTAAAAAGCAAACTTGCATAACTGATTCAACAATGGAATCTGAGTTTGTGGCATTAGCGGCAGCTGGTAAAGAAGCTGAATGGCTAAGGAACTTAATTTATGAAATTCCATTGTGGCCTAAACCGATATCATCCATTTCTATCAGGTGTGATAGTCAAGCTACTTTGGCTAAGGCATACAGTCAAGTATATAATGGGAAGTCTAGACACATAGGTGTTAGACATAGCATATTACGTGATCTTATCATGAATGGTGTGATATCTGTGGTGTTTGTGAAAACACAACAAAATTTAGCCGATCATTTAACCAAAGGGTTGAATAGAGATCTCGTGAAAAATTCGGCTATAGGGATGGGATTAAAGTCCATCAGAAATCTCTGATATCAAGATACCCAATTCCCATCTAGTATGACGCTAGGTGCTGAATTCAATGTGGAAGGCTTGATATTTAAGTATTGGAACACATTTGAAGATTCATCCCAAGGTATGTGTTCAGACCTACAAGTTAAGGAGGTTGAATGAATATATTCTTAATAGTTCTTTTGACAAATTACATTGTAGGTGCAAGACTAAAAGAGCTACGTATATGAGCATGAAATTTAGCCGCTTCAAGAAGCTGGGACTTGGCTTTGATATGCTTATGAAGGATAAGGACATAGGCTAGTAAAACATGTGTCAAGATAGAACTACTATGTATGTAAACTTTTGTGTACATTATCTTCGTGTATTCATATTGAATTCCCAGGGTTCAATCCTTAGCGACACCCTGGTATTCGAATATTTGGAATGTGTAATGTACTAATGTGAAATTCAATCGTCACGACATTTCATTTATGCAAAAGTTTGATTGTTTGAGATTACTTGTTTTAGTTAATCAAGGATTGCACTAAAATAGGGGAGGAATGTTGGATATTTTAGTGTAATTGGATTAACTTGTTTTGACCAATTTTATCATGATAATACATCATTTAGGTTTGGAGGTGCGGAGTGCACACCTACTTGAATTTATTTTGATCTTAGGGGCGAAGCCCCTAAGGGACAGGGGTCCGGGGGCAGCGCCCCTGGTAGCAGGGTCCAAGGGGCAGAGCCCCTGGCTGGGGTCGAGCTTGGAAATTTTTTATTTCCACTAAGTTGTTATGTAAAGAATTCATGCTGAATTTTCATTTCTGCTGAAGTAGTAATGATTCTGCTGAACTTTTGATTCTGCTGAAGTTATGTATGTTTCTGCTGAAGCTATGTTCCTCAGCAGAAATTAACTTTCGGAAATTGAGGGACAAAACTTGACAACTTGGAAAACCCTAAAACTGCCATTGGCAGTTATCCCGTAACATGTTATATACGGTTTGTTTGGTCATTATCAATACAACGGTTCAATATATCTCAGACACACACATACAGAAAATTCTCAACTCTGAATTGTATCCGATTGAATACTTCGGTAGAACCGCCGAATTGATTCGATCTGAAAGTGTTCACACGCCTTTCAGAGTACTAAGCATATCCATTGGTGTTCGTTATTATCACATATCCCCTACAGAATCCCTCAGTAGTTGTACAGTTGAAAACTTAGATTGGTTATCATCTCTATCTTCTTTAAGTTACCTTTATATGGATGGAACTTCCCTGGCCAAAGCAAATAACTGGGTAAATGCAATTATAGGTATCCAAAACCTAGAAGAGTTATATTTAAGCGGATGTGACCTCTCAAAAGTCATGCATCCATATTCTTCAGTTGTCAACTCTTCTTCATCTATTTATTCCCTTTATCTCGATAACAACAATCTCAACTCATCAGCTTATCGATGGTTGTGCCCATTACTTGGCAATTGGCTTTCGTATTTTTATGTTTCTGGTAACTCGTTTGATGGGAATCTTTCAGATTTTCTGAACAACTTGTCTCGATGCACATTCCCAAATATGTTATATTTCTTGGATGCTTCAAATAATCAATTAACAGGGTCATTGTCTGATGAGATCCAAAACTTTTCATTCTTAAGTATGTTGCACCTAGATTCCAATCAGTTAAATGGAATAAGTGAGAAATTGTGGCAACTACCCACACTTCATGAACTGCACCTATCTTCCAATTCTCTTAGAGGTGTTATCTCTGAAAACATTGGAAAATCAAATCTTGGGTTAGTAGATCTTTCATACAACTCACTCGAAGGAGTTTTTTTTAATGATGATGTGTCAAACCTTTCTATGAGTGTAGAGTATATTGATTTGAGCTCTAACAAGCTAGGACCTTGTTTCCCCAAATCGATACAAAAAATGAAAGAACTTTCGCATGTTGATCTTTCCAACAATAGCATTTCAGACACAATTCCTGCAAAGTTCTGGAACCAATGGCACCCTTCTCAATTGAGGTATTTGGATCTCTCTTTCAACAACATAAGTGGGACATTACCAGAATCATTATCAAGTCCTGACCTTGAAACGGTTGATTTGAGTTCCAACACCTTTTATGGCCCAATACCTACTTTTCCTGCACGTATAAGTTTTTTAGATCTGTCACATAACTCATTGACCGGGCAACTTCCAGACAGCTTGAAGAATTTGACGTATCTAACAGTTCTTAATTTAGGCCACAACACTCTATCAGGACATATTCCTCCCTATGTAGGACGTTTGGGTCAACTCGAGACGTTAAGTTTATTCAACAACAGCTTCTCTGGAGAATTGCCATTTTCTTTGAAGAATTGCACCAAGTTAAGCTTTTTGGACTTCGGGGCCAACAAATTAACTGGTAATATTCCTGTTTGGATTGGTGAAAACTTGTCAAGGTTGTACGCTCTTAGCCTAAAATCAAACAACTTTTCTGGAGCCATCCCTTCAGAAATATGTCAATTAGCAAGCCTTCAAATCTTAGACTTGTCCTTTAACAATCTCCATGGAACAATCCCATCGTGTGTGCATAATCTCACTTACATGGTTCATGAAGGATTTTTTACGGAAGAGAATCGACATCATTATAGTAGTAGTTTTATTCTTAATAACAGTGCTTACTCTGTTGATGATAGTTATATTGACAATCTGTTGATTGAATGGCAAGGAAAGGTAAATGAGTTTAGTAGAAATCTGGGATTGGTGAAGACAATGGATTTATCAAGTAACAGTCTCACAGGACAAATCCCACATGAGATTACCAATCTGCAGGGATTAGTAGTACTAAACTTGTCACGCAACGCTCTACTTGGAGAGATTCCGAAAGACATTGGTCAAATGACAGAACTTGAAACTTTGGATTTATCCAAAAACAATTTCTCAGGAGGGTTGCCGTCAAGCATGTCTAAGATGAATTTTTTAAATTATCTTGATGTGTCGGATAATAACTTGTCCGGGAGGATTCCATCTGGCACGCAACTCCAGACCTTCCCACCTGAAAGGTTCACCGGAAATGTAGGACTATGTGGACTTCCTACAATGAAAAAATGTCTCGAAGATGAAGATCAAGGAGTTCCACATATCGGTGACAGTGAGGGCGATGCACAAACAGACGAACTTCAAAGATGGTTTTATATCGGAGGGGCCACTGGTTTTGCAACTGCATTTTGGGTATCATGTAGCGCTCTACTTTTCAATCGGCGTCTCAGACATGCTTTTTTCCAATTTCATGATTTCTTGAAAGATTGGGTGTACGTAAAGGTTGCGGTGTTCATGGCAAAATGGCGAAGGGTTGCACGTGCGTAGTTGTATATGTTTTTTGTGTGTTCTTTTTCATCTACTTATTATTGTTTTTATAATGTTAGGTACATAGTATTGTAATTTCATGCTTCACTTGTATATGGCGATGGTTTTTAGCCTCAGTTATAAATAAAATTGCCACTAACACCATGGGTGGCCATTTCCCCACGCTGTGTGATATACGGCATCTCCATACATTCATATATTACAAATTGTATAATAATATGATGCGCGGAATGTGTTTACTAAAATGCTTTACATAGAGTTGCAACATACTTGAAGATGTTAAGGCATCATGACTAGCTAAAGTGAACAAACGTGAACCTTTACGATAAGATATCATGTTTCAAAAGCAACTACTGGGGTGTAATACCGGCCAATGTAGGCTATATATTACGTTTGAAATCCAAGGGTGTTTTGTTTGTTAATCGCTAAAATAAAAATCATTGTAAATTTTCTTAAGTCAGCACACTGTGGTTTCTACAATGGATTATTAATTAGTCCCTGTTCAGACCCTACCACAAGATAGTGAACGCACATCTAAACACAAAAGAACATGTAGTATCATATAGTTCTTGTTCGATCCATTCCTATAACAAGGACCACATGTTGCTTCCACTAAAAATGTACTCAGTTTTGTGTTCTGTTACATACACTGGTGACTTGATCTAATTTTGCTTACAGTTTTATAAATATACCTCTAAAGTCATAGCATACGATTAATATGCTCCATGTTAGTGTCAAAATGCTCTTACTTTTTTAAACGGATAATTACTCGTAGTAATGAACAAGAAATAAGTATGTTGGTAACTGCTGGTTTCTGGTGCAAGCACTTAAAAATTAAGATTTTACATTTATCATGATCGAAAGATTCAAGCAAAAACCAAGAAACTTGAGCCTGATATATCATTTAATTATTTGATTATGGATACCAACCACGATGAAAAGAGAAAATGTCAGATAACGAAAGCTTTGCAATTACCTACCACTTTTAGCTAATGATTTTATTCATCAAGTTATGGTAACTGTTCGAAGAAATTCAACAAACCAATTTTCTAGAGCGGAACCACGAATCAAGAACTACTCCAACAAGACCTCGACAAAAGGTTATGATCCTTTAATGTCGAGTGACACCAACACACACACAAAAGATGTTTTGCACTCAAACTTTTATTAAATGTGAGCAAGAAAAGAAGGTACAAATAAACCTCACCCCTCATCTCTATTTATAGAGAATGAAGGGGGAGAAACCTAATACTTGGTGAACAAGGAATTATTAATTGAGAAGGTTAGGAGATTTTCTAATACATGATTAACCTTTTTAAGTTGGAACTAAACTACAACGCCGCCTAAACTTATATTCTAACTTTTACACACTAATATTCTAACAATTTCCACCTTAGTGGTGATAGTTAGCTTTCTTCGATACGCAGTAGCTTTAACTAGTGCCGGAACCATACCGGGGACCGCCTTTGTCAAGGCACCAATAGTAATACCCGCAACTAACTTTAGCTCAAAACAGGGTCCCTTTAGGCATGTATCCTCCTTCAATTCTCTAGTAAGTGTCATATACTATGTTTCGGTTGTTAACAAAGTCATCATGTGCTCCAATATAGCTTCGAAGCTCACCGCACATTCATGTATCATAAACCCCGTACCTTGTGATTGAACTACCCATGACGGTGATCGATCTACCCATTGCGTAGTCATATTCCACAAAAGCTTGTACATCCGTCTGAAATCCACGATCAAACCCATCTAACATTCACACATCCAGAGATGCTATGTCAGGTCTTATGCACACCACTTGATACTCATGATTTCCAGTTGCATATATACATGACCCCTTACTCTTCTTTTCTTCATCACGATTCTCTGAGAAACCACCCTCCAACGACAACGTGGAGTGGAGTTCCCCCTAACAATATCTAAACACACGCCGTTTTTAAAACTAAAATCGTGACACCCTCATATTATTACCACTCTGAGTCCTGAAGATTTCCATACCAAGTATATTTTCCTTTGCTTCATCCAGCAAACCCTTGGTAACCAAGATCTAAGCCTTACTTTCGTAAGTAAACCCCATATAATCTATATAAAAGAATAGATATATGAACATACCTGGTGCATGCTTCCAGCAATATATGTTATTGTCGTCACTGTTGCCTAAAACCATTGTTGAGCATACACATACTTGACCGAGTATCCATATCTTCTTTCATTACAACCATTCACTTGGAAATTACCTCACAAGTAACTGCACCCTGAAAGTTAATAACTCATGTGCATATTCTTCTATCATTGCATCAACTTCTAAAGCAACCATAAGCCATAATATTGTCACCTCTAAACTTGAGTGGTTCTCGTATTGAACATTGCTCCCTCTCATGTGCAAACTGATAGGCGATTAAATATTGAGTCAGAAAAACATGTGAACCATCACCGAGATCGGAACTCCCTAGAGGTTCCAACTCCATGCAACATCTGTATTGAAGCCGTACCTACACAAGACCCTTTAAGAGTAGAATACCGGCCATTCTCAAAGTAAACCATGTCCCTAAACATGACAATGTCAAATACCGTTGACATCAAGTAAACCCTTTG
Source organism: Chrysanthemum seticuspe (assembly GCA_019973895.1). Lineage (NCBI taxonomy): Eukaryota > Viridiplantae > Streptophyta > Magnoliopsida > Asterales > Asteraceae > Chrysanthemum > Chrysanthemum seticuspe. The sequence continues at coordinate 29,524,223 of BPTQ01000009.1, forward strand.
TAAAATTGATCGAACCTAGTGAAAAACTCACATGAAATAGACTAACAAGTACCTTGTGTGCAATCATTCAAAGTATTGATTTTTCTTCACTCTTCAATCGACTCAACCCTTGTAGAATACCCTAACAAAAAATCGACTAACCCGAGAGCTAACAAAAAAACCTTTTGAAGTAAATATTTTGTCGATTAAACCCTAGCAAACCTGAAATTTGAAACCCGAACTAGTCGACAAAACCCTTGATGATAGAAGAACCCTACTGGAAAACCCTGAACAAAATCGATCAAAGAAAACCATGTGATGACACCCTTGCTCTAATTGATCAAACTTTATTACCATGTAACCTTCTTTTAACTGAAACCTTGGAGTTGAAACTTCTTGTAAAACCTTGTCATCTTTGAAGCTCAAAACCGAAACTCCAAGAACCTTGTGACAAAAGAAAATGATTTCCTATAACCCTAGGAGAATCGATTTACCTCCTTGCAAGAAAACTTCAAGAACCTTGTTGCCCAAGTAATCTTGACTCGTAAACTAAGAAACCTTGAACCTTGTTATCTACACAATGATAGCCAAATAAAAACCAAAACGACAAAGAACACAACCACCAAATCAGAAACTTCGGTAGCATATCCAGTGCGATCCTAGACCTATGTGTCTTCAACCTACGATTCGAAATTTGTATAAATCGGTTAACAAACACGCAATCAGTTCTCTCACGACTGCGCAGTAACCGACGAACCAAACCCGGTTCACTCCTTTATCTTGTTTTGGCTCTATCCACGCTGTGTGATTTGTTCTTCTGGAACAAGGCTCGGATACCAATGTTGGAAGAAATTCAACAAACCAATTTCTAGAACGGAACCACGAATCAAAAACTACTCCAACAAGACTTCGACAAAGGGTTATGATCCCTTAATGTCAAATAAACCTCACCCCCTCATCTCTATTTATAAAGAATGAAGGGAAATAATCTATAATTTAGGAGGTTAAGATATTTCCTAATACATTACTAATCTCCTTATGTTTGAGCTAAATTACAACTAGCCCCCTAAACATCACATACTAATATTCTAACAATGACTTTGAGGCTAAAAGATCCATCCTAATCTTTTCATCCCGATTACAATGTGGCATCTTACCTTGTATAATTTAAACACGAAAAACGTGGGAGAAAAACATAAAACCCGAACCACCAAAACTATCTCTAAGACTTCTATCACAAACAAGAAATCCATACCAAACCCAAACAACCAATGCAGATTCTATTAACTCCAAACAAATAAATAAACAAACATTTAAATAGCTATATCAAGTGCATATATACTTGATCATTGAATAACTTATGGCTCACATCAACTCCATAATACATAAACATATGAGCTAGCGTATCTGTGATACAACGAGATCGAATCACATCTGCATGCATATCCCAGTCTATAGACGGAGTCTATAGCCGGCGTCAGAACGTCTACTATTGCCCTTCTCACGCTATATATTGGTGCCCATGTGTCTATACCATATCACTCATTGGTAACGAAACTAATTGCCTATAAGACAATAAGAGTAGCGTTGTCCATTCCACCTTACAACCGGGGCAGGGTATCGAAATGTACCACGTTACCTTATATAACTTAAACAGGGAAACCGTTGCCGAAAAACATCAAACTTGAACCACCAAAACCATCTCCACTAGATCCATCACAAACAAAGAATCCATACCAAACCCAACAAAATTAACCAATGCGGATTATATTAACTCCGATCGGCTATTTCAACAATAATTGTGCACAAAATGAGCAAATGTCAACAAATTAATTGTGTATGGAAATTGAATTTTTGGATAATATGAGGTTACAATCTAACATGACTGCACAAGTTTCTATTTTTAGTAGCTTATTTTTGAAAAAGAAAAGAAAAATCAATCTTTTTAATCTTTAGTGCCAAACATGCCATAAAATAACTACGTAATTATCCCGATTTAAGTGATAACCTCGACCCAAAACACACAAACTTTTCTTAATAATTCCGCAGCAACGTACAGGTTGCAACTTTCTAGTTGTCATTAAAAGAGGGTTCAAAGGCTGCTCCTGGCATTAACATGAGATCAGTGCAGACTAAATTACCATAAACATAAAGGCTTACGCAAAACTGTAATTTTTGGAAAATCCAACTTGTTTCGATTTCTTTGATTTCACGTGGCTTTACAAGCCCTAGAATCCATTTAGAAAGCAAAACTAAAACACAACAATCAAAGGGAAAAATGTACAACAACATTTTCATATGTTGCAGCCCACTCCCATTTGTAAACATATAATCTCGCCATTGCTTCTAACTCAAAGGACCAGACTTGCTCGTTTAAAAGTTAAAAACCGACTAGTGGTTACTAGCAGTTACATAACCATAAAACGGTTATAAAGTAGTTATAGATAGGGTAGTTATTTAACCGCCAAATAACCGCCAAAAAGGGTTACATTTGAACCGATGTGTCGTTTGGGATTATGTCCATTCGACTAGTATAAATACAATGTTTCATTTATATGTTAGACGATTTAGTTATTCAAAGATCCATATTGTTATTGTTTGCATATTTCATATCGACTCAACATCACAGCGTAGGGACCAACATTTGGCATCAAGAGCCTTCTTACATCTCATTACAAACACAATATTCATCATCCAGATTTCTTGTTAACAAGGCAACACTTACCAGCCCTTGTTTAGCGAGACAGAACCAAACCCAGAAATTGTCAACGAGATACATACCAAACAAAAAAACCCAACGTGGAAGAAGAGAACCAAGACAGAAAACACAACGCTGGTCTTTGGTTCAAGAAAAAGAAAACAGAAACATTGTTTCTGGAAAGAAGAAGTACTCGCTGAAATTTTGTTTCAGGAGAAGGGAAGACGTTTCAAACTAGGAGACGTTGTTACTTGAATAACTAGGACATAAGACAAGTCGTATACAACTCGTCTTTGTGTCGAAATTGCAAACGGAGAGGACACCATCCCATTGTGGTGTCGGTATTTTCTGTTGTAAAGCATTAATACGCATCAACAAGAAAAAGAAAGAAGCGCTTGAATACCTTGTATAGTAGACGGCATATACAAGAAGAGAAGAAAAAGACGTTGCTTGGAATTAGAAGAAACACAACCGGTTTAGAAAACAATCAAGTATTGTTTTTGAAAGAAGAGACGCTAGCGATATAAGAATATTAACAAAGGACACAACTTGATCACTTGTGGGTTTTTGTTGGAAAATACCGAAAGGTATTTTTGGGGTGAAGCACATTCGGTGTGGAACAAAGGTAAAGAGAAAGGTTGTGAGACGCGGCAAGCAAACGTAGAAGATTACCATTTGTTGGTAAAGAAGAAGGAACAAGTAAATTAACTTGTTTTTGTTGAAAATACCGAAAGGTATTTTGGAAGGAATTGTGTTCGGAAAATAGCCAAGACCAAGAGTTCGAAGGCAAATCATTATTACATCGATACACAAGAAAGGAGAAAAGACAACGTGGGGAAAGAAAGAACGTGGTTGGTATTATACTCAAGTACCGACAAAAGTGGGAATACGACTGTGTTTAATACACAACAAAGAGGTCACAAATTCAAAACTTTGGATTTCTCTTATACTTTAAATAGTATAGTTCGTTATTTACATTACTAGGAAATCCCGAAAACTATATATTGATCCCGTACTAGTAGATTCCCAGAAACTATTTCTGTTCCCATAGTATTAAGTATATCATACTTAGTTAGGATTCCCATAGAAAGTGAAGATCATAAGAACTATCAATATGCCTGGTGACGATGCAAGTGGCAGTAACACTGCACCAAAACCCGTAACCCCTATGACACAGTATCAATGCCCAAAACTCAAAGCCACAAACTATACAGTTTGGACAATACAAATTAAGGTGATACTAGAAGCACAAGGTTTATGGGAAGCAATAGAACCTAAGGCTGATACACAAGTAGATGCTAAAAAGGATAAGGCAACAACTGCCTTCCTATATCAAGCATTGACCGAAGATGTGATCTTACAAGTAGCAAGTTGCGAAACAGCAAAAGATTTATGGGATTCATTAAGAAAGAGACACGTTGGAGAAGAGAAAGTGCAACAAGCACGGTTACAATCATTGATGATTGGATTTCAGACCCTTCAAATGAAGGAAGATGAAACGGTGGATGCATTTACAGCCAAACTGAACGGCTATGCCACAAAGGCAAAAGAATTAGGAAAACCTTTGGATGAATCACTTTTAGTTCGAAAACTATTAGATTCCACACCCGATAGATTCATTCAAATAGTAGCATCCATAGAACAGACAAGTGATCTTGATGACATTACGTTAGATGAGATCGCTGGAAAACTTAAGGCATTTGAGGAGAGAATAAAACTCCGAAAGGGAGGACAAGTAGAAAGCCAAGATAACCTATTATTCGCACAAGGCGAACACTCTAGAAATAAGAAACGATTTACCAAATATAGGGGTAGATCAAACAATTCTTGAGGTAATTGGCAGAATAAGGGAAAAAGAGATAACTCGAATGGAGGAAACTCACCTCACAACAAGAATAAAGGTGAGTGGGATAGAAAGAATTTGAAATGTTACAATTGCGGAAAACCCGGACATTTCATAAGAAATTGTAAAAGTCCACCAACAACTCAGGAACAATCAAACCTTATCTTAGAAGACGATGAACCATCATTATTAATGGCTATACAAGAAACTGAAGAAGTCTTGTTAAATGAAGAACAAGTACACCCCCGAAAGTATGCTACAACAGATGCTAGCATATGGTATTTAGATAATGGTGCAAGTAATCATATGACGGGCACCAAAGGCCATTTTAAAGATATTGACGAGAGCATCACTGGACGCGTTCGTTTTGGAGATGGATCGTATGTAGAGATAAAGGGTAGAGGTTCGATATTATTAGGATGTAGAAACTTGCAACAGAAAATTATTTCGGATGTTTACTACATACCAAACCTCAAGAGCAACATACTTAGTCTAGGACAACTTACTGAAATAGGTTGCAAGATCATCATGGATGGAAATTTACTGACTTTGTATGATAAGAATAAGAAGTTGTTGATGAAAGTAGAACGATCTAAGAATCGACTTTACAGTATTAGATTACATATAGTAGCACCTATATGTCTCTTAGCAAACGTAGACGACCAAGCATGGTTATGGCATGCTAGATTAGGTCACCTGAACTTTGATGCGATAGACAAAATGACGAGAAAAGGTTTAGTAAATGGAATACCTAGAATAAACCATGCAGGACAAATCTGTGATGCATGTTTATTAGGAAAACACATCAGAACACCTTTTCCAAACCAAGCTAAATTCAGATCAAAGAACCCATTGGACTTAGTATATGGAGATCTTTGTGGTCCCATAAGTCCAACAACACACTCTGGAAAGAAGCTCATCTTCTTATTAGTAGATGACTGTACACGTTTTATGTGGGCTTACTTTCTAACTTCGAAAGATCAAGCATTCAACACATTCAAGGAATTTAGGCAGCAGATTGAATCAAAGTTGAAGTTGAAAATTAAGATGCTAAGAACGGATAGAGGAGGTGAATTTACATCACATGAATTCACAAAATACTGTAAGGAGAAAGGAATAGAAAGACAATTGACAGCACCATACTCACCGCAGCAGAATGGTGTAGTAGAGAGGAGAAATAGAACAGTTTTATCAACTACTAGGAGTATGATGAAAGCGATGAAGTTACCCTTAACTTATTGGGCGGAAGCAGTCAGGCACGCCATTTACATACTCAACAGGGTACCTACGAAAGCCCTGATAGATAAAACACCATATGAAGCCCTCTATAATAGAAAACCAAACTTAGAATACCTAAGAATATTCGGATGCACAGCTTATGCTAAGGTAACAATACCACACTTGAAGAAGCTAGATGATAGAAGCATTCCAATGATTTATTTAGGAGTTGAAGAAGGATCAAAAGCGTGTAGACTATATGATCCAGTAGAAAAGAAAAAACATCTTAGTAGGGATGTGAAGTTTATGGAAAAGAAACCGTGGAATTGGAACAATAATGAGGAGGATACAGACACAGGTGATACGTTTTGGACTAGCTTTATGGTAGATGGAGTTGACTATGATAATACTACACCAGTCAACTTAGAAAACACTGATAACACGTATCAAGAACAAGTACCTATACCAGATCCACCCTCACCAATCACACCACCATCATACACTTACAACCCTAACTCAGAAGATGAAGAAAGAGCTACTATAAGTTCATTCGAAAGCTCGGATCCTAGATTTGATCATAGACCTATACAAGGTTTAAAGGACATTACGGAAATTTACCAAACTGCACGTGAAGTAGAAGCACCTAGCTTATTTTTCACAGAAGAAGAACCCCGTAATTACAAGGAAGCATCAAAAGATGAGAAGTGGATTGAGGCCATGCAAATTGAATTAGATTCAATTAACAAAAACAACACATGGACTCTTACCACATTGCCCAAAAATCAGAAGGCAATAGGACTCAAGTGGGTTTATAAAACCAAGAGAGATGCACAAGGTAGGATCATAAAGTATAAAGCAAGATTAGTAGCAAAAGGTTATGTACAAGAACAAGGAATAGACTTCGATGAAGTGTTTGCACCAGTTGCTAGGATAGAGACAGTTCGATTGATATTAGCACTAGCAGCATATCATGGATGGCAAGTACACCACTTAGATGTAAAATCAGCATTTTTACATGGAGAATTGAAGGAAGAAGTCTATGTTACACAACCTGAAGGTTTCATACAACAAGGAAACCTTGGAAAAGTCTACAAGCTAACTAAAGCTTTGTATGGCTTAAGACAAGCACCTAGAGCTTGGAACGTGAAGCTTGACCAGACCTTGAAGTCCCTAGACTTTAAGAAATGTAATCTCGAACAAGCAATCTACACAAAGAGAAGCAAGACTTCTACAATTATCGTTGGAGTATATGTAGATGATTTAATAATCACGGGCACTCCAAAGAAGGAAGTAGACTTGTTCAAATCCCAGATGGAAGATAAATTCGAAATGAGCGACTTAGGTTTGCTAGCATATTACCTTGGGATAGAAGTTACACAGACAGGAGGAGAAATTACGATCAAGCAAACAGGATACATTAACAAGATCTTAAAAGAGACAAGTATGACGGATAGTAATGATACGAAGACACCTATGGAACCCGACACTAAGTTGGTCAAGGCGGAAGATGGAGAACCAGTTGACGCAACTTATTACCGAATCCTAATTGGAAGTCTCAGATATTTACTACATACAAGACCAGATCTTAGTTACCCAGTCGGACTACTCAACAGATTTATGCAAGACCCGAAGGATCATCACCTGAAGGCAGTGAAACAAGTAATCCGATACATCAAAGGTACGAAAGACCATGGAATAATATACAAGAAAGAAGGAGGCTACAAGATTACAGGATACAGCGACAGTAGTTATGGAATCAATACAGATCAAGGAAAAGGCACTACTGGCATAGTATTTTACTTTGGAGAGTCACCCATTACTTGGTGTACTCAGAAGCAACCGACAGTAGCACTCTCATCATGTGAATCAGAATTCATGGCAGCTACAACACCAGCATGTCAAGCCTTATGGCTAAAACGATTACTCGGTGAATTAACTGGATTAGAAGAAAAGAAGATAACGCTTAGAGTTGACAACATATCAGCTATACAACTCGTAAAGAACCCAGTTTTTCATGGAAGGAGCAAGCACATAGACATTCGCTATCATTTCATTCGTGAATGCGTAGAGAATGGTCATATCAAAGTGGAACACGTAAGTGGAGAACTACAAAGAGCAGACATCTTAACGAAAGCTTTACCAAGACTCAAGTTCGTGACTATGCGACAAATGCTCGGAGTTCAAGACTTAGGACGAAGCAACGATCAAGATTAAGGAGGAGATTGTAAACATATAATCTCGCCATTGCTTCTAACTCAAAGGACCAGACTTGCTCGTTTAAAAGTTAAAAACCGACTAGCGGTTACTAGCAGTTACATAACCATAAAACGGTTATAAAGTAGTTATAGATAGGGTAGTTATTTAACCGCCAAATAACCGCCAAAAACGGTTACATTTGAACCGATGTGTCGTTTGGGATTATGTCCATTCGACTAGTATAAATACAATGTAAATGTTTCATTTATATGTTAGACGATTTAGTTATTCAAAGATCCATATTGTTATTGTTTGCATATTTCATATCGACTCAACATCACAGCGTAGGGACCAACACCATTTCCTACAACAATCGGGGTGCAATCACTGAGTCTAGACCACATGACCATCAAGTTGGTTCACGGTTCACCCCTCAGGTCCAGTCTAACTATCATCAAAGTTTCATGATTAACCATTTACAACTCTAACACTAAAACATCAGATTTTAACCAGCTTCATAAATCACTTGAAACTTTAAGTTTCTTTTTCTTCGGTTTGTCTTTGATTATTGTGCTGTCAAAGGGCTCTGCATCATTAGACATTCCAGCCATTATTGAGGTGCTCAACTTTTGCCTCTTCTTCGGGGTTAACTTTTTGGGTGCTTCGTCCATTGACATTTTGGTTGGCTCGGACGGTTCTGCGTCATTCGACATACCCACTATTGTTGAGATGTTTAACTTTCGCTTCTTAATTTGGGGTTAACTTTTTGGGTGCTTCTTCCATCGACTTTTGGTTCACTAGTTCCATTGACTGTTTTAGCGCTTCTTCCATTGCTATGAGATCTTCTGGCGCTACTATTGGTTCTGCAGGGTCCACAGGTGGTGGTGGAGGTGGTTCATCATAATATATGGCATCATCGAGGGCGTAAACTAGTAAAGCAAGTGATGAAACAGTCGAGATTTTGGCAGCAGTTGAAGGTGATGACCAATACCACCATTCTTTTTTCAAGTGCTCTGTTTTAATCATGTCCTCTAAGATCATAGTCGCTTGTGCCATCTGAAATGCATAAAGTTTCGAAATTTATCACATAAAGATACTTCAGGTCAATCACGTAAGAGACTAAACTGATAAAAGATAAAAAATAAGAATGCAAACTTACCTCATAAATAGATTGGGCCGATTTCACAAAAGAGCGCCAAGCTCTTAATTTATCGGACCCTCCTCTTGAAGGTCTAAAAGCTTCTCGCGAAAGAGCTGCTTCAATATCCAGTAAATTAATTTTCAAAGACCGAATAATTTCAAAAGCTTTACCAATTAACGTCCGGGAAGAAGAACACGACGGGGGTTTTCCAGTTTTACCCTCGGAATTTAACCCGTCAACCTCATATGGTGACTCGTTTTGGGGTTCTGTTAACCTAGAATTGTGTCTGACCAAGAATCCAGCTTTGTCATCTTGAGGGTTTCCATTTGACCAAGTCAATCCATTAGCCAGAGTCAACTGCTTCTCGAGAGTGTCACATTGATGCACTTCGTGACTGAATAATGTCGAGTGGCATGAAGAACAATGGTGTCGTGTAGACCCCACTAGTTCCAAACAATCACACCGATATATTTTCCCCTCACCATTGTCCTTCAGGAATGAACCAAATTTCTTTTCGAATGCTGCCTTTGCATTGCTGACATGAACCGTTGACCTCGAGCAATTAGCTTGCAGATCAATTTGAAGATTCTGATCATTCGATTTGTTTCTTTGCCATTTAAAAATCGACTTTTTAAGTTCCTTTTCCTTTGCATCATCATCTCTCAACCACTCAATCAGAGCCTCAACCTCGGCATCTGATTCATAGCAATTCCAAGTATCAAATTCCTCACCATCACTGTCGGGACCAGATACAAACAACCTTCCGGGGCGGCCAAGAACCCAGTAGAGTTTTCCTGCTGAGTCATGACCCAAGAAGTTCCTATTAACATCACAATTATCTGTGCTCATATGATTCCGAATTACCGTCGAACCCAAAGTCTCGTCACACAAGAATTGTAGAAGCATAACCCTCTGCAAAAAATGTTCAAAGAGATTGAGTAACTCTTCATTTCGTTTATATAAATTCGTCAGTCCTCACAATTTATTCATGTCACCAAAATATTAGTTCCTAAATCGGGACAGTAAAAAGTATAATCACCTAAACAACAGTTGCAAAAGTAGATAGCTATTTTATGCAATTTGCCTTTCTATTTATAGATCCTTTTAAATGTCTCTTAACTCAATTACAACCAAGTATTTATCTTTAATCTTCCATTTAACTATTTCAAGAAATACAAAATACTATAATACTAGGACGGGGTCGGTCACTTTGAGTAACGAGTTTATATAGGTTTGGGTTGACATGGGTCATTTTCAGTATGGTTGACGTTGGGCTGTCCCATAAACACCATTTGCCCTTTTTTAGATAATATTATAAATGTATTAACTATGATTTATAAAACGATATTACTACACGAGTAATGACATTATGGAACAATTTTACGATCACTGGTGACCCAAACCACTCGTGCCCGTCTACTTTTTTATTTAACCCAATTTATATAAAGAAATAATTGACCCGTCCCAAAATAAATGGTTCAAAATAATTGACTTTGTATATCAAGCTTGTATTAATCAAAGATACATATTTTCTTATTGCTCCAAGGTTTTAAAATACAGTTCCGTTAGTAATTACAGAGCTTATTGCGTATCTCAACGCAAACGTAGATCTGTTATCTGATATTAGATATCTTCGGATCAATAATTTAACAGAAGTTTGTCGGACATTCAAAGTCAAAGTAAGACAACTAACAGTGATGCAATATAAGTCAAAACTAACAGTGATATTAGATATCTTCGGATCTGTTATCTGATATTAGACAACTAACAGTGATATTAGATATCTTCGGATCAATAATTTAACAGAAGTTTGTCCCAAGAGGTTTCCACTTGGTGGTATGGGGTAAGTTCTGAACAAATTAATAGATCACGTATTGCAATGATATCGTATTGGGCACCCGTTTGACACGTTCTTATTCGTATTCTTTAGAAGTGGCAGCATAAGTAGAGAATTTAGAGGAGAGTTCAGGAAATTTCAAACCCTTTCGGGTACATGTGAGGCTTCCCCTGTGATGGCCAATCAGTTCTCCATAAAGCTCTGCCTCTAGTTTGTCACTTATTATCTACATGCTCATTTTCCGTAAAACTAATCATATCATGAAGTAAAACCTTATGTAGAACATTTAAAGATGAAAAAGTCATATGTGCAAGTGAATTTGTAGAAAAATGGTATTTAGATGGTATTTATCTCTTCATTGAACGTTATGATATAGCTCTTAATTCTGAGTCCTTTGGTATATACATTCACAGATTTGTATTACGAGAGAAGGCAGCAATAAAAAATATGCATCAGTGTTATCACCGGGCCAACATGAAGGGATAGGGTGAGGGAGTGGATCTCAGTCCCCTTACTTTATGTTTTATTTGGTATTATAAACTGCGAGTTTTATGACTTATGTTTTGTATCTATATCAGAAAATGCACAGATGATCATGGTTTATCATCATAGGGCTGGAATTTAAGTGGCCAACATTCCACATCACGCTTTATTCCCACGCGCATGGACCGTTTATGATGGTATCATTTGGGCATTCTTCTTTTCAATAGACAATACGTCATGTTACTTGTTTAAGTTCCATCCGTATTAAACTGCCTTCTCTTTTTGCTACTATCAGGTGAGCCTCGCTAAAAGTATCTTGTCGCCAAATTTCACCATTTTTGCCTCATAATCATCGAGATAGTAGTCTTCACACATCTGTATTTGTTTATAAGGTTTAAAACTTTGAATAAATATGATTTAGCTCATCCCATTATATTGTGATTATGATACTATCACACGTTCTCTACTTCCTTTTCAGTTGGTGAATACCGGGAAAGAAAGAGCACACTTCAACCTTTTATTAACGTGGGAAGTAAGTTTCCATTTTGAGAAATTGAAAGGAATCAAAGGTGTCTGTTGGTGAATTAATAGCTTAGAACCAGAGACCAGTTGGCTAATTCCCCCATTTTTTATAGACCTCTATAAACGTTGGATTTGTGTTACTGGGTTATGAAGGATCTGAACTGGAAGTGATTTGGGCTTGTAAGAAGCTTCTTGAGCTTGGAAGAATGAAGGTCTTTGGGGGTACCCTTTGAATTCCTTTTGTGGAAATTTAAACGGGTCAGAAACGTTTCATCATAAAGTTTCTTAAGGATCGTGTTGGCTGTTATTGGGTCGGGTTTATTGGTGTTCATATCTGTTACTATTGTTGTTGTCCTGTTCATGATGAGAGAAAAGCAAGAAAAGAAGGTGAAAACAGTTGGAAAAGAAGAGGAAGAAATCGAAGACAATAATAAGCCATTGGTAATTCTTGGAAGTGTGTTTGTTGAGAATCTAAAGCAAGCTATAGACTTTGATACCATCAGCAGTATGGTGTGCCAGGTCAGCAGCCCATGAGGATGTATGTGCCGCCACCGCCTAATGGTGGTTATCCCCAGGTTAATGGGCCGCCTGGAGCTATGAATCATCCACCAGGTGGGTTGAAATTCTTTGATTTTGACTTTTTGTGTCAAGTTTGACTTTTTTTTTATTGTGTTTGATTTTATTGAATTTTGTTGATATGTGGAAAATTAGTGGAATTTGTGATGTTAGGGATAGCGGTAATTAGTTTAGGACATGTTTGTTTAAGCTTTATATACGTGGGCTTATGAGCTTATTTGATTTAGCCTTATATTTCACAAGCTATAATTTTTCACCTTATTTTGAGGCTTGTGGGCTTATATAAAAAACTTATATAAGCCGATGGATCTCAAAATAAGCCGGAAAATTGGAGCTTATGAAATATAAGCCGAAATCAAATAAGCTCATAAACCCACGTATACAAGCTTAAACAAACACCCCCATAGTGTTAGTGTAGGTTTAGGGAGTAGTGATGACAAGATGTTTTTGCGTAATACAGTGGAAAAATTGATTGATGTGGTGGTGAGAAACTTTGGAAGGATCTCTTGATCTTGATTCGTATTGTAGTTTCTACAAATTTTTTGGTATGGCGAACGTTTTTTTTGTCTAGCTTTGTTAGTTTTAGTTTACGTAGAAGAAGTTTAGTGGAAAATTTTGTGTTTTTAATGTTGTGGAGAAAAAGTTTAGATGGATCTCATGCTCATATTACACTTTCTTATAGACAATTTTTGGGTATGCATGCATTTTGGCCTAGCTTTACTGATTTTCGTTTAAAAAGAGAAGAAGAACAAAATGCGTTAAACCAGAAGGACCCCTTGAATTCTAGTAATATATTGTCACAGAAGTTTAGGGAGTAGCTTTGACAAGATGTTTTCTCGTACAGTTTTGTCGTGGTGAAAAAACTTTGGAAGGATCTCGTTATCTTGTTCATATTGCTTAGAGACCATTACACGCACGAAATTTTGGTACGAAAATATTTTGCCTGGCTTTGTTCATTTTAATTTTACACTTAATTTTAGGCAGTGTTTGGTATAAAGTAATGAACATAGGAATGATAACGACCATTATGACGGAATGAAAAATAACATGTATGTTTACTTTTATGGAATGAGCTTGTGCATGAGGAATGTGATTCCATGAAAAAATGCCCTTTTGATTCAGTATGGGCAGTACCCTGTTTTTTACTATTCCATCCTGGAATGAAAAAAAACTTGCATAAAACCCTCCAACTTCTATTAACCAAATTAAGAAAACTGTTCAAGGGATTGCTTATTTGCTCTTTCACACGCCTTCATAGTATTTTCCATGTCATCTTGTCTCGTGAACTGATTTTGCATAATCAAAGGATTAAAGTACTTGGAATTAAAAAACGAAAAGAGTATTGTTTTTCTTCATCGAGCAAAAGTATTTTTTTAATTTATTTTTACTATTCTTTCATTTGAAACACGCATACTCTCAACTTTCATGACTATAGTGGAAACTTTTTCTGAAAGAAATTTGGAGAGTAATATATGGTTGTGAGTTATGCGATCTTCAGTTGATTTTTGTTATGGAGTCTTTAAAGAGACTAGATTTAAGTCGTTTCATATATTTATTTCATTCCATTTGCAATGTATCGAAACCTAAACTAAACATTATTATTGAATGGAATAAGTTGCTCAATTACTTTCTTCATTTTAAAACTATGTGCATTCCATTCCATTCCGTTACTGCTTCATTCCGTCCAACCAAGCATACCCTTAGTGGAAAACAAATATGCTTGTAATGATCCAAAAGGACCCCTCGAATTGTAGTAATTAAAGGTCACGAAAGTCCTGTTTATTTTCATGCTAAACAATTTGCGACTGCCATGTTCATTGTTAGTAGGCTTTTATTTGTAGTATACTTTCCCTTTAATGGGTTCTCGAATCGTGATTTGTCGTCAGCAGAACATGATTGCAACTGAGTGCTTCTTGCCCTTTACATGCCAAGGTATCATAATCCTTTCAACTACACTATTTGGTTTCTATTCCTTGCACATGTTATCACTTTTGGGCTTATGGCTCCATAATAGTTCACAATATAAAACTTTGGTAAACAAATTAGAATGTCATGTCATCATTTCAATCGGCGTTTATGAGACATTGGTAGTCTCTTGTTTCTAAATCCAGTTGTTCACGATTGGTGCATGGAATATTTTTCCGAGACCACTACTTTTCAGGATGCATCAGGTAAGCTGCTTTGTACATCCATGATCTATGAATTCCAGTATTATTGTCCTTATTTCAATTCATGTTATTAATTCAGCTGGTGTGCCTAGCTGCCATCTCTAATTGCTTGTGATATTTTGGTAAACACCATTGATTAAAGTTTGTTAATTAACATGATCTATATATGCTTAAAGTGTTGAATTGAAGACTGTTACGACCTCTATTCATTTTTTGAACTCGCTCTAACAAGTTGGCCTAGTATTTTTGTCTTTTTTATGCAGGGCTTATTCGTTATCCCTCTCCATACCCACAAATGATTCGACCTGGGTATCCTCAACGACCACTTGGACCAGGGGGAGTCATTCCAGCTTTACAACGCCCTCCAATCATGCCAATGACCACCTGTGCTGTTTGCTGTTATTAGGCCACCTATGCGGGGTCCAGTGATTCCTACTATTATTAGGCCACCTATCAATCTAAACATAGCTCCTGTTGAAAAGCCAATGACAACAATTTATGTGGGAAAGATAGCATCAACGGTGGACAATGATTTCATGCTCTCCCTTTTGCAGGTAAGTTTGTTACCACCTGTGCTGTTTGCTGTTTTGGAAACAGATTTTAGTTTGCATGGGCTTACAGTTTTAAATGTCTATCGCAGCTATGTGGGCCTGTTAAAAGTTGGAAACGTGTACCAGATCCCACTACAGGAGCGTTGAAGGGCTTTGGGTTTTGTGAATTTGAATCCGTGGAAGGAGTATTACGTGCTTTACGACTGCTGAGTAAATTGAGTATTGATGGTCAAGAGCTTATGGTATGGTTGGATCTTTTTCTATTCTTCATCCTTATTATATTTTCTCTCATATTCTGTGTCATATTAAGAAACTTATACCTCATGGATGTTACATATTTATCTATGTCCGGAAGCTTATACTTGCATTTGTTGTTCATTTTGCCTTGGTGAAAAGGGTGGTCAGTTTCTTAACATATATAATGCGTAAGTAGCCAAAACGTAAGTAGCCAAAACGTGCAAATTCGGTAGCTGGTCATAGCAGGTAACATAATCTGCCGTAAAATTATACCTTCTAACAAAAGTATGTGTGTCGACTTTGATTACAAAACTAGATTTTTTTTTATGATCTGACACACTCATAAGCGTGTGGGTGAAAATTCGAAAATTCCTATTGCATGCTCTGTGCATAGCAATGAAGTTCATCGCATTCTCACTTATCATTTCTTATCTGTGTTTGCATGTGCGCCCATATTTACATGTATTCTATCATTCTTAACCATGCATTTTTTATAAATATTAATCCTTGATTTGTATATGCAGTTAAATTTTGATAAAGCAACCAAGGAGTATCTTAAGTGATATATTGAGAAGAAAAAAGAGAACTTGAAGAATCAGAAAGCAGCAGATGAAACTTGAAGAATCAGAAAGCAGCAGATGCTGAAGGTGCTGGTAAAGAGGAAGACAAGAAAGAACCTCTTAAGCCTTCCGTGGAGGAATCAAAGGATGTTAAAAAGGAGGATGATAACAATGAAGAAAATAAAGATAATATTGACTATGCTACTTTCGGTCTTGTGACTGATGAAGATAAGGAAGCTGACAAAGAAGCTAGTGAAAAGCTTATAGGAGTGATAGAAGAAAGGATAAAGAATAAACCTCTACCACCTCCACCTCCACCCCCACAAGCTCCTGTTACTGCTGTTAATATAACCTCTGAACTTCCAACGAAGTCGAGAGATGGCGATTCAGATGCTGACATGGCAAAAAATGGTTAGTATAAACTTTGGATTCCATAAAGGTTTTTGTATTCATATTTACCACACTAGCAACATATAAAATTCAAATTTGTTTTATAAAAAGAGCTTGTGTGGGTCCCCTACTTGATCTATCACACATAAAAAAGCTACCTTATTTTGACTTGTTTCCAAATTCCAACTCACCCATTTTCCACTCTTGCTTGCTTAATTGCCAAGTCTTTTTCTATTTTTTATTATTTCCTATTATTAAGATTTGTGAAAGCTTTTGGAATTTATGGATCTTTTTTTTTTTTTTTTTTTTTTAATAAATATATGGCATTATTCGATTAATAAGGTCATATCAACATGAACTTTTTTTCTCCCGAGAAAAAAAGAATAAGAAAACTTATGCATGCCTCTCTCCCCTGTATTTTGCCTAGAGTTCTTTCTTGTTGAGATCAAATTATTTTTATTTTTTATTTTATTTTTTTTATTATTATTATGTTTTTACATTTGTTCTTTCACAAATGGGTGTTAATGTATTTTGTTTGATAAAATATTATTACTGTAGTATTTAAGAATCAGATATTTCTAAAGATAAGGATTCCGTTTGGGAATATGCATAGACCTTAGGTGGTTTCCATAGATCAGATTAGTATGATTTGTAAGTTTGGTTAGTTAAATTTAGTGCCTTTTTTTCGCTTTCATTATACCATTTTTTTATGACGTTATACAGAACGGATTGCATGAACGGATAAGACCATGGATCTCCAAGAAAATAACCGAGTTTTTGGGTGAGGAGGAGACAACATTAGTATATTATATTGTGTCAAGCACTCAAGAACACGTGACGGCAAATGAGATGTTGGAGCGGCTTCAATCTATTTTGGACAAGCTGAAATGTTAGTGTTAAAGATGTGGAGAATGCTCATTTTTGAAGTCAAGAAAGTGGAGACTGGTCTTGCAGGAAGAGCCAAGGCTTAAACGGTCTCCTTGTTGTCATCATTGTGGTATTGTCGTCTTTTGTTATAGCATTAGCACATTTCTTTTCAGTAACATATTTTGACAACTTTGATAAAAGTCAAATCTAAAGATCAATTTAGCTGACGTATCACCAACATCTTCTTCTGAATAATTTGTTCTAAGATCATTGAGCTAGTGTCATGTATCTGCAGAAACTATTTCGCTCATCCTGTAGTCCCAAGTTTCGCCTTTTTAAATCAAGCAAATTTTTGTCTCTGATTCTATATATGTTCATAACTTACTGGTATGAATGACAATTACTCGGGGTTGCTTGGAAGTGATTGCATATTCCCATATGGTAGTGCGAATATGCAATAACTTCTAAGCGGTTGATTATAGTAAAGCTTAATGAGATAAATTAGCTTGTTTTTAGCGTACGTGTATGCGCATGCTTTTGTTGCTTTGAAGATGTGCTAAATATTTGTACACTTAATGCACACGCCGATGAGGCGTAGTTT
This sequence comes from Chrysanthemum seticuspe, assembly GCA_019973895.1. Lineage (NCBI taxonomy): Eukaryota > Viridiplantae > Streptophyta > Magnoliopsida > Asterales > Asteraceae > Chrysanthemum > Chrysanthemum seticuspe. The sequence goes on from BPTQ01000009.1 coordinate 29,542,090, forward strand.
GCAAATATACACTTATTACGCAAGTATGTCACTTGATCCATGTTTTATTAAATGAATAAGGGGAGTTCGATTCTGCCTCAAGCATCTTTCATCAAATATTTTGCTCCTACCCCATTTCATTATAAATATTAAATTAATGTATATGCACAAAATTATAAATTTTAAAATGAAAACACGAATTATTGTGATATTTTAATGAATACACGAAATTGTACATATACGAACAACTCAAGTTGTTTCTTTTTATGAGATTGTGCAAGGATATCCGAATAAGTTTTTTTTTTACTACATGTGCTCAATAACGATTTATGTAATATTTCTTTAGAAGTTTAATCTATGCGTACAAGGGTTTGAAAGTTAAATATGGCTACAATTATTTTAACAAGTGTATAAATATTAGAAAAAAAAAAGCGCAGCCTCACAAGTTATTATGATCTGAAAAATAAATATATATGACAAAGCCGCATAGTTTTTCTAGGGTCATTACATGCATATTGTTTAGAACATGATATTGGTAGTTAAATTTAAATAACATCAACCTCAACATCATGATAGTTAAATAAAGTTATATCCTACGTCCAACAAAAATCTAAATAAAATATTAATCGATATTAATAAATAATGAAGAAAAAGGGGGTATTATAACTATATAAGATAAGGATTTTACAAATTTTTATAGAATAATCTTATTTAACGATCGTGCGTATGAACTATGTTAAAAACTGGTTCAAAACAAGAAATCTCCTATCTCCTCAAAAAATATCACAAGATAGAAAATGATGTCTAATAAATACTTTTTAAGACTCATGAGTTTCCTAACACGTCTGTTTTGAGATCATTAACTTAAGTCTTCATCATATTTTCCACAAAATTGGACAAATTTATTTTGCATACTTTTGAAAAAACAAGAAGATAAGAATTAGTCAAGCTTCAAAGCATGTATAATTAGTCAAGATAAGAATTTATTTTGCATACTTTTGAGGTCATTAAGTTAAGTCTTCATCATGAGTTTCCTATGGCTTTCTCCTATGTCGAGAATTTTTGAAGTAGCAATTAGTCAAGCTTCAAAGCATGTATAATTTAAAAAAAAATAAAAAAAAAAATCAAAGCAATATGATATTTCCAAACTCATCAATAAATATCACCAAATAAAAAATGGTGTATAATAAATATAAGTTTTTAGGATAAATATCACCAAATATAAAATGGTGTCTAACAAATATAAGTTTTTAGGAGTTACGAGTATCCTAATGTCGAATTTGGTACTTCATATTATTTTTCATAAAATAAGATGAGTTTACTTTTTGTATTTTTGAATGAGCAATAAAAATAAGACACGATTTGGGCCAATCCACTTGAAACTCGTTGGACTGTTAAAAGAACGTGTTAATTATATTACTACAAATGTATAAAGTCATCATTTCTATATATGATATGAAAATTAAGGTTTAGATTAATTTATGTTATTTGTATGACCTTATATACTTGTTTCTTTATTAAGAACTAGTGATAAAAAAATATTGATAATATATGTGCACGTACGATTTTTTAAAAAAGTTTTCGTTATGATAAAATCAATTAAAGTTTATCCTTTTTCGAAACTTTTATTCGTAATTAGTTTACTAAGGGTATATTATTTTTATATCTTAGTAATCCGTACTTTCATTTTAATATTTATTTTTTTGTTAATAATAATTTTAATCGTATTAGTTTTTAGCCGCGTGCACTGTTTTTGGTTAAATCACGTAAAACATTTAATACTCATATGGTTATATTACTCGTGTACACATGAATTTGAATATAATTTTTTCAATATATATTAATATTGGTAAATACCCATGTTATAAGTTTAATATTTTTTCCCGCTAATAATAATTTTAGTTGCATTTAATTTCTAAACCCGTGTATGCACAGTTAAACTTATAAAGCGAAATAACATAAATCGTTACTGAACAAAGATAGTTTTAAAAAATTGTTTAGGTTATCCTAATTTAAACTCATTAAGAGGAATCAATGAGTTGTTCGTATGTAGAATACCGTGTGTCCATTGTGTCCATTTACATACCACAATAACCTGTACTTTTGTTTTATATTTAAATTCCACTGCATATACATTAATTTAATCTATAATTTTAATAATATTTATAAATTACAACAAAATATAAGTTGTGTATTTTTTTTTAAAAAAAAAATCTAGGGTTATAAAGTATAGGCGGTATAAGCTAAATTAAACAAATAGTTTTTAAATTATTTAATCCAATTTACCTTTCTATTTACAGATTTTTTTAAAAGTCTCTTAATTCAATTACAGCCAAGTATCTATCTTTAGTCTTCCATTTAACTATATCAAGAAATTCAAAATAGCATAATACTTCACGTTAAGTTGAGTAGGTCTTCTAACTTCTAATTTGAGATTGTTAGCATTATTTTGTCATCATTTTCCACAAAACAAGACAAATTTATGTGTTGGATTTTGAACGACGAAAAAATAAAACAATTATTTGGGGCCATTTACTTTAAATTGACTAGACATTAGCCACTAGGTATGACTCCCTCTCCTGTATTTTGCCTAGAGTTCTTTCTTGTTGAGATATGTGTTTGACATTGCAAAACAATTGCTTTTTTATGGTTTCAGATAGGTATTTTGTTCGCTTAATGCAGTATTATTTAACGATCAGATATGTTTATAACAAGGTAAGGATTTCGTATGGGAATATTCAGTGACCTTAGGTAATGTCCATATATTAGATCAGTATGATTTTTAAGTATTGGTTAGTAAAAGCGTCTTTTTTTGTTTTCAGTATAACATTATTTCATGACATTATACAGAATGGATTGCATGAACGGATGAGACCATGGATCTCCAAGAAAATAACTGAGTTTTTGGGTGAGGAAGAGACAACATTAGTGGATTATATTGTGTCAAGCACTCGGGAATACGTGACAGCAAATGAGATGTTAGAGCGGCTTCAGTCTATTTTGGACGATAAAGCTGAAATGTTTGTGTTAAAGATGTGGAGAATGCTCATTTTTGAAGTCAAGAAAGTGGAGACTGGTCTTGCAGGAAGAGCAAAGTACAAATTGCAAAGACTTTATAGTCTTTAGACCCATATATCAAGTTGGATGAACAAGCAATAAATACAAATTGCAAAGACTTGAGAGTCTTTAGACGTCTAGTTTGGGGCTTCAATTTTATTTCCATGAATTTCTACACCACACAAATATATATCCTTTCTCGTTCAATTATTCTTTTTCTAAGTCTATATAAAGTTGCATAGAGGCGTATATGTTGATTTATCAAATAAAATAGCATCAATACAAATTATTTACAACATATATACATTATGAAAGAAAATATTTGCTTTTATGTTATGCAAACTCATGTTTTGTTTATCTTTTCACTTGTTCTACTATGGCTTAATACCACGGCAGCCACTTCAATTCCCTTGGCCAGAAACTGGTTGTAGCAGCAGGAGGGGCAACTAATACGTGCAACGATAATGAGAGACAAGCTCTTCTTGGTTTCAAAGCTCGCCTTCTAGACCCCGACGGCCTGCTCTCTACATGGAGACCCCGAAGAAGAAGAGGATTGTTGTAAATGGAGTGGAGTCACGTGCGACAACCAAAAAGGTCATGTCATAATGCTTGACCTGATGTGCGCCTATTCTACAGGTCGTGTTGGAGGTGAGATGAGCCTTTCATTGCTAAACTTAACATACTTGCATCATTTACTTCTGTCCGACTGTTCTTTCCATGGAACCATTCCCGCGTTCATTGGTTATTTGACAAATTTAACAGAGCTTTACCTAGGTAAGAATAATTTTAGTGGAACCATTCCCGAGTCCATTGGTAACATGACCCAGTTTTTTTCTCTTGACCTGTCTTACAATCAGTTTACTGGCACCTTTCCCAAGTCCATTGGTTCCTTGACCGGTTTAAATATTCTTAACCTTAAGGGGAATCAGTTGGTTGGAACCATTCCTTTGTCCATTGGTTATTTGACAAATTTAACACAGCTTTACCTAGGTGTGAATAGTTTTAGTGGAACCATTCCGGAGTCCATTGGTTCCTTGACCAAACTAACATACCTTTCCCTTAGTGGGAATAATTTCAGTGGAATCATTCCAAGATCCATTGGTTCCTTGACCAAACTAACATACCTTTTCCTTAGTGGGAATAATTTCAGTGGAATCATTCCAAGATTCATTGGTTCATTGACCAAATTAGCAAGGCTTGACCTTTCAGACAACTCTTTCTCTGGAACCATTCCTCCAGAATTTGGAAACCTCACCAATTTGCTAAGTCTTTCACTTTATTCCCTCAGTAGTTGTACAATTGAAAACTTTGATCGGTTGTCTTCTCTATCTTCTTTAAGTTACCTTGATATGGGTGGAACTTCTCTGGCCAAAGCAAACAACTCGGTAAATGTAATTATAGGTCTCCAAAACCTATCAGTTGTATTTTTAAGGGGATGTGACCTCTCAAAAATCATGCATCCATATTTTTCAGTTGTCAACTCTTCTTCATCTATTGCTTACCTTTATCTCGATAACAACAATCTCAACTCGTCAAGTTATCACTGGTTGTGCCCATTAGTTGGCAATAGGCTTTTCTTGTTTGATGTTCCTGGCAACTTGTTTGATGGGAATCTTTCCGATTTTCTGAACAACTTGTCTCGATGCACATCCCCAAATATGTTAATTTCATTGGACGCTTCAAATAACCAATTAACAGGGTCATTGTCTGATGACGTGTCAAACCTTTCTGTGAGTATAGAGTATATTGATTTCAGATCTAACAAGCTAGGACCTCGTTTCCCCAAATGGATACAAAAAATGAAAAAACTTAGGCATCTTGATCTTTCCAACAATAGCATTTCAGACACAATTCCTACAGAGTTCTGGAACCAATGGCGCCCTTCTCAATTGAGGTACTTGAATATCTCTTTCAACAATATAAGTGGGATATTACCGGAATCATTATCAAGTCAAGACCTTGAAAATGTAGATTTGAGTTACAACAGCTTTTATGGTCCAATACCTACTTTTCCGGCAGGTATAAGTATTTTAGATTTGTCCAGAAACAAATTCCAAGGAGGAATCTCTTTCTTGTGCCAAATCTATGAAAACTTTGAATTTCTTGATCTCTCGCGTAACTCGTTGACCGGGAAACTACCGGTCTGCTTGAAGAATTTGACGCATCTAAGAGTTCTTAATTTAGGCCACAACACTCTATCAGGATATATTCCTCCCTATGTAGGATGTTTGGGTCAACTCGAGACGTTATGTTTATACAACAATAGCTTCTGTGGAGAACTTCCGTTGTCTTTGCAGAATTGCACAAAGTTAAGCCTTTTGGACTTGGGGCTCAACAAATTAATTGGTAATATCCCTGTTTGGATTGGTACAAATTTGCCAAGGTTGTATGCCCTTAGCTTAAAAGCAAACAACTTTTCCGGAGCCATCCCTTCACAAATATGTCAATTAGTAAGTCTTCAAATCTTAGACTTGTCAATTAACAATCTCCGTGGAACTATCCCGTCGTGTGTGCATAATCTTACTTCCATGGTTCAAAAAGGATTGTCTACGGAACAAAATATACATCATTATCGTAGTAATTTTACTTTGGGAAACGCCGGTTACTTTTTTGACTATAGCTATATTGACCAACTGTTGATTGAATGGCAAGGAAAGGTAAATGAGTTTAGTAGAAATCTGGGATTGGTGAAGACAATGGATTTATCAAGCAACAGTCTCACAGGACAAATCCCACATGAGATTACCAATCTGCAGGGATTAGTAGTACTAAACTTGTCACACAACGCTCTACTTGGAGAGATTCCAAAAGACATTGGTCAAATGAAAGAACTTCTGACTTTGGATTTATCCGAAAACAAGTTCTCAGGAGGGTTGCCATCAAGCATGTCTCAGATGAATTTATTAAATGATCTTGATGTGTCGCATAACAACTTGTCTGGGAGGATTCCATCAAAGCACTCAACTCCAGTCCTTTGAACCATCAAGGTACATTGGAAATGCTGGACTATGCGGACCTCCCCTGACTGAGTATTGTTCCGGAGTGATAATTTTAGTTGGTGAAAGTAAGAGTGATGCTGAAGCCATAGATGAACTTAAGAGATGGTTTTATATTGGAGGGGCCGCTGGTTTTCCTAGTGGGTTTTGGATGGTAGTTGGCACTTTACTTCTTAACCGCCGTGTGAGACATGCTTTTTTTCAGTGTCAAGATAGCTTGAAAGATTGGGCGTATGTCAAGGTGGCGGTGTTCATGGCTAAATGGCGAAGGGTTTCACGTGCGTAGTTGTATATGTTTTTTGTGTGTTTTTTTCATCTACTTAGTATTGTAATTTCATGCTTTACTTGTATTTGGCAATGGTTTTTAGTCCCAGTTATTAATTAAATTGCCACTAACACCATGGGTGGCCATTTCCCTGCGCTGTGTATATACGACATAGAATTGCAACATACTTGATGATGTTAATGTATCATGGATTGCTAAAGTGAACAAACATGAACCCTTACGATAAGATATCAGGCTTCAAAAGCAACTGCAGGGGTGTTGCTTTAAGAAGAGGGTTTTAATAATGATAGATTCGTTAGTTTTGTAATTTGTAGTTAAGCAGATTTATGTTTCTTGTGTGGCTGTGTAAGTGGGCAAAAATGACGTGGAGCATGACGGTATAATCGTGCGACATGTCACATGACATGTACAATTGACGGATGACGTGAATTTTAGAGGTAAAAAACGAGGTTTGATGATAAAACCAACGAAGTTTGATGGGTAGTGTGGTAATTGTTTGATTTATGTCTGAGTCGATGTTAAAAAAAGTTTTTCAGTTAGCTGTAACTTTTTAATGTTTAGCTGATGATCTTTTTGCTACAATCTAACCATCAATCCAGTTCTTGTTCTTATCTAACTCGAGCGTACCCTTTTAACCGGATAAAAAAACAAAGAATAATATACAAAACAAAGCTACATTCAAAGGTATTCCAAAATTTTCTAGTTCAATGTTTCTAAAACATATCTTAATGCACTTTATGTAAGCTGCAGAAATCTAAGAGCACCCACAACATAAGCATTCTAACCAACAAGTCTTAAAATCATACCGTAACAAACTCAAACATATATCATTAAAATAAAATAATAATAATAATAATAATAAAATGATTTGCAAATGAAGTCTTTATTTGGACAGTTTTGAAGTCAACAACTCATACTCTTGTTAACAGCTCCAGAGTTAACCAAGACTCTTAGTGCACAAGAACGCAAAAGGCACTTGCCGCACAGGAGTGGCATCTTACCTTGTATAATTTAAATAGCGAAATCACGGGTGAAAAACATCAAACCCGAACCACCAGAAGCATCTCTAAGACTTCTATCACACACAAGAAATCCATACCAAACCCAACAAAATAAAATTAACCTATTTCAAGAATAAATTTTGCAATAATTAAACAAGGGGTAATTCTAAGAATGCATTTTTCGCTCAAGGTGTCATCACTTTTTAGGAAAAAAGTTTGGGTATTTCCAAAATAAACTTTGAGACTTGCGACTTTTTCCTTCCAATGTAAGAGTGACACGTGTCCTGACACTTTTCAGATTCCAATGATTTTCGTACCTATGATTTTTAGTCGACTAATATCCAGCGACTTTTTAAGATTCGCGCGATTTTTTTTTTTTGATATGTTCGAGAAAAAAGTCAAACTTTAAAAAATAATATTTTATTCCTTTTGCTCCTTCCCAATGTCGAGCGACTTAAGCGAATTAATTTTAGCGGTTTTTGGCCAAATAGTAGTTTTGTACTTTTTTCCAATTTTTACACCACGGTAAAAATACTTTTTACTTATCACATATCTTTCCTAACCAATGAATTAGAATAACACATACATTACACCCCCATTACAAAATTACTCCTACAAGTCAAGAACCATCGTCTTCTCGAAATCCTGCAAAAAAAATGTTTCGTATTCGGGTATGTTTTTTTATGTTGATATATATAAATTGTTCGTATATTTGTTTTTCCCCTTATTTATTTGAAATTAATCATGTTTAATAGTAGTTTTGCAACAACAATTTTGTTTACTTAAGTTAGCAAAAGGTTACAAAATTGTGTTTGGGTTTGTAATTTATCTGGTGTCTAGATGATTGAATGCAGTTTTGTTACTCCCCTTATATGTAATTAAGTAAAGTATTTTTTATTTTATTTTATTTATTTATTTATTTTATTTTTTCATTTGTAGGAATATGAGGCGAAAATCATCATCAGAAGTAAACCAAACTACTTTTCTTTAATAAAATCCAAGTTGGATAAAAATCTAAGGAAGTTGTTTAGGGAAACTTGTTTCGGTAAATGGTTGGACCTTTCTTATTTTGACCACGAAGCACATATGATAGATTATGTTTTACAAAAACAATGTTATCCGAATGAAAACCATTATGATATGCCGATTGTATATTATATTGATGACCGTCCCCTTCATTTCGGTCATCCAGAGTTTTCGCTTATCACTGGTTTTAATTTTGGAAAAGTAAGTTTTGAAAAATATGGATCTGGACACCTCAATTTTATGTCAAGGGTTTTCCCAAAACATTCAGGTTCAAAAATTACAAACTTAGATATTCTTGGCCTAATTGAGGATGAAGAGGCATTTGGTATCATATGCGACGAAGATGCAGTACGTCTTTGTCTATTGTTAGCTTTGGAGGTTATCTTCATGGGCAGATTATTGGTTCAGGAAGTTGATGTTTCTCTCATGCAATTAGTTGAAAATCTAGATGATTGGGATGCCTTTCCATGGGGAGAGCATATTTGGAGGCATTTGTATGATGAAATTTTGGATGTTGCAGATAAACACAAGTGGGATTTCCTTCAAGGTATTAACAAAGACCACAAGTTTGTTCCAACCTATACACTGTCAGGATTCGTTTGGGCTTTCAAGGTTAATATTTTATATATCAATATAAACTGGATTCATTTTGTGTATCAATATTTTATGCTATTATTTTTTATTGAAATTCCAAAATCCGTATAGATTTGGATACGGAGTCTTTTGAAAGAAGCATTCTATGGTGGAATAAAGTTCCTGATATTATGCCAAGAGGAGTAGCGTGGTCAAAGAATACACCCTTCAAAAGATCTGATTATAAGTTTCTTTTTGGAAAGGTAAAAGTAATATATAAAATTTTCTTATTAATGCAATCTTTTTTTCTACATTAATGCAATCTTTTATTGAACATTATTATTTGTTTTTTAAGGATTCGAATCCTGTTAAAGAACTGACACCGACAATAGCTGAGAGGAGATCTGATTGGTACATAAAGTTTACGGCATTTTTCCATGATTACATACCTAGAACTCCACCAGTGAAAACAACACATCTCTACGACGAGTGGTTGAAGAAGATGGCCGCAGCACGCAAACGTGGCAAGACTGAAAGGAAACATTTACCTATTATACGCAGGAGAGAGAGCAGTATAATAGAGATCAGCATAACACATGATCGTGTTATTACAGAGTTAAATAAGCGTTTGTTCAAACTTGAGACAATTATTCAGGTTATTTAAGCATTTGTTCAAACTCATAGACCCATCAATAATCACACGAATACTGATCATAATATACGTCCCTTTTTTCAGGTTCTTGCTCGAGAAAGAAACGGGGTAATATATCCTTTTTTTTTATCGTATATATACTTTGACATTATCAGGAACCTGCTAGCAGTGGATTGAAAAACACTAGCAGTGGTTTCATATACTCTAGCAGTGGATACACGAAATTTACAAAAACAGCCCTTCAAGTATTATCAGGAACCTGCTCAGTGGATTGAAAAACACTAGCAGTGGTTTCATATACTCTAGCAGTGGATACACGAAATTTACAAAAACAGCCCTTCAAGTATTATCAGGAACCTGCTAGCAGTGGATTGAAAAACACTAGCAGTGGTTTCATATACTCTAGCAGTGGATACACTAAATTTACAAAAACAGCCCTTCAATTATCCATTATCAGGAACCTGCAGTAGATTGTGGTTTCATATACCACTAGCAGTGGATACACGAAATTTACAAATCAGCCCTTCAATTATCCATTATCTTTCGTATATATCCTTTTTATAAATACTTATTTTCATTCTTAGGAGAAATTGGAGTTAAGTAACGATCTACGGCATCTTAGTGCACAGTTTTGTGATGAGCTTAATCACGATTTTCTTGACTTGTTTGAGTCAAGTCAGTCAAGCATTGAGACTAGTTCATCAGCGCGGCTAGATGAATTTTCTGATGACGATCTTGCAAAGGTAATGTACAAAATCAGTAAACAAGTGTAAAACTCTTTCCGTACCATAACATATCATAACGATAGGTTATTTATAAACGCTGGCAGGAATTTATTATCCAAGAAGAATTAAGGTTGCGACATGAAGAATTAGAAAGTGCCCGGTTAAAAGAGCAGCAGTTGATGCAACAAGAGAAGAGGTTGAGGATGGAAGAGGACAAGTTGATAATGAGGGAAGAGGAAAAGAGGTTGCAGTATGAAAATGAACGAAAGAAAAGGGGAGAAGCAATCATGAACTCAAATCATATGAAAGCCAGTAGAGCGCGTTTTGCAGTTTCCAAGAGGAGTGAACAACGTTCGGGTGAAGCTAATTCGTATTATTGGACCAATGCATATGCTGAAAAGAAAAGACGATGCTCTAGCTTACCTGATCCAGATATGAGTGAAAAACTTAAATTTGTCACGCCTTGGGTTGAGGTATGAAAAATACTTCTTGACAACCTTTTAAAATATATCTTGTTAATGACAAATGATTATAAGTTTAATCGTTTCATATACTAGGATCTTGCACGCTCCACCAATGCTGTCAACAGAGTTCATTTTACAAATGAATTTGACGAATTTCTTGGACAAATAGGACCACTTAACTGCAAGTTTCCTTGGTGTGACGATGTGTGTGTGGATAGAAGGTTTTGGGAAAGTTTGGTTTGCTTAGACCCGCCTAGGAAAGGTTGGCTAAGGGATGAGGCAAGTACTCATACAACTGTACATACAGAAATGATTTCTTATAAAGTTTATCACACTCATTCATGTTTCGAAATTTACAGCACATAGAGTTGTGGGTTAATTACCTTTGGCATGTTAGGCCCGATACGGCTAATTGGGCGATGGTTAGTAGCTATTTTGTTCAGCTTCTGTTACAAAATTCTTTGCCGTTGTGGTATGCTAATGGTGAAAGATACTCTATTCCATGGTCTGACGTTAAGCACGTAAGTAACGATATATATATATATATATATATATATATATATATATATATATATATATATATATATATATATATATATATATATATATATATATATATATATATATATATATATATATATATATATAAATATATATATATATATTTAATAATGCTGATTAGCTTTTGCCATATATTGATATTATGTTTGTGACCCAAACGTTGTAGGTTTTCATGCCGATTAATGAAACTGAAGCTCATTGGTTTCTTGCCCGTTTGGAGATAGACACTGGCATTGTTACCTTTTATGATAGCGGTCAAACTTTTGAAGAGGAATGGCGAGAGTTTTATATCAAACTGAGGGAGTGTTTACAGGTTTGGCTATTTATTCATATGTCATAAGAATTAATACATAACCGTTTAACCAGCTTTTAAAACATTAGTTTTTTTAAAACAGTGCTACTTTTGTCCACAGCTACAATTACCTGAGGTCCTAGCACAAGCGCAAGTATTTGAGAAGAAAGGCATTGATCCGGCTAGTTATTTCATTACATTTACTGTCGCTGAACAAGTACCGAAGCAGGTCGGGATATTTGGTGATTGTGGTATTTGGGTATGTATTTTTTTATACCGCTTGGCTTTTGGTCTACCATTGGATGTGAAGGATCGTATTCAGGCTGCGCTTTCATACCGTGAACAAATGGCTAGTTTTTTTTTAAACACCGTGTTTGTGTTTAGCTATGTTCTATTTTTGTTGATGTATTACTTGAAACAAATTCATAACCATATGCTCCCTTGAATGGTTTTGTATTGAACATGTTGTATTATACTTGTGTTCAAACTAAGGTAGTGACGTTGCAAATTTGTTTACTAGTAATATTTTTCTATAAAAATAAGCAAAAAAATATTAACCACACACCAAATTATGTATATACAAAGTAGGCCAAACCCATGCATGCTAGTTTACAAGTACTGTCCATTCGGTATGCATTATTCAACATTACATACTAGGCGACTTTTTTTGGGAGAGTTTGACTATATCTTAGATATATCATTTGAGTATGGCTATAATGTACTTTTTAGACACTTTTTAACTGTTCACTATTTTGTACCTTTTGTATATTTTGTACCTACTAACCAAAACTACCCCATATTTTATCTTACATATATTTTCTGTTTTTCAGACTTCTACTAAATATGGCATCAGAAAACACAGAATCAAAGGGCTGTTATGAATTATGGTATCAAGAATGGCTGTAAGTTTGTCCATTTACTTTTTCTCTGTTAAATTTTATTCAACAAGGATTTTGTTTTGCTGAATTATATCCATTGTTACACAGAATGTCTGAAAACAGTCAAGATCTTGGGTTTGATGTTTATCATGGCAGTCAGTTTTTTTTTACCCCTTAAGTTATTTAGGTGGAGATGTTTTACATTTGAGGTTACCTAGGTTGAGTAGGTTATCGTATTCTCAAATATGTGACATGCTGTTGAAAGAAATTAAGGAGGATATTTGGGCTTGGTATTTTTGTCTTCCAAGTAGTAGTCTGGAGCAAGGGTTGACCCTTGTAGGAGATGATAATGATGTCAAGAAACTGTATGACATGGCTGAGCTCCATGGTCTAGTTGAGATCTATGTTTGTCATCAGCCACAGGTTCATTTAGTTACCTACTATCACAAGAACCTGTCTTTTGATTCCTTAGACGATGATCTGACGTTTAAAATTAAAAGTCACGAAAAGAAAAAAAAAGATGTCGACTGTCTGTCGTTTGAAGAACTAATGGCATGGGAAGAAGAGGAAAAAAATTCACCAGCCTACCTTAGGACACCTTATATCAAGCCTTTTGTTGAAGCTAGTTTATTCAGAGGTAAGTCTGAATTTGGTGGTATTAATGACCTTGACTACATTCCTCCTTGTTCAAGGAGTACAGTCCGACCTTATGTGTCGAATGACTTTGAAGATTCTTGGACACAGAACTCCACTGTTACCGAGTGTTTGTCAAACGAACGTGGGTTCGAGATTAGTCCGTTAAGAGGTAAGAACCTTTTTAACGACTTTGAGGCTGCTGATAATCATGACCTTCAGGATCCACATTCTACTAGTTTACTCCCATCTATTCAAAACAGCCCTTTAAAGTGTAAGAGGTTTTTTAATGACATTGATGGCCTTCCTACAGTTGGAAGCTCAACTGTAGTTCAATATGTGTCCAAGAAAAGTCGTTTTGAAACTGGTACCTTGAAATCTAGGAGATTATTTGATGAATTTGAGGAAGTTGGTAGTAATCAATCTGATGATATGAAGGGTGATGAGGCAATCAGTTTGGTTAATGATCAAGTGATAGTTGCAGATTCCACAGCTGATGGTTCCATGTCATACCCAGCCTCTTCTGATCCAAGTAATTCGAAGGTATTATGAAGGCTACCATGTGGTAGTTATTTGATCTTCCAGGGTGGTATGTACCCTGTTAAACAATTTGTATTTTTGTTCCTTTCCTTGCATGATGACTAGTTAGTGTATGTTACAAACTACACTAACTAGTCATCATGATGAAACAATTTATTTTCAGTATGTGGTGAAGGCTTGTTAGTGTATGTTACAAACTAGTATGTGATGATGGTTCCACTACCATTTGTATGTTACATTGCAATTATTTTGATTAAATATGCTGATGTTTATCAGCACAACTATCTCGATAACAAAACTACAACAATCATCTCAATAAATTGTTTCATAGATAAGATTTTCCACACAACCATTACATTGTTAAAATTTAGACTCATAACATTTATTATTGAACTATTATATCCATTCAAACAGTACTGCTAGAACCACATCCTTCTTCAGTTGATTTCCTTTCCTTGAGTTTTTGAAAGTACTCTTCCAGATCTTTAATCCTTTTTGCCAATGCCTTAACTTTTTCTGGTGTAATGCCATCTTGGTTCTCCTTACACGTAATATCACCATCTAGTTTTTTCTTCTCAGATAAATCTAAAGCCATTGTGGATTGTTGTACGTGTGCCATCAAATTGTCATTAGCATCCTCTTTCCTGTTTGGCACTTGTTCACAATTACCTTTTCCAGATAAGTTCAAAGCCATTGTGAATTGTTGTACGTGGACTATAGAATTGACTGTATTTATGCTTATTTTGTTGACTTGTGTTTAGGCGGGAAAATTATTTTGGCGGGAGAATAGATAAGCGTATTTTTAACCGATATAGTATGAGCGACTTTTTTAAAGCAATTTATGAAACACTAAAACCTTATCTTTTAGCTATTTTGGGCCACATTCAATCTCTACCCGACCAGAACCATTGCTTTTTTCGTGCAACTGTCAATTTCGTTCAATTATTAAAATTGAATTTCTGAAAAGGTTCGTGATCCTTTATTGTCATGGTCCCCCATATCAATATTGACTGTCTTTTATGTTTGAATATTCATCATCAAAATTTTAGCATTAACTTACCTTTACATGCTTGTAATTCTTTATAAGGTAATCATGGCCATCGAGTTTGTGGTGTGACCAAACGGAAATTTTTACCCTGGGTTTCTTGAGCTTCCTCGATTTGCTGACCGTGCTTTCAATGGGAATCGTCATTTCTATTTCACTGGAATACAAAGACAACGGAAGAAAGTAAGGATTATTGCTCAGTTAGGAGGTCCCATTAGGATTGTAGGTAACAAATGGGTAGAATTTGTTCATGAAAACATGTATGCGGATGTTCACATGTTACACTTTGTTCAAGAAGGTGATGACTCTTTTTACGTTACTGGCTATGATTCTAAAGGGTTGGAAGTTGAGGATTATGCTGGTGTAGAAAGTCGTCATATAAGGTTTCAGAGTTATCGGCTGCCATACCCTCAATTTCCACAGGTTATTTATAACAACTCATTTTTTGTTTACGTTTATTTTAGAATACGTGTATTTTGTTACTGTGTATGTTATAATTGTTAATCAGCAGATGGTGTTTCAGACATTGCCCGGTAATTTTCTAGATGGTATTGGGTTGCGAGGTACTGTTGTTGTTGTTGTTGAAGGAATGGAGTTTAATGTGGATGTTACTTGGGGCTATGAACGAGGTCATGATCCTCGTGTTTTGTATGTTATGGATGATGAGATGTGGTCGACTGCTCTTCAATATTCCGATATTGAATTTGGTGATGTTATTGTTTTTACTAAATTGGCAAAGAATAGGTTGAATATAACCGTGTTTGGTTTCGAAGGTGGGGCAAAGATACAGGGGCAGTTTCTTGGTGTGACGCAATTGTTTTTTCCACAAAATGATCTTGATAACGAAGATGAAGGTAGGCTTGAAATCTCATAATCATATTCAATAATATCATAGCATTTATCTTTAAGATTTATTTTGATATTTTTGAAACAGGTGATGAGCGAATGCAACACATTTGCCAATGGATTGGTCACCTTGATCATTTTGGTGAGCGAACTGATGTCTTTTACAGAAGGTCTACTGAAATTCTTCCGTTATGTAAACTTGTAAGTTTGTGTTTTGTGTGCACTTTGTTGTCTATGCATTTATGTAATTATATGTAATTTTTGTAATTGTTGCACACCAGGATATTCCAGACCATTTTCTTCAGAATCATCCTATGCATTTTTATCAAAATGCACTTTTTAGGAATGATGAAGTCGAATACATGATGCAAATTCAGATTGAGTATCATAAAGACAATCCATTCCGGGTGAATCATGTGAATGCATTAGGTGACTGGACCTACTTTTTTGAAGATTGTGAGTTTGAGCATGGAAAGATGATAAGGTTTAAGTTCATGTATGTAGAGTCTTATGATGGTTTGGTGTATCCTGTTTTCCATATTCGTTAGGAAATCGGATAAGGTTTAATTTCATGTATGTAGATTGTTATGACATTTTCTCTATTTATTTTGTTGGGTTACATGAACAAACTTTTCAGTGGTTAAAGAGTGTATATACTTGTATTCGATTGGACTGTTTAGACTGTTACAAATTTTAACACTTTATGGTAAGTAGGACTTTCACAACATAACCATTATGTTGTAATCCTTCATATTAGTTCATAATATCACTATTTTTCCACTACTTTTGGTAGATGTAATCTTGGTCAACAGATTGGAGTGTCGTTGGTGTATCCACTGCTAGGACATTTCAAACCACTGCTAGAGTTGATGAAACCACTGCCAGAAGAATGAATCCAATGATTGAATTAAACCACTGCTAGAGTTGATGAAACCACTGCTAGAGTTGATGAAACCACTGCCAGAAGAATGAATCCAATGCTTGGATTAAACCACTGCTAGAATTAAACCACTGCTAATAGTGTTGTTTAACCACTGTTTGTATATTGTAAGGCTGGTCCCAGTCGCGACCTGGGACGAACTGGGACAACCTGCGCCACGTCACATTTCTCTCTCCAACGACCCAAGAAAACTTTTATTTTAAAATCATTTTTAACATAAACTAAAATTTCATTAATAATTAAAATGTTACAATGCTAAATAAAAACAATCCTAAATACGTAAATCATAAATCTAATCTGAATGCTCCCCGCATGCAGAGTCATACGACGGAGTACGAGAACGAGCAAATCCCTCCAACCGAGCCAAATCTTCCTCGTCTACAGCATCGTCTACACCATCGTCTTTGTTCTCCCGATAGCTCCAACTTATTTTGGTGCTGGCGTTGTTCGTTATATTCGAAACACACCGCCACAAGTTGTCAGCAACCTCGCGATCTTTGCGTGCTTGATCTTTCAAAAATTTGTCGATCACAGCTTTTCTTTCAATGGTAATGTCGTTGCAACTCTGGTAGTTTTGTCTCATTTGTTCCTTTTCCGCCTTTGCCTGGTCAAACAATTTGATGACGCTTATAATAGCGTTTTTTCGAGCCTCATCGTCGATATTGCATTGATTTTGAACGTACATTTGCATATCTTCAACATAATGGGGGAGACGGCAAGCCATATTAAATCTTGTGGGAAGTATTTTGATCTTCAATTGTGTTTGAAATTGTGTGTTAAAAAATGTGTTTGAGGTGAAGTTGGTATTTATAGAGTGGTAAAAATTAATTTGAAAATGTTTATTTTTTTTTTATTTTTTTTTTATTTTATTTTTTTTTTATATTTACTGACCAAACGGTTGTTGCTTTTATTGCATTCATTTATTGCATACATTTATACGACAACTGTAATGTACTATCACATATCCCAAAATATTCTGAGCAACTTTTTAAAAGCGCCTTTTTTCAATTTAGCGATTTATGATACACTAATAGTCTGTCTTTTATCTTTTTGTTCCCACATTCACTTCCTACCGACCAGAACCCTATCTTCTTAATAATCTAATACAACTGTCGTTTTTGTTCGATTATTAAAATTGAATTGTGCGAAAGGTTCGTCATACTTTATTGTCATGGTCCCCCATATCAATTTTGCCTATATTTAATGTTTCAATATTCGAACCTAATTAGGGTTTACATTTAAAATTATTTATACTTTTTAAAGTATTGTATTTTACGTGTTCCTGTAACAGGATGGCACCTATTTGGAGTTCAGATCCTCGTTACCTGTTTGACGTTCATCTTTTGGGGGAGTTTTATTTCCAACCGTTGAGGTATGAAAATGGGGGTGTTTTTTATTGGAGTTTGTCCAAGGATAGGAAGGTGGACTATAATAGTATGTGCCAGTTTTTGAAAGAACATACTGAGCTAAATTTCCATTCGTTGTTTTTCTGTTTACCACAATGTCAATTAGAGGTAGGATTGAAACTAATAGAGTGCGATAGGGATGTGGCTGCCATGTATGACCTTGCTGATCGATATGGGAAGTTAATGATGTATATGGCACATAATCCCCAAAACTTATTTGATTTTTATTATCAAAATCTTAACTTTTGTGATTCTGAAGATGATTATACAACCAAATTGATTATACATGGAAGAAGATTAAAAGATGCAAGCAATATGACATATGATGAGCTTATTGCTTGGGCTGAAGAAGAAGCAAGCATCCTTATTGATGTTGATGTCGATATGTCTGTTAGCCATAGGGATGTAGTTGCTAAGCCTAAGGTTAAGCGTAAGTTGGTTTTCATTGAAGAGCAAGATAAAGCCTTTGCAGGCGATCGATAAAAAAATTAAGGTGTTGCAAAAAAAAAAAAAAAAAAAAAAAAAAAAAAAAAAAAAATCAAATCAACGCTATTTATGAGCTGTTAGATTCTACTTTGTGACACATAAATCTAATAAACCAGGAGATATATGTGTCACAAAGTAGCATTTAGCAGCCCAGGAATAACGCCAATTTTTTTTTTTTTTTTTTTTTTTTTTTTTAATAGCAGACACTTATATTTTACCTGGTGCGTCAAAGTTTCCAATTAATTCATATCACACTTACCACGACACGTATCCATATCGATTATACTTTTTTTTGATGATGTAGGTTATGTTTTCAACACTACGTTACAAGCCAGCATATCAACGGAGCAGGTTATAACACAGGTATGTTCCCACAAAAGTACTTAGACAAACATAAATAAGTAAGTGCATACATATCCAACAAAATTAACCTTAATAGGTTTATAGAACATCCATAAGCATAAACATAAACATCATACATTCCTAACCATATACTAAACTCAAAACATATATGAAAAAAACCAGAAGAAACCAGTTCAGTACACCATAGACTTGAGCTTCTCAATGAATGACATAAGCTCCCTTGTTCGCTTCTGCTTGTTCACAACCTTCACCAACATGTTTGCAATGTCTGCCAAATCTTCATTTTGCAAAATATTCAACTGTGAAATACTTTGCACACATGAATCAAAGGGATACAAAAGCTCCAACTCTGCAATCACGAAATCCCTCTCGGTAACACGAGCCCTAATATCTTGGGCTTTTTTGGTTAATTCTGCTTCGTCCACCCTAGTGACAGTAACCTCCCTACGAAACTTCTCCACCATCATGTCTCTAACGAGACTAGAACCAGCAGCAGCAGCTAACTCCTGGCAGAAAGGCATTTTTGTAGTCATTTTCTTCTTTTGGTTTTTTTTTTTTTTTTTTTTTTTTTTTTTTTTTTTTTTTTTTTTTTTTTTAACAAAACAGCAGTTAAGATAGTCCTTTGGTTTATGTGTGTTTTTATATTAGTTATAAGCTCTTGATATGATAGCCACGCATAGTTATTATGGCATTTTGACTTATAAGCCATATTGATTTGATTTGATAGCCAACTTGAACCAAAATAAGTATACTAGACTACTTGATGAATTTGTTTACTTGAGGAAATGTTGAACCTTTGTTTCTCTTTAATTTGACAGGTTTCCATGCCTGGCAGTAATCGTGACATTAGGAGACATGTTTAAACGTATTGCAAACGTGCATGGACTCACAATAGTTGTATTGCTAAAATTGTATATTCGACAATTGTATTTAAGTGGGCTAATTTTATATGTCTTTATTTAGTTTAGTTCCCTTTATTTTAAATTGTTGAGCGATATTTTATAAGCAATAAACTTATTCGTAATTCATAACATTTTGAGCATGTATATCACCTAAGTATGTAGAAGAAAGTATGATCTTTATATGCAATAAGACATTTTTGGTACCCAAAAATATATATGCAATAAGACATGTGTTTAATAGTACTATCACGTAATCCAATATATTCTGAGCGACAATTTTTAAAGCGCCTTTTTTCTTCTTACCGATTACTGCCCACTATCACATCGAAGCCCGACAATAACTCTACATTTAGGGCCCCTACATTTATTTACAAGTCAAACAACAATAAGTGTAAAAAAGTATTGTCACACAAACCAATGTATGCATCATGTCAAGTACTTTCACATAAACCGATGTATTCCAAGCGACCTTGTTAACGCGCCATTTTCATCTTACCAACTTAAACTGAGTAGACAAACATATTTTGTTTTACTAACCAAAAATTGGATACAAGGATTTATGAGGTTGCTATTTTATTTTATATTTTTATTTTAATTATGTCGATTATGCGATATAATTTTGCTTTTTTAATTCAACGTCAATGTAGGTTGTTTTGTAAAACACAAATACAAATAAGACTAAGATTGACAACGTCATAAACAAAAGTAGGTTATGGGTGTTGGAATACTGCGACGGCATTGTGAGTTGTTATGGAATAAGATGTGGGATTTTGAAATTACCAGTTTGGATTGGTTAGGGTTTATGTGGAGCGTCAATTGGAAGTGATTTGAAGATCAATTACTTCAACTGGGAGTGATTTGGGGGAAAAAATAAGTTTGCATCAAATTTACAAAACACACCCTTGAAGTCTGCATTACCATGAAATTGCTAGCTGTGGATTTCAAACCACTAGCAGTGGTTTGATAAAGTATAGCAGTGGATAAATCAAATTTACAAAACAGCCCCCCAAGTATAAATTATCAGGAAAACCACTGGCAGTGCATTGACAACCACAGGCAGTGGTTTGATAGACAATAGCAGTGGATACATCAAATTTACTAAACAGCCCCTCAAGTATACATTAAGAGGAAGCTGCTATCAGCGGGTTGAAGACCACTAGCAAAGGTTTCATAGACGCTAGCAGTGGATACCTAAAATTTACAAAACAGCCCCCCATGTGGTACATTAAGAGGAAGCTGCTAGCAGCGGGTTGAAAACAACTAGCAGGGGTTTCATAGACGCTAGCAGTGGATACATCAAATTTACAAAACAGCCCCCCAAGTATACATTATCAGGTCAAGTACAAGAAAGAAGGAAAATCACGTGCTTATATTTACGACTTACAATTTTTTAAAATAATTTGTAATATAAGTGTAAAAAAGTATTGTCACACAAACCAATGTATGCATCATGTCAAGTACTTTCACATAAACCGATGAATTCCAAGCGACCTTATTAACGCGCCATTTTCATCTTACCAACTTAAACCGAGTAGACAAACATATTTTGTTTTAGAAACCAAAAATTGGATACAAGGATTTATGAGGTTGCTATTTTATTTTATGTTTTTATTTTAATTATGTCGATTATGCGATATAATTTTGCTTTTTTAATTCAATGTCAATGTAGGTTGTTTTGTAAAACACAAATATTAAGACTAGTATTGACAACGTCATAAACAAAAGTAGTTACACTTAACTAGTACACACATAACCCACCATAACTAACCTAAACAAAACATAAACCCTAACATGAAGGCTTCACAAATTCAAAGGACCATTGACTCAAGATGTTCAATGAAGGATAACAAAGAAGAAACGCGAGCACGCCTTTCTAAGATGGAGGTCTGCTTCCTTACAATCTCAGCCCTATCTTCAATTTGCATCCTTCTCATGTGCCGAACAGACGCAACAGACGAGTTAGTTGGACCCACAACCAATAGCTCTCCAATAAGCACATCCCTACGTTGTACACGAGCGGTTAGCTCGTCAATCTTCTCTTGCAGATCTAATTCATCCCGAACAGTATCCCTAACTTCTCCCCAATATTCCACAATCATCATAGACTTGACAGATCGAGAGTTTGCTGTACGGGATAGTTGATCCAAGAGGGGAAGACGGGGGTTGGACATTGTTGTTGTTGGTTGAGATATGTTTTTTTTAGAGAGGATTAAAAATAGAGTGTGGAAATATAGAGTGATAACCACAAAATGTGTTGGTAGTTGTGATAGGAGTTGTTAAATAGAGTGGAATTATAGTAGTTTTAAAATAGAAGTGTAAACCGTATATTGTTTAGAAGGAAAAAAATGTATACTGTTTAGAAGTTATCATCATATATGTTTTGACTGTTAATTGATATTTGTATATAGTTTAGAAGTTATCATCATATACGTTTTTGTTTTGTCACAACAACACAAGTTCGCTAAACATAATTTCTTATATAAGCATCAATCGATAACATAAAATGTGTTTCCAAAATCACCAATGGTCCGAAAACTATACCTAAGCTACGTATAAGCAAATGTTCAAAAACTATACCTATAATCCATTTAGCGGTAATCCTAACCAAGCTATTCTCTACAAACATATAATAACACATAAGGCGCGAACTCGTGTTAACCAGGGTCTTTTGTCAGTAGACTTCCGCTATCTCCTGCTTCTTCGAGTTTGACCAAAGCTTAACCTGCGTATTTTAAATAGCTTAGGGTTTTAAGTAATGAGAACTATCCAACCATCGGGTATCAAAAAGACCCTTTAAACCATTAAGCTCGAGTGGGTCATTTTAACAATTAGGGTAGGAGGGTAGGATGGTGGGTTTTTTGAGACATAAACCAAGTTCTTGGCAGGGTGTTGGGGTCCAACCCCTTTCATGTGTAATAGCACTTTAACAAGGATAATGAGATCATGTTGTGTTCATATGCCTGTGATACATGAAATTTGATCGTGTTTGCATACGACTATTTGAACAGTGTGTATATGGTTGAGGGTTCCTGAAAACAAAGGAATGATGTTAGTGTGTCTGCTTAAAGTTATATTATACCATTGCGCGACACCATTTCCTTATCCTTTTTACAATGATCACCCCCAAAACAAACCAACAATTCTCTACTATATTATGAACCAACAAAATTGTAGTGTGCGTGTATGACACGTGGCTTCTTTGATGGTTCACGGCGACGAGGTACACGGTTTCTTGGTCCAGTAGATACGGGAAAGTGTACAACACGTTTCTTGTTACGGTTTGTAATGGTTACCTGATGATGAGAGTTGAATCTTGAAGGGTAGAAAGGTAGTGCAAAGTGGTTTAGCCATGCGTATAGAGTTCATAACTGTGCCTGTGTGTGTTTTTAGTGTCTGTTTTTTGTAGAGAAACTCCATGTTTCTGTGTAACAAAGAGATGTCAGAGATTATAAGAAATAGATGACATGGTTTTGTAATGATAGTGATGGCGAGTGAAGTGGAGTTAATGAGGCACCCTCAAAAACAGTCTTATCGCTCCCCACCATTATATATCATTACCAACCATTTCATCTATCTTGGTATCATCTATGATCTCATACCACACGGAAACATGGACTTTGTCACCAAAAAAGACACCACTAAAAAAACACACTCAGTTAAACAATCTCAAAGCAAGCTAAACCCTTTTGCACCACCTTTCTACACTTCATGATTCAACCCTCTTCATCAGGTAACTTGTACATACTATAACAATAAATGGCTTTACACTTTCCAGTATCTACCGGACCAAGAAACCGTGTACCTCCTCGTCGTAAACCATCAGAGAAGCCATGTGTCATGGCTGTTTGACTTCAATATTGTTGTTTGATAATATAGGAGAGAATTGTTGGTGAGTTTTTGGGAAGATCATTGTAAAAAGGAGAATTAAATGGTGTTGGGCAATGGTATAATAGCACTGTAAGCATACCCACTAACAGCATTCTTTTGTTTTCAAGAACCCTCAACCATATACACACTGTTCAAATAGTCGTCCGCAAACATGATCAAATCTTTTGTATCACAAGCATATGAACACAACATGATCTCAATATCCTTGTTAAAGTTCTATTACACATGAAAGGGGTTGGACCCCAACACCCTGCCAAGAACTTGGTTTATGTCACAAAAAATCCACCATCCTACACTAAGACCCTAATTGTTAAAATGACCCACTCGAGCTTAGTGGTTTAAAGGGTCTTTTTGAAACACGATGCTTGGATAGTTCTCGTTACTTAAAACCCTAAGCTATTTAAAATACGCAACGACATATCTTACCTTTTGGCATCGACTGCTGTCACGGCTTGGTCTCGGATTGGAACCCATGACACCTAATCAATTTGAAGCAAGTATAAAAGCAAATCATATATTCCTACAACTAATCAATTGCATATAACATACAATATAACAATACCTAATAAACAAGAGACACCCAGCTAAGATTACAACTATCTAACAAAAACCCATGAAGCTTTTTACGGTCAGTCAAGAGTATTTATAAAAAGTAGTAAATGATACCTGCTCGGTGATGTAGTGGTGGTGGAGGCGGCGCTATGATGTAGTGGTGGTGCAGTGATGAAGATGAAGATGAAGAAGTTGAGGTGAAAGCAGTTGAGGTTAATAATTGGGGTATGTGTGATATGGGTAGTATCTGAGTTATAGGTTCTTAAATAGAAGTTAAGTGTTTGGTTATAAGTTGTTGAGGAGTAAATTAAGTGGTTGACTTTGGTATTCATTAAGTGTTTGGTTATTTGACACGTTGCAAATTATTTTAAAAAATTGTATATGACAAATTATTTTAAAAAATCACAAAACGAGACACGTATATTACAAATTATTTTAAAAAATTGTAAGTCGTAAATATAAGCACGTGATTTTCCATCTTTCTTGTACTTGACCTGATAATGTATACTTGGGGGGCTGTTTTGTAAATTTGATGTATCCGCTGCTAGCGTCTATGAAACCCCTGCTAGTTGTTTTCAACCCGCTGCTAGCAGCTTCCTCTTAATGTACCACTTGGGGGGCTGTTTTGTAAATTTTAGGTATCCACTGCTAGCGTCTATGAAACCCCTGCTAGTTCCTATCAAACCACTGATTGTGGTTGTCAATGCACTGCCAGTGGTTTTCCTGATAATATATACTTGGGGGCTGTTTTGTAAATTTGATGTATCCACTGCTATACTTTATCAAACCACTTCTAGTGGTTTGAAATCTACTGCTAGCAATTTCATGGTAATGCATACTTCAAGGGTGTGTTTTGTAAATTTGATGCAAACTTATTTTTTCCCCCAAATCACTGCCAGTTGAAGTAATTGATCTTCAAATCACTTCCAATTGACGCTCCACATAAACCCTAACCAATCCAAACTGGTAATTTCAAAATCCCACATCTTTTTCCATATCAACTCACAATGCCGTCGCAGTATTCCAACACCCATAACCTAGTTGCTTACTTAAAAAAAAAATAATCAATCAGATGGTTTTCATGACATGATTGATTTTATCAACCACAGTAAAATTCAGTTTGCATTAACTGTAGCACCCACAATTCTCAAAGACTATATACATGATTTTTGGGGTAAAGCTGAGATACAGGAGCGAGATGGATTTGAGGTGTTTAGGACTGTGGTGGATGATAATGAGATTTTGGTGGATGAGGAAGTCATTAGAGGTACGTTGAAACTCAATGATTCTAATGGACTAGTTAATCTTTCTGATAATGATATATTTTTAGGTTTAGAAAGATTCGGTTATACAAGAAGGGGAGACAGGGTAAAATTTTTGAAATGTATGTTTTCTCCCGAATGGAAGTTTTTAATTCACACCTTGCTGATGTGTCTGAGTAATAAGACCACTGGGTTTAATGAATTTCCCTCCAAAATTGCAACTGCTTTAATTTGTCTATCTGAAGGGAGGGAATTCAATTGGTCTAGCATGATTTTTGAAGGGTTTTTGCAGAATATTAGGAAGAAAGGTAAATATTACTTGTATCCTAGGTTTGTTCAACTTATTGTGGGTAGCCAAATAGCAGAACCTGTTGAACATAATACAAAGTATGAGGTGCATTATATGCATCCTAAGGTTTTTGCTCATATGAGGAACCAAAATCCTAATTTAACAATCCCAAATGTTCCATTGTTCCCGCATATGATTAATTTACCTGTCATTCGTGAGTTTGATGATGTAAATGAACCCCAATTGACTGAACCTGAACCTACTGACACCGTAGTTCCACCCACTATTAGTCCGACTGTAACCACTGAAACCAACCTTGATGCTATGATAAGTTCACCACGCGCACCAGTTCACACAGGTCGAACTGAGGAAGGTATCTTGGAACATCAACATGAATGGACGTATAATGATGAACATCAACATGATGCCTTTTCGAATGAACAACCAGTTAACACAGGTCGATTTGGGGATGAAAATCGTGAACGATTAAATGAATTGACGGTTAAATTTACAAAAATGGAGAATACGATCAGACAATTGAAGCACAGGATGTTTGTGATGGAAAAAGTTAGGGGACATGGGCGTAGTGTTGTTAGAAGAGTTAGGAGACATGGGCGTAGTGTTGTTAGAAGAGTTAGGAAACATACTAAGAAAGTGACATCCTCTCAAGATGTGGTTTTGGAGGACCAAAAAACACAGGGGACGACTGAAGGATTTGATTCAGGGGACGCTGCAGTTGTGCATATGGATGAGGATGTGGATAGTGTAGATCATGGAGGGTAGTATGTGGTGTCTGATAAAGATGGGAATGAAGCGGTACTCGAGATCGTGAAGGATGTATTAGATGATATAGAGAAGGATTTGGTGCAGGACACATCCACTGATAGTCTTTCAGAACCCACCGCTACAACTTCAACTGAGGTAACCCCACCAACTGATGTACAAGTTAAAGAGAAGGAATTGGTGCAGGACACATCCACTGCTCCAACTGATGCACAAGATAAAGAGGAGGAGGTGGTGCAGGACACATCCAATGCTAGTGTTTCTGTAACCTTAACCCCACCAGCTGATGTACAAGTTAAAGAGAAGGAGGTGGTGCAGGACACATCCACTGCTCCCTGTAACCTTAACCCCACCAGCTGATGTACAAGTTAAAGAGAATGAGGTGGTGCAGCACACATCCACTGCTCCCAATGATGCACAAGATAAAGAGGAGGTGGTGGTGCAGGACACATCCACTGCTAGTGTTTCTGTAACCTTAACCCCACCAGCTGATGTACAAGTTAAAGAGAAGGAGGTGGTGCAGGAGACATCCACTGCTCCCAATGATGCACAAGATAAAGAGGAGGTGGTGGTGCAGGACACATCCACTGCTAGTGTTTCTGTAACCTTAACCCCACCAGCTGACGTACAAGTTAAAGAGAAGGAGGTGGTGCAGGACACATACTCAGAACCCACTGCTACAACTTGTCTATCTGAAGTAACGACACCAACTGATGTACAAGTTAAGGAGAATGAGGTAGTGCAGGACACATACTCAGAACCCACTGCTACAACTTCAACTGAGGTAACGACACCAAGTGATGTACAAGTTAAAGAGAAGGAGGGGCTGCATGAGACATCCATGGCTAGCGTTTGTGTAACCACGGCTAGTTTGAAAACTATAGTAGACAATATAGTAGTCTCACACACTGCTATTACTACCACATCTACAATTGTCACAACTACATCTGTTTCACCACCTAAATCAAAAGAAGTTGAGAAGGAGGCTGCCAGTACACTGATAAATTTAAGCAAAAGTTCATCAAACCCTACACCTACCATTGCACCGGCTCCTATATTTCTTAAACCAACTGGACCTAAACCCTTGACTAAAAGTTTGACTATTGGTGAGCCTTTGAACAAGAAGGTGGCTCTACCAGATAATGGAAAGGGAAAAGGTATTGTTGAACCTGATATAAAGTTTAAGAATAAACAAGAGCAGATTGATTATGATTATGACTATGGTGTAAGAATTGAAGCTGCAGAAAAAGCAGAAATAAAAAGGAAAAGGCTAGAAGAGGAGGAAGCTAATCAGAGATGGATAGATGAATGGGAGGATTCACAAGCCTATCTTGAAGCTTCTAATAATATTGGGATTGAGTACACTCGTGAAGTGTGGGAAATGTTCTCTAATAATCAAAAAGCAAGAATCTTGGATGAATGGTTCACGAAGTTCAAAAAAGAGAAAAAGCAAGTCAAAAGAAAGAAACCTCCTACAAAGAGCGAAATGAGAAATACATACATGAAGATTATCAAGAATTCAGGCATACATCTTGGTGTAGATCTAAGAACATGTTCAACAGAGAGGCTGAAGGAGCTTTGTCAGATGTGTATGAGGGTTAATGAAGATCACATTCCTATGAATTCTGAGAAAGAAGCAGAATGGTTAAAGAAGCAATCCAGATATAAAAGACAAAAGGTGGACGAAGATTTGAAAAAGAAAGAAATAACTAAACAGTATTTTAAGGAGACTAATAGTCCTAATCCTGAACCTATTAATCCTATTCCTTTAAAAGCAGTTCATCCTATTATCGATTGGCAGATTGTCAAACATAGAGGTAGAGAAGTAGTTGAGATTACAAGAGGTGATGGATGCAAATCCACTTATTTAACATTTGGGATCTTACTGGATTGTTTGACTAGGAGTGATTTGGATGAGTTGTGGAAAGTAATGAAGTTCAGATATGGGAAGTTAGGTCCAAATAGAGAGTTAGCTAAGTTTGTGTGGGCTGCTATAAAGAGCATGTTTGAACCTGATCTTGATGCCGAATATTGGTATGATTGTGAGGTGGTTGAATGGATATTGTACTCATACTGCAAGGTTCATGGTGTAAAAACTAAAAAAGAGGATAGGTTTTTCATGTTCGTTGATAGGGATTATCCTTTATCAAAGAATGTGGCAAGACAAATGTTGGAAGCTAAACTCAGTTCAAGAGGAACAAAGGAGACACATCCTATAATTGATCTACTGTTTAAAAAGATAGAGGAGATTGCAGACCTACAAGGAACCTACTGCCAGTGGTGATTAAACCAATCCTAGAAGATTCAATCCACTGCTGATTTTAGAATGAGGCTAGTAGTAAAGGTCAGACGATACTTTAACAATGTGAAGTTAATGTCTTCGATTGTTCAATTTTTGTTATTTTCGCAACCTCATTTTAAATTAGAATCCCATATATTCCATAGGTATACGCTGGATATGATGAAAAGACAGAAGATTCAAGACCATCCAACTATTGAACACAAGATAAAATGTGAGTAAAACTCCTACTTACTAGGAAAATTTATTGAATAAAGTATGTTACTAGGAAAGCACGCACGATATAACACTAAGTACTTGGAAATCAGATACATTATAGCACTAAATTCTTACTAGGGGCATATAGTAGTCTTAGTTACTAGGATATCACATACGACATAACAGTTAGTACTTCGCATATCGCACAGTGCTTATAGCGGCAACGTACCCTCAAGCCTATGAATAAAGAAATTCTTGTTTCGAGCACTCAGCTCGAGTTCTCCTGCCAAGATATTCATTTGCATCACTTTGTGTTCACTAAGGGCCTGCTCCTGCTTCATAAACTCAACAGTTTTTTGTGGCACCTTCTTACGCACAGTTGACATCTCTTGAATAACGGCAGCCCTTTCACGATTAAGTCTAGCCAATTATTGAGTTAGGATGTTCACCTTTCTTGCCAATTGAACATCTTCGATTGCAGCGGTACGGCAGTAGTAAATCATCATGTTTGTCCAGTTGTTAGTGTTAGCAGCGGCTCTTATCTCATCACATTTAGGCAGACCTGACATTGTTTTTGGTTACTTATTTATGGAATGATGTTGTGTGAAAATATACTTGCAAGTTTGCTGTTTAATAGACAGATTGAAAGGTAAATAAATAGTCACATGCATACATTGACGTTACACTATATGCCTGACTCCTCTATGTTTTTATAGAAAAGAACAAAAAATGTGCACATGTTCAACAGTTGATTATATAACATTCTCACAAAGTAACATAAAAAAACAATAAAAGAAAACCACTCCTGTAGCTATTATTATTCAAGTAACAAACATTGAAAATTCTAGATGACTGATAAGTTGTGCTTCCATTGTGTTAAAGTTCAAATTGGAGTACTATAAATCGTCCAAATGAACAACATTTTCAGTCACAGGTTGTGACTGAATGTTGTTAGGAACGATGTTTTCAGGAGTAGATGATTCACATTTCCATACGGAATCATTGTTTGATTGACCACTTGCTTCTCCCTGTTCGACCTCTACACGCGTCCTCTATCCACCGTGTCGTTCTTGTTCCACTGCTTCTTCATTAGTTATAGGGGTGCACGATTGTGAGTTTCTTTTACGTTTCTGACATGTGGCATTAGTTCAAACAACCATATCAGTAATAACATTAAAAATTATACACATTGAAATAAAATATAGAAACACACTTGCCTTGCTTGTCATCAACGGTTCAGTACATGACTGTCTTGTGTGTCCTGCCTTTCCACACCTGCCACAGGTTTTGCTTCCTGGCTCTTCCCCCTGTGATCGGATACGTGTCTTTTCTTTGGGTCTTCCAGGTTGTCGCTTATCCATAGCAGGAGGTTTTACGGTTTGCAAGTCATCAGGAGTACGCCACAAGGATACATCTTTTAGAGGATAAACCCTTGCTTCGTATGTATTTTTTAGTGACGTTTTGTTAAACCAATCCATCGCCCAACTGCTAGTGTCAGTCATCCCTTCAACTCTAGACACAGCACAAACATGACCACAAGGTAGACCAGATAGCTGCCATTTGCGGCAAGTGCATTCTCTGTTGTCAAAGTCAACAATATGAACATGTTTCGGATCAGTGACTTGGTAAATCTTGTGCATCTCAATTCCGTTAACACCCCAATTAGCACTCTTTGCCATTCTATTGTTTACTTTTGCATTTGCCCATTCGCTAAGTTCATCCGTTGGAGCATCTGAAATAAAAAATTAATAATACATTTTCGTGCGACGTGCCAAATATGTAATAAACCAATTATAATATACAGTTTTTTTAAGTTACCTTTGTATTTTGCTCGACGTTCAAAATACCATCTTTGTAGAAGCCTTCGGTAGTACTCCATTAGCTGGGTTATTGGAACCTTCCTAACATCTTTCGTTAAAGAGTTTACTGATTCAGCACTATTTGAGGTCAAATAATTGTACCTGTTTGCAGGGCAGTAAGCACGCGACCATTTATCAAATCCAGCTTCATCTTTTAGTTTTTTATACACATCATGTTTTAATGATCGAATCTCAGAAAATGAAGCATCAAACTCCTGCTCTGTGTAAGCTTTGCATGTCCTCCAATATATAGCCTTCCACTTTCTATTTTTCAAATTGCAGTTCATCATTAAATGCCGACAACAAAAACCATGAAACGCGCTGGGAAAAACGGTACTACATGCATGTGCAATTTCCGGATGTCTGTCAGAGATGATGGCCAAATCTTTTACTTCACCAATGCATTCTTTAAGTTTGGTCAAAAACCATGTCCATGATTCATTGGTCTCACCTTGAGAGACACCAGTTGCAATAGGTATAATCTGGTTGTTGCCGTCCATCCCAACAATAACCAGATTCGTACCAAGGTATCTCCCTTTAAGATGTGCGGCATCAATGATCAGCAATGGTCGCATAAAACGTAAGAAGCTCCGGATCTATTTTAAATCAATCAGAAATTGCTTAATTAATAAAATTTTGATAACAATGAAGGTATTAATCATAAATAAAATATAATAGAATTTATGGAAAACTTACAGCAACACCGAAACCAATGAATACCATCTTAAACCGATCTGTCTCATCTGTCTCAATGTGAGTTACTGTCCCCTCATTTTCCAACTTTAAGTTATAGCAGTAATACGGCAACTGCTCAAAAGACTCCCTAGGACAACCGTTCAACAACTGTAATGCAATGTTTTTCCCACCCCAAGCTCGGTAGTAAGAAATGTCTACTTTCCAATCAACATTAAAATCGTTTTTTATGTCCGCACCCGTATATACCCGTTTGCAATTCCTCAATTTATCAACAAGTATGTGACCCAATAATTTTCGGGTAGCATTTCGATGATTAGGATGAATTTTTGTTCTGGAACATGTATGACAGTCGTTAATGGAAGTAACATAGAAGTATCGGCTAACAACACTTTTTCGTGCGTTAATGTACCAGTTGCAACCTTCGACAAAACAAGCTACACTGTACCTTTTCTTACATGAGTTAGTAACTTTATACTCAAACATATCAACCAACGCTTTTATTCCTATTGCATAAATGCATCCTTGCTTATCATCAAACCGACTACCCACCTTTAATTTAGATACTACAGGGTGTTTATGGTTACTTACCTTTTTAATTATGGGATCAGCTGAACTGGGTGGATCAGGGATATTTAGAAATGTTGTTTTCTGCCAACTAGGATGCACATCTACATTAACGTTTGCACCTGCACCCTCGTTATTATGATCTTCAACTTTTGGTGTTTGAAAATCGGATTCTTGAGGCAACAAAGGAACATTAAGATCAATATCAAGAGTCTTAGAAGAAGTAGGCGGCTTTACCTCGGAAGATTTCTCGATAAGTTTGATGTATAGCTTCTGGATCAGGTGCTGCTTACAGCATATTTCATGAACGAAGAAAGAAACATCATCATCGTCACTCACATGAATTTTGGTTGAAGCGGACATGTAGTATAAACTGATGATCTTATCTTTAATCTGATATTTGTTAGTGAGATAGGTAATCAGCTGTAGGTAGGTGATGTTAACTGGAAGTAAAACTCCACGAATTGATGTCTCAAAATCCAAATAAAGTTTGAATTTTTGGGAATTAGCCGATGTCATTTTTCTAGGTTTTGTGTTCTGGGATTTGTGTTCACTGTTCTAGGATTGTACAAAACAATAAACAAAAAAAACTTCACTGAAAATAGGACCTTTAAGTCGCTCAATATAAAATTCGCTTAAACTTTTCCCTCCACAATATTCATTACCCGCTCATTCACAAAGTATATTTCTCGCCAAATAAGATGTGACTATACTATAAAAGCGTCAAGTTTACTCATTGGGTAAATAAAACAATGGCTCCCTCCTCTGCCTCTACCTCCAGATCCAATCGAAAGCCATTGGAATACTACATCAATGCTACACACTGCGAATGTCCAAAACCATTACCGGTGGAAGTACAAACCTCTTGGACACGGACTCATCCTGGTAGAAGATTCAAGGCCTGTCCAATTTATGTAATATTATTATGCATTATACTTATTTTACTTGTTAGGTTGAATATGTGAATTTAACAAATTTTTATTTTAGGACAAAAAGACCAAATGTAACTTCTATGGGTTCCTAGACCCGGAACTACCAAGTCAGTATTACAAAGATTTGTTTTACAAGGAACATGAGGAAAAGAAACATTTAATGAAGACGGGAAAGAGTTCAGTCTCGGATGAAGTTATTGAGGTTTCAAACAATGATATCATGAAAGTGTTGGATGAGTTGAATTTTATCAAGTCAAGAGTGCAAGTTCATGACAAAGTTGTGTTGGTTTTCAGTTTGGTTGTTCTCTTCAGTGCTGTAGTTTGGTTATGGTAATCTGTTTACCAATAAGTGTTATGTAATATGTATGTTATAGTCTTTTACCAATAAGATTGTATGTAGTCGTTTTTTCAAATCTAACGGATGTTTGTAAAAAACAAACGTTTTAGCAATTAACACAAAATGTTTGTTGCAAATCAACAGTATCACAACACGTATATTTGGATGGTATGCATGGGTGTTAGGAATATACCAAGTTGCGCTACACATACATGCATAAGAAGTTGTCTTTTTATGCCCTTCACAGACATCCAGATTGCGGTTACATTTGGTTGAACAACAAAAGTCTAAAACCACATACAAGCCATACCCAAATAGATGAAATGCATCTTTATTCATCACTTGTATGAACAGACATCTTATACTTCCAAAAGTACTCCACCATATGCTCTCGATACGCCAAAGCAACTTGAAGAGGGTCATCAACCTTCATACTTAATTTGTTACCCAGCCTGTGCAAAAAAATACATACCCAAACTCCGCAATCACCGTATGCATTGGCTTGTATAGGGACATCATCCGCAACTCGAAATGTGATCTTATAATCAGAAACAGATATTGATTTAGCTTGAAGAACTTTACACAAGTTAGATATTGTGGTAGCTTTCTCTCAAAAGTGACCCTCCATTTTAAATTCTTTTCTCTCGTCTCAGGTTCTAGCGTACCTAGTGTGTCATAAATTGTTATAACTCCGGTACGAATTTGCAACTCGGCGAGAAACCAGTGGCACTCGGGTACGTTAACAGGAAAGTATACCTAAATGTGATCAAATAATCCTTGTCATAATTCATCACATTTTTACCATGTATATATTTACCCAAATATATAGAAGAAAGTATGGTCTTTATATACAAACCTTCTCGACACTAGACCATGGCAATGGATAGCATTGACCAGTGGCATAGTAGGCACGCATAGACCTTTCAAGGATAGAGGAAGAGAAAAATGGTCCAGCCATAGCCCAATCGGCATTGCCCGGCCTGAACTGCCACATTAGATCAACCCAGAGATCCAGATGCTGCAGAAAAATTTTATAAGCAAAATACCGGTAAACTAATTCAAAAAAAATCTGTTAGGTACCTCATCTCCTAGCCATCCTTTTTTATTGCCTCTTCCATAACCCAACAAAGCCAACCAAAATTTTCGATGAACAACGATGTCGCCAAGACCCCAAGGAAAGCTATGCGATGACTTCAAATTTTTTTTTATAAAGGTATCCATACACGCTGGTTTAGTAATCTTGTTGATATCGCAACCTTCAGGACGTGACAGATCCTGAAATTTTTTAAAAACAAGATTAATGTATATGTATTTAAGATGTCTGTTTGTAAATGTAGTTCTTCTATAGCACTACCCATGATTCCAACTGATTATCTTCACCAGGTGGTGGATTAATATCTTTTCTCAGTCTTTTGGAACGTCGTTTCGGCAACTGTGGAGTCGTAGGAGGGAGATTCACGTATGGTTCCTGCAAACACTTGCCCACCTGCTTTGTCCTTTTTGAGTCATCATCTTCTTTCAAAACAGGAGTACTCTCTTGGGTAACTTTCGCATCACTCTGTTTGGTAACTTTGGCCTTTCTAGTTTTCTTTATTGGTAGGGCATTATAAGGTGACTGTCTGAACTTACTTGTGTTTCTCTTCCTTTTACCCCGCATGAAAACATACTATACAGAAAAAATTCATCATTGAAATAACATCAAACTTTTGAAGTACATGTGGTAACTTTAATGAATAATGTATCTGTACCTCAGAAGCTGTAGGCAAAGGCTTACTGGCTTGTCCATCAGAAGTATGAATCATCTTCTGTCTTGCCTTCACAGCATCATTATCAATTTTGTCTATTACCGCCTTGGTTGACAACTGATTTGCAACCGGTAACTCAACCCCGGTTTCTTTCTCTTTAACGTGGGCATCAACATTGTATGCTTCGTCCCCCATCCCTGCCATTTGTGACACTGCCTCACGATCATGAGAGTGTTCATCAACAGCATTGCAATTAACAATGACATTTTCATTAACTTGAACACCCTCTATAGTTTTATCATCAGCATTTAAAAGTACTTCATGATCATGAGAGTGTTGATCAGCAGCATTGCAATGAACAATGGCATCTTCCTTACTGTGAACGACCTTTACAGACCTACCATCAACATTAAACACACCTTCATGAGCCTGTATTTCATGTGCTTGAACCGCCTCTCCAGGTTTATCATCACCACTTAGCACCACCTCACTCGGTGTTTCGCCATCTTCATTGTTTTCAGCAGGTTTTTCTTCATCTATCCCAACCTGTTTGTCGTGAAGACAATAAATAGAGAAATCATCTTCTAGCTCCACCTGTTCATCTAGCTGCATCTGTTTCCCCTGTAATTATACAAGAATAACACATCTATATGGATGACCAACTATATCAAACATGTATAGATAGTGCAGGTGGAATTTATATATACGTACTTCAACAGCCGATTGAGAAAACGTTTCATTCAAATTAGGTAAATTCAAATGACTGGGATCATGATCTGGAATGTGATCATCTAACGGCAATGGTCCGTCGTGAAGACAATATTCCACGAGCTGCGACATAGTTGATGGAAAAGCGGCAGGGTCTATATAAGTAAGACCAGCTTGTTCGTTTTCAGCATTTACACAACTCGATTTGTCGCCATTCTGTAGTTAACCAAACTGATTTAGGTATGTATCAAAAAAACGATAAAATAAAAAAGTACTACTAAAAGGAACATAACCTTATTATAATCAGCCGAATGAACATCACGAGAACGAAGATCAAAGAAACTAGAACTACCATTCCAGTTTTCATTATCAATGGGACTTTGGCCAGAACAAGCCTCATCCGATTTGCCGTGCGTATGAGTTGAAGTCTGATATTTAAAATATACAATCAATTATACTACTAAAGAAACCTGCTAGCAGTGGATTCACAGTGGTTTGATAGACACTAGCAGTGGTTTGATAGACACTAGCAGTGGTTTGATAGACACTAGCAGTGGATACATCAAATTTACAAAAACAGCCTCTCAAGTGATAGATTAACAGGAACCTGCTAGCAGTGGATTGAAAACCACTAGTAGGGGTTTGATAGACGCTAGCAGTGGATACATCAAATTTACAGAACACCCCCCCAACTGATACATTAACAGGAACCTACTAGCAGTGGATTGAAAACCACTAGCAGGGGTTTGATGGACGCTAGCAGTGGATACATCAAATTAACAAGACAACCCCCCAAAGTATACATTATCAGGTCAACTCCAACAAGTTTTTAAAAGAAGTTGTAATATAAGTTGTAATATACATTACCATGTTCACCTTTGGACGTTGTATCTTTAGAACTTCCTCAACAATGGCAAGTCTATTTTCAATATCATCAAGGACTCCCACATTAATGTCTAGCTTGCTCGGGGTTGTATCTTTATTGGCTCGGGGTTGTATCTTTAGAGCTTCCTCTATAGCGGCAAGTCTATTGTTAATATCGTCAAGCTGATTGGAACTTTGACCTTTATCAGTTACTGCCACATCATTATTGACTATAGCCACATCTTTATCACCTAACGCCACATCTGTATCAGTTATCACCACCCCCTTATGCACCTACAAAGCAAGATCGAAACAGAATGTGCAATGGTCAATTGTCAACGTGAATACAACCATGGTTTGCACAAACAGGCCAACTTACCTCATTAGTGGGATCATCAGCAGGTAGACTAGCCAACTGGCTCAAATATGCGTTACTTGGTGCAAACCATGGTTGTAACATTTCCGCATTTGTTAGAAGAAGATCCAAGACTGGATTAGAACCCTAGTAAACAAACAATTATAAAGTTAAAAACAAATATAACGAAGTCCTAACTTATTTGACAAATACAAACAAATGGAAATGCTTACAGGACCAAAAAGTTGGGCATAATGGCGTTTGGCAAATGTTTTACCCTTTGACCAACAAAAACAACGTGGTATCTTTGACGGGTCTTTGTTCCACCATGAACTGCTAGTGGGATAACTCTCAAGAATCCATATCTAAAATAAACAAAAATTATAAATGCATTGTATGAACTGCTAGTAAACAAAAACTGAGATGTTCATAAATGTAATACACATCTAACCTTAAAAGCCAAGAAAAAGCCAGAAATATTATATGTTGCAATTGTAGAAAGGTTTTGTTGCAATTTCTCTCTCAAGTGAGCATTGTAATGGCGGGGTACCACATTGGCTAAATTTTTGTAAAAACGGGTCCACAAGAACTCTCCCCATGGATATGCATTCCATGCCCCAAAATCCTCAACTAATTGCAACAAATGATTGTCAACAATGTACCAAGGTCCACGACCTATGATCACGACCTCAGCGACTAGCAACAGACATACCCTTACCGCATCCTCAGCTGATAACTTTGAAAAAACCGTGTCATTCCCAAACAAATCTAAAAGCTCAATCCCTTTTACAGTTACCTTTCTTATTAATTGTTTTTCAGGAAAGACACGCAAAGCAAAAGGACTTCGATCAATTTATACAGGGGGAGGCAAACGACCAAAACGAAATCCAGTCATCAATAGAAACTGTTCCCGACCGAATTTCAATACATTGTTCCCAATTTTGTATAAAATGGGGGGACAAGAATCAAGAAGTTTGTCGATATATACCTGGTGTTGTAAAACGAAATTAACAATATGATTGCCTTTACCTAGGTCAGGAATATCTAACCATGGCCCAAAAACAGTTGCTCTGAACAGCCTCATTCGATCTGGATTCCTTGACAATTTAGACTTAATTTGCGAAAACAAGTGTACCTTGGAACGAACAGTTACCTTAGCATCAAAATATTTGGGAATGTCAGCCATTTTCGAGTTTAATTGACTGAATAATTAGGGATTGATTTAGGATTTCACAATTTTCAATTGTGTTTTTTCTGGTAGTAGTGTTGGTTGTGTGTGTTT
This sequence comes from Chrysanthemum seticuspe, assembly GCA_019973895.1. Lineage (NCBI taxonomy): Eukaryota > Viridiplantae > Streptophyta > Magnoliopsida > Asterales > Asteraceae > Chrysanthemum > Chrysanthemum seticuspe. Next base: position 29,580,354 of record BPTQ01000009.1, read on the forward strand.
GTATTTGGGTTAAAAATACTGAATATTTGGGTTAAAAATTTGAAAACAGGGTAACAATTTAAAAAAAAGGTGTAAAAGTACTGTTGAAACAGTACTTTATGTACTGTTAATGTACAGAAAATAGTCGCTTATGTTTTTACGCTTAAGTCGCTCAACCTCGGGAAAGAACTAAATGTATAAAAAAATAATTTTGTATCTTTGACTTTTTTTAACTAAAGGACAAAACCAAATTTCGCTAGATTCTAAAAACGGTCGCTTAGATTCGGTCGCTGTAAAATCGTAGCTGTAAAAGTCAGAAAAAATGATTGGGTACACAAACTTCGAAGGACACTTGTCAAGCTTATATGAAAAGTAGAAAAGTCGCAAGTCTCAAAGTTTATTTTGGAAATACCCAAACTTTTTTCCTAAAAAGTGATGACACCTTGAGCGAAAAATGCATTCTTAGAATTAGCCCATTAAACAAATATCAACAAAATGATAGTGAAAACTGTTGGAATCCTAAGTCACTGTCCAATTCAGTTAATGGAAGAGTTAGTGTTCCATTACAAGTCTTAGTGTTCCATTACAATGTTAGTGTGCCATTAAAGGGGTTAGTGTGCCACTATACCTAATTGTCACTAGGAGCATGTTGGTTCTTAGATGAGTATAAATATGGTGTTTAGCAAGTGAGTTATATATATCAAAAAATTGTCTTCCTTTTGTGTTCTTTAATTGGTATCAGAGCGTGTTTGATTAAAGGGCGGGTTTGAGAGTCGACATTCGAAGGGGAGGAGCCTTCGGGTATGGGCTGCGGGTGTACTTTGATCAGCTTGTTCAGGTTATAAGGAAGACGGACCGGAGGTGCAGAAGTAAGCGGGCAGGAAGAAATCAACACCAGGTGGGGTTTTCAACTCGTTTAGCAGTCTAAGGAGGTGCAGCAGTAGCTTTGTTTCTTCTCCGGTGGTGGTAGTTTTTTTAGAACAAGTTTGATCGGAAAAAGTGTTCGGACTGTTTACAGCAGAAGACGAAGATGGTAAGGTGTTTCGGGACTACGTTGTCGTGGGTGAGACGGAGAGTACCGTTCAAGACGACGGGGGTGACCGGTGATGAACATAGGTGGTCCGTAGCTGTTAGTCGTGATCAAAGGGTTGTGATCAAATCCGGCGGTAGGTTGTAGGTCACCGAAAATGGAGAGATTAACTGGTTCGCGAGATAAACAGACGAGAAGAGTCGGGAAAAGCAGGTAGCTTTGATTCGGTTTGTTTAGCGGGTGAAAGAAAACGGTAAAAGCGGGTGGCTTTGTTTTCTTAATCGGTGTAATGCTCTCGTGTCACAGAAGTGTTATGAGCAAACGGGTTCTGTGTGGTGACAAAAAACAGTCGGGTGGTTGGAGACTTTGGATGAGACCAAGGTAGAGGTCGTGAGTCCGGGAAAAGTCGGGAACAGAGAAACAACAGTGTGAACATTATGGCGTTGGAAGTTCAAATCGGGTGGCTTTGGATGTGGCCGAGGAAGAGGTCATGGATCCGGGAGAAGTCGAGATGGTAGTGTCCAACGGGATGCCATGTTACATGTCATAGTGTTGTTAACAATCAAAAGCGGAGCTTGATTGGAATCAAAGACATCTCTAGAAGGACTTAGAGATTCGAGGGTGATTGTTGGAATCCTAAGTCACTGTCCAATTCAGTTAATGGAAGAGTTAGTGTTCCATTACAAGTCTTAGTGTTCCATTACAATGTTAGTGTGCTATTAAAGGGGTTAGTGTGCCACTATACCTAATTGTCACTAGGAGCATGTTGGTTCTTAGATGAGTATAAATATGGTGTTTAGCAAGTGAGTTATATATATCAAAAAATTGTCTTCCTTTTGTGTTCTTTAAAAACAACTAAAATATAGGATTCGAATAGTGGATCTAGAAATGTATTTTCAGTGAGTATCTATTGAGAGGCTAATGGATAAATATTGGATTTCCTTATCAACGAAAAAACTTCCATCTAGATCGTCATGGAATTGCTGGTAAGAGTCACGACGTCCATTCCACCCTACCACTAGGATAGGGTACCGAAATAAAGACATTGTACCAGCATACGATATATAATTTAAACAGAGAAACCGTGGCCGAAAAACATCCAACCCAAACCACCAAAACCGTCTCCAACACTTCTAACACTGATGCGTGAGCAGTGAAGGATCCTGATGTTGGTAACCGAGCATTCACCGGGTTCCAAAAGAAAACTTTGCCATCTTCAAAGCCCCCAACGACATAGCTCCTTAGGTTATAAAAACCGCAATCGATTTTTGATGGCTGGTCAACAAAACCCAAAAGTTAACTACATCAGCATGTACCCAAAAAAAATACCCACTTCAACTCATGATCCTACCCGCCTATTTTCAATTCTACTGAAAGAGCCTTTCCATACCTCACATTGATGACCTTTATATTCGTGTAATATTTCACTAGCATGCCTGCAAAGTAAAGAAAAGTCGGTAAAAGTAATCTTTTTAGCTAACTAAATAGAATGGAAAAGAATGCAAGTTTTACAAGTCCAAAAGCCGCAATGTAGAGTTCATACAGCTTGCCGGCACATGATTATCATTCTGGCCCGAACACATACACGTGACCTAACTCTTCAAGTCATGAGATTTTAATTCGCTGAAGATAAAAGTATTGAAAAAAAAATTAAACCTCTTGTCAAGCGTATTGGGTAAAGGGGGTACCTAAGAGTTCGAGTGTCAATTTCGCATACCGTTCCATCAAAACATCCTTCTATGATGTTGTTAGTACTTGTTACACACAGAGACATCACACTGCTCTTGAGTTCACAAATCTACAAAACAATTATTCCGTATAACTTTCAGCACTCAATACTACACGACGCATCATGGGTGGTTAAAATGGAGAAGTCAGGCTTCGCTTCTAAACCATGGTTCCCAAAATTTTAACCTGCCATCCGCTGGGCCAGTTACCAATGATAGGGTGTTAGGGTGAACCGCCATAGCTGCCAACAAAAAAGTAGAATTATTTGATGTGAAATCAAGAATAGAGAGAACAAATGGAATTATTTGGTGTAGACAATAGAAAAGTATAGGGGCCGTTTAGTTGGAGAGAAATACTCCATTTTTCCAGAAAATTTTTCATATGAAAAGAGAAAAATTGAAAATCCGTTTAGTCGCACTTTTTTCTAATAATTTTCCAAAAATATGAAATTCTCATTTTCCAATTTCTAATAGAAAAATGAAAATACAATTACACCCTTCTCACTTTTTTCATTTCCCAAATAATAACACCATCTCCTTTCACCCTTTTCACTTTTTTCATTTCCTAAATATAACTCCAACTAAACGGATTTTCAAATTTCTCAACTCTTCTCTAGAGGAGAAAAATCATTCCATTCTCTAGGAATTTAGAAACGGAAAAACAGGAAAAATTTTCACCAACTAAACGGCCCCATATTTACTGATTTTACTTTAAATATAAATTACCACTAGGCCACCTTGGAGATGGTTAATGCCAAGCAACATATTGCTTCAAATTTTAAAATGCATGCCCCTTAAATGTCAAAGTAATGTTGTTTGAAAGAAAAAAAAAATGTTGGGCTCGGCATCACTTTTTGTTTTGTTTTATCAAAAAACAACTACAGGGTTTCTTTTCTTATTTTGCAAGTGAAATCCTTATCCCAATTTACTTATTTGTCGATGACATTGATTTTTGGTTTGGTCAGCAAGCCATTCTACATATTAGAAACTGTCTTTTTATTGAATCACGTACAATATTATATAAGCAATAACCGATAGAAGCTTACCGCCGATGAGCGAGCATGATGTGACATATATATAATTTAAACAGGGAAACCGTGGCTGAAAAACATGAAACCCAAACCACCAAAACCATCTCCAACACTTCTACCATTAGACCCATGACCAACAAGAAATTCATACCAAACCCAAACAATAGAATAAACCAATGCAAATTATATCAATTCCACTGAGAAGCTATTTTAACTCTATATCTTTTCTTGAAATGAACAAATATTAAAAAGGGGTAATTCTCAAAAGAGGACAGAAAGGTCCATAGTGATCACTTTGAGGTACAAAAATAAAGTCTTTTCCCAAATTGGTCATGTGCGAATGTACGAATGTGCGATTCCACTAAAATGTTGACACGTGTCGAGAAAATAAGTACTCTTTCAATAATTAGCAAGTACAGTCACTATCAATGCCTTGTTTGACTTTTTTTTATACAAATGTGCGAACGGTGAATGTGCGAATGTGCGAATGTGCGATTTGAACATAACTTTATTGGGAATGAACACATGTAAGGAATCAAATCTAACTTTTAAGGTACAAAATATTTATTAAAATTTTAAAATATTCATTTAAATTATAACAATGTTACTCTTGAACAAAGATTGCCAAATGGTAGTCATGTTTTAAGTACGTACATGCAACATATAATGTCATGGCTCTGATTTATGTTTTTTTTAAAACGTAATTTTTTTTTAAATCAGAAATTTTTTTTTTAAAATCATATTCAAAAAAAACGTAATTTTTATTTTTAAATAAGAAAAAACGTTTTTAAAATCAGATTAAAAAAAATGTAATTTTTTTTAAATCGGAATTTTTTTAAACGTTTTTTTTAATCTGATTTTAAAAAAAGTTTTTCCCGATTTAAAAAAATACGATTTTTTTTAATTTGAATTTAAAAAAAAATAAAAACTTTTTTTTTTAATCTGATTTCAAAAAAGTTTTTTTATTTTTTATTTTTTTTACCAACTTTACTAAACCTTTGCCGTCATTTACAATCACCTAAGGATATTATATAGTTTTGAGTTGACATACTTGTTTAGTGATATATATTTTAGTGTTTCGACTTTGTTGTTCAAACATAACTTGTTCCGACTCGACTAATTGAATCCTAACATTGGTCTTTTTGTATACCATTCTATAAAAAAAAAATAAATAAAAAAAAAAAAAAAAAAAAAAAAAACTTTTTTGAAATCAGATTAAAAAAAAAAAAAAACGTATTTTTTTTAAATTCAAATTAAAAAAAAAAAACGTATTTTTTTTAATCGGAAAAAAGGTTTAAAAAATTATGTTTTAAAAAAATCCGATTTAAAAAAAAATGTTCTGATTTAAAAATAAAAATTACGTTTTTTTTTTCTTTTGAATATGATTTTCAAAAAGTTTTTTCTGATTTAAAAAAAAAACGTAAATCAGAGCCTTGACATTATATGTTGCATGTACGTACTTAAAACATGACAATCATTTGGCAATCCTTGTTCAAGAGTAACATTGTTATAATTTAAATGAATATTTTAAAATTTTAATAAAGATTTTGTACATTAAAAGTTAAATTTGATTCCTTACATGTGTTCATTCCCAATAAAGTTATGTTCAAATCGCACATTCGTACATTCACCGTTCACATTTGTATAAAAAAAGTCAAACAAGGCATTGATAGTGACTGTACTTGCTAATTATTGAAAGAGTACTTATTGTCCGGACACGTGTCAACATTTTAGTGGAATCGCACATTCGCACATGACCAATTTGGGAAGAGACTTTATTTTTGTACCTCAAAGTAATCACTATGGACCTTTTTGTCCTCTTTTAAGAATTACCCCTATTAAAAATAACATAGTGAAAGAAGTTGAATCATAGAATTGAAAAGTGGATATCCTGAGGATACATGGCTGCCACAAGATTTATAAACACTGTATTCCCGCCAAAACCTTATATTCCCGCTCAAAGTCTTACACTGAATTCCCGCTCAAATCTTACACTGAATTCCCGCTCATTTTTTTCTTATTTTGGGCTTCCAAAAAGTCTGTTAAAAGGTTTTCAATTTTGACTCTAATTTTCAAGTTATTAAAGTTGGTGTGTGTGTGTGTGTGCAGAATTTGGGTTTCAATAAAAAAATCGAAAATAGAAACGAACCAAATGAAGTTAAATACTCAGTTTTTTTTTCAGTTATAGTTTTGGTAAAATGAAAACCGAACCAAACTAAACACCGAATTGATATATATTTTTTATATATTTATATCATAAAAGATTAAAAATCTTTCATAGTATAAATATAATATTTTATAAGCTTGAAATTTTTTCCGCAAAAAATTTACCTAATTAAATAAAGGGTGAGGTCCATAAATACGTAACGTACTAAATCCAAGTTACCAATGTAGGTAACGCACCTCATATTGTTCCATTGCAAGCAAATAACTTACAAAATAATTGACAAGTATGTATTAGTCTTTAGGGGTTCGATAATTTTGTGTTTTAACAGATATAACTTACAACTACCTACTTGTAAAAGTGTACTGACGGTCCTGAATTGAAGTCTGCTTACACTGCTTCTCCTGCTAAAATTCTCTTTTCTAGGTTGCAACAAAAACCGAGTCAAACAAGAATGCAGGAAATGCCATCCTCTACGAATGTGTAGATACTATTATGAGTATTGAAGATAGTGGTGGCTTGCGCGTTCTTGCGATCAATATATTGGGGCGGTTCTTGTCAAACGGTGACAACAATATCAGGTGAAGTGTCTTCTCTTCCATGGTATCACGATGACGTTCATTTTTACTTTGAATCGTGAGGCGTTTCATGTGAATTATCACTCATTTGGATCCAAATTTAAATCTTAATATGAAATACTTGAATATTTTAATGTCAATGTCCTGCTTATCCTTCATGTTACCTTAGTAACAATGCCATACAGTCCACTTTGTCTATCACTTATAGTTAAGTATATGTTGCCTTGAACATGCTGATGAAAGCAATATCAATAGATAAGTTGCGTTGAACATGCTGATGAAAGCATGCACTTGCTGTTTTAATATAGACACTAGTGTAATAGATTAAAGTTGATCGAATTATCAATGAGAGATGAACAATTATAAAATGAAACAGAGTACATTACTTCAGCATAGAGTTTATGATTACCACCGTTTGTGTTTTCGCAAGCACAGGAATGAGTAAATTGTGATGAAAATGTGTGTGCATCTGTGTTTTTGTGAATGACTACTTAAAGTCTTCATCTTTTAGTCTTGGTTTTGGTTTAGCATTTGGGCCCATTAGCTTACTTTTGATTTATATCACAGGTATTGAGGAGGAAAAGTATCACAATAGAAAAGATGTTTGATAACTACAAGTTTTAAAGACTTTTAAGTCTTCTAACTTCTAATGTGGGATTCTTAACTTTATTTCTTCATCATTTTCCACAAAACAGGACAAATATATTTTTTGGATTATTGAACCATGAATAAATAAAACAATAATTTGGGACCATCTAATTCAAATTGACTAGACATCTTTGAAGTAGCTTTATACAAAGAGTGTTCTGATATGTATTGCAATGAAAATAATATAATTAGATAATCATTATGCATTTAAACTAAAGTATGAAATAGTTGTTCAACGATTTAATTGCGCCAAACATAAAAGAAAATGTTATTGATGGTGAGGTTTATTTCCAGCTCTCATGAAATCCATCTTCATTAGTATTGGCTACAGTTCTTGTTTGATCCATTGCTATAACAAGGACCACATGTTGCTTGCACTAAACATGTACTCAGTTTCGTGTTCTGTTACATGCTCTAGATAGTAGTGACTCGATCTAATTTTGCTTACAGTTTTATAAATATACCACTAAAGTCTTAGCGATCAATATGCTCCATGTTAGCGTGAAAATGCTCTTACTTTTTAAAACTGATTAGTAATGAACAAGAAATAAGTATGTTGGTAACTGCTGGTTTCTGGTGAAAACACCTAATATCCAGATGTTATAAACTAATTATTAGATGGTCTTATGTTATAATCTAGCCTGGAATTAGTTAGATAAGATTAAATGACGCGAGAAATTTATATGATGCAAGATTAGTTGAAGAAGAAAGGCGAAGAGGAAAGGAAGAGCAGAAAGAACAACAAAAACATGCCTTGGAACTTGACCACCCAACTACTGATATTGAAATGGCAGATGCAGACGAAAACGGTGAGTTTTTCAATTCAACTAGATTTTATTACTTCCTATTTTTTACTTTTAGTTAAATGACGGATCACATGTTATTAAAACATAACATGTGAGTGAGTTTTTGCCTTTCATAAGAAATATCACATGGAAGAACAGTTTTACGTTCAGCGCATAAGTGAATGGACATTTAGGACCAAATTCTGGGCCGAATTGGTCCTAGGGATGGTCTAATGTTTGCACTTGTTTGTACATCTGTATTCATTAACCAGCTATGGAGTTTCACATTACTGGTAACAGGAATACACAAAATGGGATCCGTCATGGTCTTTGACTGCTTCATCAACAGGGCAAAACAACACCGCTGGAACCAAAAAGTTAGGATTCGGTCTTGTGGGCTCGGGAAAAAGAACTACAGTCCCTTCTCTAATCCGCAAAGAGGAAGATGAGGATGCACAAATGGATAAAAAGATGCGACCTTTGGTTCCTATAGATTATTCAACCGAAGAATTGCAGGCTGTCAGAGAAACTACTCCGCTTGCACCATCTTCTAATTTGGCTGCAGCTGCTGAATTTTCAAAACGAATTGGACTTGCAAATACAAAAGAAGAGAGACCTGATTCAGAAAGGGAACGCAGTAGACGGTCCCATGATAAATCAAGCCATCGAGATAGGGACCGGGAGGAGACTAACCGATCCAGAGATGAAACAAGAGAGAAAGAGAATGTGAAGACACCAGATAATAAGAAGCTTTTGGATGCAAAACAATTAAGTGACACCATTCCAAAAACCAAGGATGAGCTGTTTTTGTATCCAATAAATTGGGCAACTTATGACAAGGTTAGTATAGAGTTCTTGCTTTATAGTTTACTTAAAAATCGATTGATTTGATTATGTCTGATCCCAAATTGGTAAGCTGAAAGGATTGAGCAAAAACCAAGGATGAGCTGTTTTCGTATCCAATAAAAGCTACCTGTTTGACTTGTTTCCAAATTCCTACTCGCCCATTTTTCACTATTGCTTGCTTAATTGCCAAGTCTTTTTCTATGAATTATAATTGAATGTTGAATATTTTGTAAAACGGCGAACCTAGTTGTACGCATTTAGACATACAAACAGAGTTTTATGTTTCTGTCACATAAGTATTATGATTAGTGAGAACTTTTGGTATTCTTAAACTTGTTCTTTTTTGCTTAGGGGGAGATAGTTTAACCGCTAAATACTTTTAGTTAAATATGGCATCTTTTGATTAGATTGGATACTTACACGAGTAATAGCCACTAGGCGTTCTATTTTGAATAAGGTCATATCAGTGTGAACTATTTTTCTCCGGATAAGAGAAAGAAGCAAAAACTAGCCAACTAGGTATGACTCCCTCCCCTGTATTTTGCCTAGAGTTCTTTCTTGTTGAGATATGTGTCTGGCATTGCAAAACAGTTGTTTTTTATGGGTTCGGATAGGTATTTTGTTCGATTAATACAGTACTATTTAACGATCAGATATGTTTATAACAAGGTAAGGATTTCGTAGGGGAATATTCAATGACCTTAGGTAGTGTCCATATGTTAGATCAGTATGATTTGTAAGTATTGGTTAGTAAGTGTCTTTTTTTTTTTCAGTATAACACTATTTCATGACATTATAACACTATTTCATGACATTATACAGAATGGATTGCATGAACGGATGAGACCATGGATCTCCAAGAAAATAACCGAATTTTTGGGCGAGGAAGAGACAACATTAGTAGGTTATATTGTGTCAAGCACTCTAAGAACACGTGACAGCAAATGAGATGTTAGAGCGGCTTCAGTCTATTTTGGACGATGAAGCTGAAATGTTTGTGTTAAAGATGTGGAGAATGCTCATTTTTGAAGTGAAGAAAGTGGAGACTGGTCTTGCAGGAAGAGCCAAGGCTTAAACGCTCTCCTTTGTTGCTATCATTGTGGTATTATCGTCTTCTGTTATAGCATTAGTACATTTCTTTTCCGTAACATTTTTTAGACAACTTTGATAAAAAGTCAAATCTAAAGATCAATTTAGCTGACATATCGCCAACATCGTCTTCTGAATAATTTGTTCTATTTCGCTCATCTTGTAGTCCCAAGTTTCACCTTCTAAATCAAGCGAAGTTTTGTCTCTGATACTGTATTGTTCATAACTTACTAGTACGACTGCTACTTACTCGGGGTTGTTCGGAAGTAATTGCCTACTCTCTTATGATGGTGCGAATTTGCAATAACTTCTAAGCGGTAGATTATAGTAAGCTTAATGAGGAGCTTGTTATGGACCGAGTTGCATGTTTTTAGCGTGTATGTGCATGCTTTTGTTGCTTTAAAGATGTGCTAAATATTTGTAGGGAATTTGCTAAGGCGTACTTAAAGGACACGACGCTGGTTTGCAAAGATACACTTTTTACGCAAGTATGGTCCTTCATCTATGTTTTATTACATGAATAATGGGTGTTTGATTCTGCCTCAAGCATATTTCGTCAAATATTTTGCTCCTACCCATTTCATGATGAATATTAAATTAATGTATATGCACGAAATTACTACAAATATTAAAATAAAAACATGAATTACTGCGATATTTAAATGAATCCACGAGATTATACATATACGAACGACTAATGAGATTGTGCAAAGATATAAAAAAAAAAAAAAACTTTATTTTATTTTATTTATTATTATTATTATTATTATTATTATTATTATTATTATTATTATTATTATTATTATTATTATTATTATTATTATTATTATTATTATTATTATTATTATTATTATTATTATTATTATTATTATTATTATTTTTACTATATGTGTTCAATAACGACTAATGTTATTCCTCTTTAGAAGTTTAACCCGCGCGTACACGGTTTTAAAAGTTAAATATGGCTACAATTAATTTAACATGAATATAAATATCAAAATGAAGGTACGAGCTCACAATGAATATATGATATTGTACATATAACAACTCCACATTGTTTTTCAAGTGTCATTATGTGTTATTAAACACGCATAATGTTTAGAGCATGATATCGATAGTTAAATTTAAATAACATCAACTTTAACATTATGTCAGTTATACTAAAAAGTTTATGGCAAACCGGACCATACATGAGTGTTATAACTATGTAAGTATAATGATTTTGCATAATTTTATAAAATAATCTTATTTAACAATCTTGCATATGCACGATTTTAAAAGTTGGTTCAAAACAACAAGAATTTCCTACCTTTTCAAAAACATATCACAAGATAAAAAATGACATCTAATAAATACAAGTTCATCGCACTCATGAGTTTCCTAACATCTATTTTGAGATGATTAACTTCAGTCTTAATCATATATTTTCCACAAAATACGACAATTGTAAATATTTCATACTTTTAAAAATACAAAAAGATAAAAAATCAATTTGAGACCATCCACTTAAAATGTAGGACATAACGTCTACTTTGAAATGTTTAACTTCAGTCTTCATCATATTTTCCACAGAATAGGACAATTGTATTTTTCATACTTTTGAAAATACGAAAAATAAGAAATCAATATGAAACCATCCACTTTAAATTGTAGGACATATATAGCATCATCACTTAATTTCTATGGCTTTTTCAAATATTGAAAATTTGTAGTTGCAATTAGTTAAGCTATGGCTTTTTCAAATGTAGAGACTTTTTCGGTAGTAATTAGTCAAACTTCAAAACATTTATAATTAAAAAAAAAATCACTAAGATATTTCCAAACTCATCAATAAATATCACGAAATAGAAAAGAATGTCTAATAAATAGGTTTTAGGAGTTACGAGTATCCTAAAATTAATTTGAGAGCTTTAACTTCAATTCTTTATACTTTACACATAATAATATGACATTTTAACTTCTTCACAATCTCTCACCGCAAGCCCACGACCACAAAAATTATCATTAATGATTGAAAAACGCAATCCACAAAAAGACAAAAAAGATTAGCCCTAGCTAAAGGTATTACTCGTCCCCGCTTCTTTTCACGGGTAATGTAACAACTATACTTATTAGAATTTAGAAGGTATCAATTAATATGACCTAAACAATCCTAAAAATTATAAAAACTCTCACCACAAGAATATAAACAACTATGCATCCACAAATACGCGCTACAATTTTCTTTAACTCACTGTTTGAGTATTATTTCAATTAACGTCATTAACATCATTTATTCATTATAAAATATAAGTTCAATTCCTATTCCTAGTAGTACCTTTTTCTGCACATTTTCTTTAACCAAGTTGAGAGAACGTGTACCAATTGTTTACCAACTCTTTTCTGCACCATACAAATTTTCTTTTTCAAAGTCTATATGTATGTTGGTTTATCAAATAAAATAACACTTTTTCTTTTACCAAGTTGAGAAAACGTGTACCAATTGTAACCAACTCTTTTCAAAGTCTATATATATGTTGGTTTATCAAATAAAATAACATCAACCAATACCAATTATAAACAACAATATATACAATATGGGAGAAAATATTTGCTTTTACTTTACGCAAACTCGTGTTTTGTTTATCTTTTCACTTGTTCTACTATTGTTTAATGCCACGGCAGCCACTTCCCTTGGCCACAAACTGGTTGTAGCAGCAGGAGGGGCTACTAATACGTGCATCAATAATGAGAGAGAAGCTCTTCTTGGTTTCAAAGTTCGCCTTCTAGACCCCGATGACCTGCTCTCTACATGGAGACCCGAAGAAGAAGAAGATTGTTGTAAATGGAGTGGAGTCAGTTGCGACAACCAAACAGGTCACGTCACAATGCTTGACCTAGGTTATGTTGGAGGTGAGATTAGCCCTTCATTGCTTAACTTAACATACTTGAATCATTTACTTCTGTCCGACTGTTCTTTTCATGGAACCATTCCCGCGTTCATTAGTAACATGACCCAGTTAGTTTCTCTTCACCTTTCTTATAATCAGTTTACTGGCACCTTTCCCGAGTCCATTGGTTCCTTGACCGGTTTAACTTTTCTTGACCTTTCTGATAATCAGTTGGTTGGATCCATTCCCATGTCCATTGGTTATTTGACAAATTTAACAGAGCTTCACCTAGATGGCAATAATTTTAGTGGAACCATTCCCATGTCCATTGGTTCCTTGACCAAACTAACATACCTGACCCTTAGTTATAATAATTTCAGTGGAATCATTCCAAGATCCATTGGTTCATTGACCAAATTAGCAAACCTTTACCTAGACGATAACTCTTTCTCTGGAACCATTCCTCCAGAATTTGGAAACCTCACCAATTTGCAAATTCTTTCACTAAGATCCTTCAATAGTTGTACAATTGAAAACTTAGATTGGTTGTATTCTCTATCTTCTTTAAGTTACCTTAAGATGGATGGAACTGTTGAGTTAGGTGAAGCCACTCAAACAATAGTGGCAGAAATCATGGCACACTTAACAGATAATGGTTCAAATGATGAAGCCACTTAACAATTAGTGGCAGAAAAAGAACCCACTGAAGATCACTAATTGAGTAGTGGTAGATAGTGGTCTGATATTTTATTTGGCTAGTTATCATTATCATCTCTATATAAAGATGATCATTCTGTATTTGTAAGACACACCAACAGATTACAACAATGTAATAAACACTCCTAGTTACCCACGGTGGACGTAGGTCAGATACCGAACCACCTTATATCCTTGTGTTCTTAATTGTGGCAGTGTGTGGCAGTTAATTATGTTTGTATGTGTCATCCGATCCTAACAACTGGTATCAGAGCCTTGGTTCTTGTTTGACACATACGAACAGAGAAGGTGAAGAAGTTACCTGTTGGTAGATATTGTGACCAGGAACAGGACCACCACCACCTTCGATTGACCATCGCCACCAGGGACCGATCGATTCACCAGTTCGCTGGTGATAGAACTCCGATCGTCAGTGACAGGTCGTCACCAGCCACCAGCCACCAAGCGCCATTTTCACCATCACAACCAGCGCGTGTCAACATCACCCCGTAGTCGCCGGAGACAGAGGAACCGCGGCTGTCACCAGACAGGAGAGATAACCACCGATTGTCTCTTTTTTTTTTTTGGAAGATCAGTCGTGGTCTTTTAAAGAAAAAGAAAAAGAAGAATATGTGATTTGTTTTCTTGGGGTGAAGAGAAAGAAGAGCAGGCGTGCTCTTTGGGTGAAGGAAAAGAACCAGCTGTGCTTTGGGAAGAAGAAAAGGTCTGTGATTTCTTGGGTGAAGAAGGAATAAAAGACCGGTGTTATCTTTTTTTAAGATAAGAGTGTGGTGTTATTTTCTTTTGGTGTCACAAGTTTATAACTTTGACAAAAGAAGTCCCTTACTTTTTTAGTCAAGATCTTTGCACAAGTTCATTGCCATTTAGCAGTACTAACCTGGTTGGTTTGTAGTAATTTGGTGGAAGATGCAAATTGAAGATTTGTTCGTGCAGAAAGACTTGGACGCAGTTTTAGGTGAAAACCAGAGGCGATGACACAGGCAGAGGGAGCTAGTCAACACAAGGATGAGGGAAGGAAGTTCAGTTACAGTGCACATCAACAATTTAAACTCAATTTTATCCAGACTTGGGTCAGTGGGAATAAAGTTCGAGGATGAAGTTCAAGCTTTACTATTGTTATCATCATTACCCGACAGTTGGTCCGGAACAGTTACAGCCGTTACTAGTTCATCAGGATCGAAAGAGCTCACTTTTGAGGGAATTCGGGATTTAATTCTAGGCGAAGACGTCAGACGAAGAAATTCCGGGGAATCATCAAGTGAACAATTGAATGCGGTCAGAGGTAGAAGAAATAATAGAGGTAGTGGGAGTGGAAACAGGAGAAGGAGTCAGTCGAGGACTCGAAATGATGTGACTTGTTGGAACTGTAAAGAGGTTGGACATTTCAGGAATCAATGTCCAAAAGGCAATAAAGAAGTTAACGTTGCAGCAGACCACGTTTCAGGACATTCAGATGATGATGTTTTGATCTGTAGTGTGGAGAGCAATGTGGATTCCTGGGTTATGGATTCGGGTGCTTCATTTCACGCTACCCACAGCCGTGAAGCACTGCGGAATCTAAAAGAAGGGGATTTTGGTAAGGTAAGATTGGCGAACGATGAGGTTCTTGATGTGACGAGCATAGGTGACTTAGATCTGAAGACACCAGTTGGTCCATGGACTTTGAAGGATGTCCGGGTAATTCCAAGTCTGAAGAAGCAGTTGATTTCTGTTGGGCAGTTGGATGAACAGGGACACGAGGTTAAGTTCAGGAACGGGCAGTGGAAGGTTATGAAGGGAAATCTAGTCGTAGCTCGAGGAAAGAAACAAGGTTCGCTGTATATGGTCAGTTTACCGTCTGAGGGAGTAACCGTCCCGGTTCAGAAGAAGACCAAAGTCCGGTTCACAGAGTCTTGTGGGCAGAAGAAGGTTCACTTTGCAGATAGCAAACCCAGAGTCACAGGTCAGATTCAAGTTGAACGTGCTAGAAAAGGTTCAGTAAAACCAGTCAGGGGCATTCATGGCAGTGGGAGCACAGGTTGTGCTTCAGTCAGAGTTACCAGACGACAGTGGGTTAAGAGAACCAGTATTCCAGCAGTTAAAGTCTCTCCAGTTGATTATCTGCTTTATTCGGAGAGTGTTTGTTCTCAGGATGTTCCAGGATCGGGCAGTTCGTGTCAGTGGGAGCCGATAGGGACAGAGAATGGGTCAGTGACAGTTTCAGTCATGACTGATGTGTTGGAGCTAACGGGAGCTTCAACGGGCCTTCAGGTTAACTCATGAGAAGGCCAGGGTAACTAGGAAGATGGAGCTAAGATAAAAAGTTCTTGTTTTACAGAAATACAGAGATACACAGTTGAAGCACAGGTGAAGATTGTTTCGTAGCTTCAAGTGGGAGATTGTTGAGTTAGGTGAAGCCACTCAAACAATAGTGGCATAAATCATGGCACACTTAACAGATAATGGTTCAAATGATGAAGCCACTTAACAATTAGTGGCAGAAAAAGAACCCACTGAAGATCACTAATTGAGTAGTGGTAGATAGTGGTCTGATATTTTATTTGGCCAGTTATCATTATCATCTCTATATAAAGATGATCATTCTGTATTTGTAAGACACACCAACAGATTACAACAATGTAATAAACACTCCTAGTTACCCACGGTGGACGTAGGTCAGATACCGAACCACCTTATATCCTTGTGTTCTTAATTGTGGAAGTGTGTGGCAGTTAATTATGTTTGTATGTGTCATCCGATCCTAACAGGAACTTCTCTGGCCAAAGCAAATAACTGGGTAAATGCAATTATAGGTCTCCAAAACCTATCTTATTTAAGCTTAGTTGAATGTAACCTCTCAAAAGTCATGCATCCATATTCTTCAGTTGTCAACTCTTCGTCATCTATTGGTTACCTTTTCCTCGATAACAACAATCTCAACTCATCACTTTATCGCTGGTTGTGCCCATTACTTGGCAATAGGCTTGAAATTTTTTATGTTTCTGGCAACTCGTTTGATGGGAATCTTTCAGATTTTCTGAACAATTTGTCTCGATGCACATCCCTAAATATGTTACAAGTATTGGATGCTTCAAATAACCAATTAACAGGGTCATTGTCTGATGAGATTCAAAACTTTTCATCCCTATTTAGGTTGAACCTAGATTCCAATCAGTTAAATGGAACAATAAGTGACAAATTGTGGCAACTACCCACACTTGAACTACTGAACCTATCTTCCAATTCTCTTAGAGGTCTATCTCTGAAAACATTGGAAAATCAAATCTTTGGTATGTAGATCTTTCATACAACTCACTCGAAGGAGCTTTTTTTAATGATGACGTGTCAACCCTTTCTATGAGGGTAGATTATATTGATTTCAGCTCTAACAAGCTAGGACCTCGTTTCCCCAAATCGATACAAAAAATGAAAAACCTTATGCATCTTGATCTTTCCAACAATAGCATTTCAGACACAATTCCTACTTTACCGGCACATGTAAGTTTTTTAGATCTGTCTAGAAACAAATTCCAAGGAGGAATCTCTTTCTTGTGCCAAATCTTTGAAAACATTGAATTTATTGATCTCTCACGTAACCCATTGACCGGGCAACTTCTTGACAGCTTGAAGAATTTGACGTATCTAAAAGTTCTTAATTTAGGCCACAACATGCTATCAGGATATCTTCCTCCCTATGTAGGACATTTGGGTCAACTCGAGACGTTATCTTTATACAACAACAGCTTCTCTGGAGAATTGCCATTGTCTTTGAAGAATTGCACCAAGTTGAACCTTTTGGACTTGGGGGCCAACAAATTAAATGGTAATATTCCTGTTTGGATTGGTAAAAACTTTTCAAGGTTGTACGCTCTTAGCCTAAAATCAAACAACTTTTCCGGAGCCATCCCTTCACAAATATGTCAATTAGTAAGTCTTCAAATCTTAGACTTGTCATTTAACAATCTTCATGGAACAATCCCATCGTGTGTGCATAATCTTACTTCCATGGTTCAAAAAGGATTGTTACGGAACAGAATCTACATAGTTCTAGTGGTAGTATTAATGATACATACAGGTTTTACTCTGTTGGCGATAGCTATGACCATCTGTTGATTCAATGGCAAGGAAAGGTAAATGAGTTTGGTAGAAATCTGCGATTGGTGAAGACAATTGATTTATCAACCAACAGTCTCACAGGACAAATCCCATATGAGATTACCAATCTGCAGGGATTAGTAGTACTAAACTTGTCAAACAACGCTCTACTTGGAGAGATTCCGAAAGACATTGGTCAAATGAAAGAACTTCTGACTTTGGATTTATCCAAAAACAAGTTCTCAGGAGGGTTGCCATCAAGCATGTCTGAGATGAATTTATTAAATGATCTTGATGTGTCGCATAACAACTTGTCCGGGAGGATTCCATCAAGCACTCAACTCCTGTCCTTTGAACCATCAAGGTACATTGGAAATGCAGGACTATGTGGACCTCCCCTGACCAAGTATTGTCCCGGAGATAAAGAACTTGAAGTAACACCTGTAGTTAATGAAAGTAAGAGTGATGGCGAAACCATAGATGAACTTATGAGATGGTTTTATATTGGAGGGGCAGCTGGTTTTGTTACTGTATTTTGGATAGTATTTGGCACTTTACTTCTTAACCGCCGTGTGAGACATGCTTTTTTTCAATGTCAAGATAGCTTGAAAGATTGGGTGTATGTTAAGATGGCGGTGTTCATGGCAAAATGGCGAAGGGTTGCACGTGCGTAGCTTGATATGTTTTTTGTGTGTTTTTTTCATCTGCTTAGTAGAATTGCCACTAACACCATGGGTGGCCATTTCCCTGCGCTGTGTTATATACGACATAGAATTGCAACATACTTGATGATGTTAATGTATCATGGATTGCTAAAGTGAGCAAACATGAACCCTTAGGATAAGATATCATGATTTAAAAGCAACTGCTGGGGTGTACTACAGGCCAATGTAAGCTATATATTACATATGAAATCTAAGTGTGGTGTGAAGACT
This sequence comes from Chrysanthemum seticuspe, assembly GCA_019973895.1. Classification (NCBI taxonomy): domain Eukaryota; kingdom Viridiplantae; phylum Streptophyta; class Magnoliopsida; order Asterales; family Asteraceae; genus Chrysanthemum; species Chrysanthemum seticuspe. Next base: position 29,598,827 of record BPTQ01000009.1, read on the forward strand.
GTAGCGTTGATTTAGTCTTAATTACGAGGAACATGAAATAAGCTCAGTGAACAAAACTTTTATGACCGGATATTTGGGTCTACTGATATTATCATGTTTGGCTTGTGTGTGCATCTATACTCATTAACCACCACCTGGGTTCCACATAACCGGTAACTGTGACTGCTTCACAAACAGGGCAAAACAACAGCGTTGGGGGAAAAAAAAAAAGTTAGGATTTGGTCTCGTGGGCTCAGGGAAAAGAACTACAGTCCCTTATCTATTCCACGAAGAGGAAGATGAGGATGCACAAAAGGATAAAAAGATGCGACCTTTGGTTCCTATAGATTATTCAACCGAAAAATTGCAGGCTGTGAGCACATGAGGGTCGATATATTTATGTTGTGTTCAGTTGTGTGTTTCTTGGGTCTCGTGGACAACTTATGAAAAGGTTAGTATAGAAGTCATGCTAGAGTTTACTTTTAAATGGATTGATTTTGATTATGTCTGATCCGAAATTGGTAAGCTGAAAGAATTTAGCAAAAAGATGAAATGGGTCAAATGGGATAAAAGCCATCCTAAGCGTATTATTACTGTAATCTTTACACCCTGCCACCTCCCTTTGTCGTCACCACATTGTACCTCTACCTTCTCTAACCACCAACCACCACCATCTCTACATCCCACGACCTCCACTGGCCGCCTAACTCCACCACCACCGTAAGATTTAGTTGATCAAATATAGTGGTGTAGGGGTGTCAATCGGGTTATCGGGTCGGGTTGTGGGTTGTCGGGTTGGGTCTATCGGGTTGCAAGCTAATCTCATCCCACAATTTGCTTCTTTTATAAAAACATCACTAAACATGAGATTTATTTAAAAAGAAAAAAAAAACGCAACATCTTATTTCCCAAAGGATAATATATAACGCGAATAAAGGAGCAGTTCAAAGTATATTACATTTGGCCTGAAATTTTTGGGTCAGTAGATATGTTGTTATTTTCTCTCTTGTAGCACCAGCTTATAAAATATAGAAAGCAACTAAGCTGCTGATGCTAACTAGAACAAAGTTCAAGGATCCAATTTATATATTTGTTTAAGAATCGTGACCAACGGACTATAATAAATTGACATTCATTCAAAAATTATAGATTTGTTAATGGGACATTATAGAATATCGGGTTTATCTGGTCAACCCGACCCTAAAAGGCTATCAGGTTTATTCGGTTGACTCGATAAACCCGATAAGCTAAGTTGGACCCGAATCAACCCGACCCTATAAGGCCTTCTCGGGTTCAGGTCAAGTTCGGGTCGGGTCGGGTCAACCCATTTGACACCCGGTGTATGGTTTAAATGATGAATGGTTGAAGAACTTGAAGAACATCACCATGTTCTTAACGAAGATCAAGATCTTCAAATGTATGTGGGGGTTTGTGAACTCATGTTACAATATAAAAGTTTTGTTCTTTAAGAAGAGGGTTTTAATAATGATAGATTTGTTAGTTTTGTAATTTGTATCTAAGCATATTTATGTTTCTTGTGTGGCTGTGTAAGTGGCCGGAAACGAAGTGGAGCATAACGGTATAATCGTGCAACATGTCACATTACATGTACAATTGACGGATGACGTGAATTTTAGAGGTAAAAAACGAGGTTTGATGATAAAACCAACGAAGTTTGATGGGTAGTGTGATAATTGTTTGATTTATGTCTGAGTCGATGTTAAAAAAAGTTTTTCAGTTAGCTGTAACTTTTTAATGTTTAGCTGATGATCTTTTTGCTATAATCTAACCACCAATCCAGTTCTTGTTCTTATCTAACTCGAGTGTACCATTTTAACCGGATAAAAAAACAAAGAAAAATATACAAAACAAAGCTACATTCAATGGTGTTCCAAGATTTTCTAGTTCAATGTTTCCAAAACACATCTTAAGAGCACCCACAACATAAGCATGCTAACCAACAAGTCTTAAAATCATACTGTAACAAACTCAAACATATATCATTAAAATAAAAAACTAATACTAATAAAAAAAATGATTCGCAAATGAAGTCTTTGTTTGGACAGTTTTGAAGTCAACAACTCATACTCTTGTTAACAGCTCCAGTGTTAACCAAGACTCAGGGTGCGTTTGGTAGAGAGAAATTCAGAGAAAAGAAATGAAGTAGAGAATAGAATCTCAGAGAATAGAAATCAGTAGAGAATTTTGTTCAATTCTAATGTTTGGGAACAACAGAGACTTGACCCGATAAATGAATTTTTTTTTATTTAAATAATATTTTGTCTAAATAAAAATTCTTAAAAAATATTTAAAAAAAATATATCTTTTTTTTTTAAATTTATTTTTTTTAAATTTATTTTTAAAAAAATTATGTACTTTCTTTAAAAAAAAAATTATTAAAAAAAACTTATTTTTTTAAAATGTATTTACTTAAAAAAAAACTTGTTTTTTTTAAAAAAATATTTTTTAAAATGTATTTTTTTTTAAAATAATTTTAAACTTTTTTTTTTTTTTAAATAATTGTTTTTTTAAAAAAAATTTAAAAAATTTTTTTAATGTAAAAAAAAAAAAAAAAAAAAAAAAAAAAAAAAAAAAACCATTTTTTGAAAAAAACTAATCCATTTCTCCACAAAATTAATGGAAATTGGGCTACTTAAATTACACTACTCAACTCTCTTCATTTTCCCACCAATTTCTCCAATTTCTCCACTTTTCCATTTCTCTGGCTTACCACACGAGAATTAAAGCCATTTCCATTTCTCCATCTTCAATTCTCTTAACCAAACACACCCTTAGTGTACAAGAACGCAAAAGGCACTTGCCGCACGGGAGTGGCATCTTACCTTGTATAATTTAAATAGCGAAATCACGGGTGAGGAACATCAAACCCGAACCACCAGAAGCATCTCTAAGACTTCTATCACACACAAGAAATCCATACCAAACCCAACAATATAAAATTAACTTGTTTCAAGAATAAATTTGGCAATAATTGAACAAATATCAACAAAATGATAGTGAAAACAACTAAAATATAGGATTCAAACAGTGGATCTAGAAATGTATTTTCAGTGAGTATCTATTGAGAGGCTAATGGATAAATATTGGATTTCCTTATCAACGAAAAAACTTCCATCTAGATCGTCATGTAATTGCTGGTAAGAGTAACGACGTCCATTCCACCCTACCACGAGGATAGGGTACCGAAATAAAGGCATTGTACCAGCATACAATATATAATTTAAACAAAGAAACTGTGGCCGAAAAACATCCAACCCAAACCACCAAAACCGTCTCCAACACTTCTAACACTGATGCGTGAGCAGTGAAGGATCCTGATGTTGATAACCGAGCATTCACCGGGTTCCAAAAGAAAACTTCGCTATCTTCGAAGCCCCCAACGACATAGCTCCTTAGGTTATAAAAACCACAATCGATTTTTGATGACCGGTCAACAAAACCCAAAAGTTAACTACATCAGCATGTACCCAAAAAAAATACCCATTTCAACTCATGATCCTACCCGCCTATTTTCAATTCTACTGAAAGAGCCTTTCCTTACCTCACATTGATGACCTTTATATTCGTGTAATATTTCACTAGCATGCCTGCAAAGTAAAGAAAAGTCGGTAAAAGTAATCTTTTTAGCTAACTAAATAGAATGGAAAAGAATGCAAGTTTTACAAGTCCAAAAGCCGCAATGTAGAGTCCATACAGCTTGCCAGCACATGATTATCATTCTGGCCCGAACTCTTCAAGTCATGAGATTTTAATTCGCTGAAGATAAAAGGATTGAAAAAAATAAAATAAACCTCTTGTCAAGTGTATTGGGTAAAGGGGGGTACCTAAGAGTTAGAGTGTCAATTTCGCATACCGTTCCATCAAAACATCCTGCTATGATGTTGTTAGTACTTATTACACACATAGACATCACACTGCTCTTGAGTTCACAAATTTACAAAACAATTATTCCGTATAACTTTTAGCACTCAATACTACACGACGCATCATGGGTGGTTAAAATAGAGAAGCCAGGATTCGCTTCTAAACCATGGTTCCCAAAATTTTAACATGCCATCCGCTGGCCAGTTACCAATGATAGGGTGTTAGGGTGAACCGCCATAGCTGCCAACAAGAAAGTAGAATTATTTGATGTGAAATCAAGAATAGAGAGAACAAATGGAATTATTTGGTGTAGACAACAGAAAAGTATATTTACTGATTTTACTTTAAAAATAAATTACCACTAGGCCACCTTGGAGATGGTTAATGCCAAGCAACATATTGCTTCAAATTTTAAAATGCATGCCCCTTAAATGTCAAAGTAATGCTGTTTGAAAGAAGAAAAAAAAAATGTTGGGCTCGGCATCACTTTTTGTTTTGTTTTATCAAAAAACAACTACAGGGTTTCTTTTCTTATTTTGCAAGTGAAATCCTTATCCCAATTTACTTATTTGTCGATGACATTGATTTTTGGTTTGGTCAGCAAGCCATTCTACATATTAGAAACTGTCTTTTTAATGAATCACGTACAATATTATATAAGCAATAACCGATAGAAGCTTACCGCCGATGAGTGAGCATGATGTGACATATATATAATTTAAACAGGGAAACCGTGGCTGAAAAACATGAAACCCAAACCACCAAAACCATCTCCAACACTTCTACCATTAAACCCATGACAAACAAGAAATTCATACCAAACCCAAACAATAGAATAAACCAATGCAAATTATATCAATTCCAGTGAGAAGCTATTTTAACTCTATATCTTTTCTTGAAATGAACAAATATTAAAAAGGGGTAATTCTCAAAAGATGACAGAAAGGTCCATAGTGATCACTTTGAGGTACAAAAATAAAGTCTTTTCCCAAATTGGTCATGTGCGAATGTACGAATGTGCGATTCCACTAAAATGTTGACACGTGTCCAGACAATAAGTACTCTTTCAATAATTAGCAAGTACAGTCACTATCAATGCCTTGTTTGACTTTTTTTATACAAATGTGCGAACGGTGAATGTGCGAATGTGCGAATGTGGGATTTGAACATAACTTTAATGGGAATGAACACATGTAAGGAATCAAATCTAACTTTTAAGGTACAAAATCTTTATTAAAATTTTAAAATATTCATTTAAATTATAACAATGTTACTCTTGAACAAAGATTGCCAAATGGTAGTCATGTTTTAAGTACGTACATGCAACATATAATGGCATGGCTCTGATTTATGTTTTTTTTTAAAACGTAATTTTTTTTTAAATCAGAAAAAACTTTTTTAAAATCATATTAAAAAAAAAACGTAATTTTTATTTTTAAATCAGAAAAAACGTTTTTAAAATCAGATTAAAAAAAATGTAATTTTTTTTAAATGGGAATTTTTTTTAAACGTTTTTTTTAATCTGACTTTAAAAAAAGTTTTTCCCGATTAAAAAAAAATACGATTTTTTTTTAATTTGAATTTAAAAAAAAAAAAAAAAAACGTTTTTTTTAATCTGATTTCAAAAAAGTTTTTTTATTTTATATTTTTTTTACCAACTTTACTAAACCTTTGCCGTCATTTACAATCACCTAAGGATATTATATAGTTTTGAGTTGACATACTTGTTTAGTGATATATATTTTAGTGTTTCGACTTTGTTGTTCAAACATAACTTGTTCCGACTCGACTAATTGAATCCTAACATTGGTCTTTTTGTATACCATTCTATAAAAATAAAAAAATAAAAAAAAAAGAAAAAACTCTTTTGAAATCAGATTAAAAAAAAAAACGTATTTTTTTTAAAATTCAAATTAAAAAAAAAAAGCGTATTTTTTTTAATCGGAAAAAACTTTTTTTTAAATCAGATTAAAAAAACGTTTAAAAAAATCCGATTTAAAAAAAAATGTTCTGATTTAAAAATAAAAATTACGTTTTTTTTTTTTTTTCTTTTGAATATGATTTTCAAAAAGTTTTTTCTGATTAAAAAAAAAACGTAAATCAAAGCCTTGACATTATATGTTGCATGTACGTACTTAAAACATGACAACCATTTGGCAATCCTTGTTCAAGAGTAACATTGTTATAATTTAAATGAATATTTTAAAATTTTAATAAAGATTTTGTACATTAAAAGTTAAATTTGATTCCTTACATGTGTTCATTCCCGAATAAAGTTATGTTCAAATCGCACATTCGTACATTCACCGTTCACATTTGTATAAAAAAGTCAAACAAGGCATTGATAGTGACTGTACTTGCTAATTATTGAAAGAGTACTTATTGTCCGGACACGTGTCAACATTTTAGTGGAATCGCACATTCGCACAAGACCAATTTGGGAAGAGACTTTATTTTTGTACCTCAAAGTAATCACTATGGACCTTTTTGTCCTCTTTTAAGAATTACCCCTATTAAAAATAACATAGTGAAAGAAGTTGAATCATAGAATTGAAAAGTGGATATCCTGAGGATACATGGCTGCCACAAGATTTATAAACACTGTATTCCCGCCAAAACCTTATATTCCCGCTCAAAGTCTTACACTGAATTCCCGCTCAAATCTTACACTGAATTCCCGCTCATTTTTTTCTTATTTTGCGCTTCCAAAAAGTCTGTTAAAAGGTTTTCAATTTTGACTCTAATTTTCAAGTTATTAAAGTTGGTGTGTGTGTGTGTGTGTGCAGAATTTGGGTTTCAATAAAAAAATCGAAAATAGAAACGAACCAAATGAAATTAAATACTCAGTTTTTTGTTCAGTTATAGTTTTGGTAAAATGAAAACCGAACCAAACTAAACACCGAATTGATATATATTTTTTATATATTTATATCATAAAAGATTAAAAATCTTTCATAGTATAAATATAATATTTTATAAGCTTGAAATTTTTTCCGCAAAAAATTTACCTAATTAAATAAAGGGTGAGGTCCATAAATACGTAACGTACTAAATCCAAGTTACCAATGTAGGTAACGCACCTCATATTGTTCCATTGCAAGCAAATAACTTACAAAATAATTGACAAGTATGTATTAGTCTTTAGGGTTTGATAATTTTGTGTTTTAACAGATATAACTTACAACTACCTACTTGTAAAAGTGTACTGACGGTCCTGAATTGAAGTCTGCTTACACTGCTTCTCCTGCTAAAATTCTCTTTTCTAGGTTGCAACAAAAACCGAGTCAAACAAGAATGCAGGAAATGCCGTCCTCTACGAATGTGTAGATACTATTATGAGTATTGAAGATAGTGGTGGCTTGCGCGTTCTTGCGATCAATATATTGGGGCGGTTCTTGTCAAACAGTGACAACAATATCAGGTGAAGTGTCTTCTCTTCCATGGTATCACGATGACGTTCATTTTTACTTTGAATCGTGAGGCGTTTCATGTGAATTATCACTCATTTGGATCCAAATTTAAATCTTAATATGAAATACTTGAATATTTTAATGTCAATGTCCTGCTTATCCTTCATGTTACCTTAGTAATAATGCCATACAGTCCACTTTGTCTGTCACTTATAGTTAAGTATATGTTGCCTTGAACATGCTGATGAAAGCAATATCAATAGATAAGTTGCGTTGAACATGCTGATGAAAGCATGCACTTGCTGTTTTAATATAGACACTAGTGTAATAGATTAAAGTTGATCGAATTATCAATGAGAGATGAACAATTATAAAATGAAACAGAGTACATTACTTCAGCATAGAGTTTATGATTACCACCGTTTGTGTTTTCGCAAGCACAGGAATGAGTAAATTGTGATGAAAATGTGTGTGCATCTGTGTTTTTGTGAATGACTACTTAAAGTCTTCATCTTTTAGTCTTGGTTTTGGTTTAGCATTTGGGCCCATTAGCTTACTTTTGATTTATATCACAGGTATTGAGGAGGAAAAGTATCACAATAGAAAAGATGTTTGATAACTACAAGTTTTAAAGACTTTTAAGTCTTCTAACTTCTAATGTGGGATCCTTAACTCTTTTTCTTCATCATTTTCCACAAAACAGGACAAACTTATTTTTTTGGATTATTGAACCATGAAAAAATAAAACAATAATTTGGGACCATCTAATTCAAATTGACTAGACATCTTTGAAGTAGCTTTATACAAAGAGTGTTCTGATATGTATTGCAATGAAAATAATATAATTAGATAATCATTATGCATTTAAACTAAAGTATGAAATAGTTGTTCAACGATTTAATTGCGCCAAACATAAAAGAAAATGTTATTGATGGTGAGGTTTATTTCCAGCTCTCATGAAATCCATCTTCATTAGTATTGGCTACAGTTCTTGTTTGATCCATTGCTATAACAAGGACCACATATTGCTTGCACTAATCATGTACTCAGTTTCGTGTTCTGTTACATGCTCTAGATAGTAGTGACTCGATCTAATTTTGCTTTACAGTTTTATAAATATACCACTAAAGTCTTAGCGATTAATATGCTCCATGTTAGCGTGAAAATGCTCTTACTTTTTAAAACTGATTAGTAATGAACAAGAAATAAGTATGTTGGTAACTGCTGGTTTCTGGTGAAAACACCTAATATCCAGATGTTATAAACTAATTATTAGATGGTCTTATGTTATAATCTAGCCTGGAATTCGTTACATAAGATTAAATGACGCGAGAAATTTATATGATGCAAGATTAGTTGAAGAAGAAAGGCGAAGAGGAAAGGAAGAGCAGAAAGAACAACAAAAACATGCCTTGGAACTTGACCACCCAACCACTGATATTGAAATGGCAGATGCAGACGAAAACGGTGAGTTTTTCAATTCAACTAGATTTTATTACTTCCTATTTTTTACTTTTAGTTTAATGACGGATCACATGTTATTAAAACATAACATGTGAGTGAGTTTTTGCCTTTCATAAGAAATATCACATGGAAGAACAGTTTTACGTTCAGCGCATAAGTGAATGGACATTTAGGACCAAATTCTGGGCCGAATTGGTCCTAGGGATGGTCTAATGTTTGCACTTGTTTGTACATCTGTACTCATTAACCAGCTATGGAGTTTCACATTACTGGTAACAGGAATACACAAAATGGGATCCGTCATGGAGTCTCTGACTGCTTCACCAACAGGGCAAAACAACACCGCTGGAACCAAAAAGTTAGGATTCGGTCTTGTGGGCTCGGGAAAAAGAACTAGTCCCTTCTCTAATCCGCAAAGAGGAAGATGAGGATGCACAAATGGATAAAAAGATGCGACCTTTGGTTCCTATAGATTATTCAACCGAAGAATTGCAGGCTGTCAGAGAAACTACTCCGCTTGCACCATCTTCTAATTTGGCTGCAGCTGCTGAATTTGCAAAACGAATTGGACATGCAAATACAAAAGAAGAGAGACCTGATTCAGAAAGGGAACGCAGTAGACGGTCCCATGATAAATCAAGCCATCGAGATAGGGACCGGGAGGAGACTAACCGATCCAGAGATGAAACAAGAGAGAAAGAGAATGTGAAGACACCAGATAATAAGAAGCTTTTGGATGCAAAACAATTAAGTGACACCATTCCAAAAACCAAGGATGAGCTGTTTTTGTATCCAATAAATTGGGCAACTTATGACAAGGTTAGTATAGAGTTCTTGCTTTATAGTTTACTTAAAAATCGATTGATTTGATTACGTCTGATCCCAAATTGGTAAGCTGAAAGGATTGAGCAAAAACCAAGGATGAGCTGTTTTCGTATCCAATAAAAGCTACCTGTTTGACTTGTTTCCAAGTTCCTAATCGCCCATTTTTCACTATTGCTTGCTTAATTGCCAAGTCTTTTTCTATGAATTATAATTGAATGTTGAATATTTTGTAAAACGGCGAACCTAGCTGTACGCATTTAGACATACAAACAGAGTTTTATGTTTCTGTCACATAAGTATTATGATTAGTGAGAACTTTTGGTATTCTTAAACTTGTTCTTTTTTGCTTAGGGGGAGATAGTTTAACCGCTAAATACTTTTAGTTAAATATGGCATCTTTTGATTAGATTGGATACTTACACGAGTAATAGCCACTAGGTGTTCTATTTTGAATAAGATCATATCAGTGTGAACTATTTTTCTCCGGATAAGAGAAAGAAGCAAAAACTAGCCAACTAGGTATGACTCCCTCCCCTGTATTTTGCCTAGAGTTCTTTCTTGTTGAGATATGTGTCTGGCATTGCAAAACAATTGTTTTTTATGGGTTCGGATAGGTATTTTGTTCTATTAATACAGTACTATTTAACGATCAGATATGTTTATAACAAGGTAAGGATTTCGTAGGGGAATATTCAATGACCTTAGGTAGTGTCCATATGTTAGATCAGTATGATTTGTAAGTACTGGTTAGTAAGTGTCTTTTTTTTTCAGTATAACACTATTTCATGACATTATACAGAATGGATTGCATGAACGGATGAGACCATGGATCTCCAAGAAAATAACCGAATTTTTGGGCGAGGAAGAGACAACATTAGTAGATTATATTGTGTCAAGCACTCAAGAACATGTGACAGCAAATGAGATGTTAGAGCGGCTTCAGTCTATTTTGGACGATGAAGCTGAAATGTTTGTGTTAAAGATGTGGAGAATGCTCATTTTTGAAGTGAAGAAAGTGGAGACTGGTCTTGCAGGAAGAGCCAAGGCTTAAACGCTCTCCTTTGTTGCTATCATTGTGGTATTATCGTCTTCTGTTATAGCATTAGTACATTTCTTTTCCGTAACATTTTTTAGACAACTTTGATAAAAAGTCAAATCTAAAGATCAATTTAGCTGACATATCGCCAACATCGTCTTCTGAATAATTTGTTCTATTTCGCTCATCTTGTAGTCCCAAGTTTCACCTTCTAAATCAAGCGAAGTTTTGTCTCTGATTCTGTATTGTTCATAACTTACTAGTACGACTGCTACTTACTCGGGGTTGTTCGGAAGTAATTGCCTACTCTTATGATAGTGCGAATTTGCAATAACTTCTAAGCGGTAGATTATAGTAAGCTTAATGAGGAGCTTGTTATGGACCGAGTTGCATGTTTTTAGCGTGTATGTGCATGCTTTTGTTGCTTTAAAGATGTGCTAAATATTTGCAGGGAATTTGCTAAGGCGTGCTTAAAGGACACGCCGCTGGTTTGCAAAGATACACTTTTTACGCAAGTATGGTCCTTGATCTATCTTTTATTACATGAATAATGGGTGTTTGATTCTGCCTCAAGCATCTTTCGTCAAATATTTTGCTCCTACCCATTTCATGATAAATATTAAATTAATGTATATGCACAAAATTACTACAAATATTAAAATAAAAACATGAATTACTGCGATATTTAAATGAATCCACGAGATTATACATATACGAACGACTAATGTTGTCTCACTTATGAGATTGTGCAAGGATATCCAAAAAAACTTTATTTTATTTTATTTTATTTATTATTATTCTTATTATTATTATTTTTACTATATGTGTTCAATAACGACTAATATTATACCCGCGCGTACACGGTTTTAAAATAAATATGGCTACAATTAATTTAACATGAATATAAATATCAAAATGAAGGTACGAGCTCACAATGAATACATGATATTGTACATATAACAACTCCACATAGTTTTTCAAGTGTCATTATGTGTTATTAAACACGCATAATGTTTAGAACATGATATCGATAGTTAAATTTAAATAACATCAACTTTAACATTATGTCAGTTATACTAAAAAGTTTATGTCAAACCGGACCATACATGAGTGTTATAACTATGTAAGTATAATGATTTTGCAAAATTTTATAAAATAATCTTATTTAACAATCTTGCATATGCACGATTTTAAAAGTTGGTTCAAAACAACAAGAATTTCCTACCTTTTCAAAAAAATATCACAAGATAAAAAATGACATCTAATAAATACAAGTTCATCGCACTCATGAGTTTCCTAACATCTATTTTGAGATGATTAACTTCAGTCTTAATCATATATTTTCCACAAAATACGAAAATTGTATATATTTCATACTTTTAAAAATACGAAAAGATAAGAAATCAATTTGAGACCATCCACTTAAAATGTAGGACATAACATCTACTTTGAAATGTTTAACTTCAGTCTTCATCATATTTTCCATAGAATAGGACAATTGTATTTTTCATACTTTTGAAAATACGAAAAATAAGAAATCAATTTGAAACCATCCACTTTAAATTGTAGGACATATATAGCATCATCACTTAATTTCTATGGCTTTTTCAAATATTGAAAATTTGTAGTTGCAATTAGTTAAGCCATGGCTTTTTCAAATGTAGAGACTTTTTCGGTAGTAATTAGTCAAACTTCAAAAATTTATAATTAAAAAAAAAAAAAAAAAAAAAAAAAAAAAAAAATCACTAAGATATTTCCAAACTCATCAATAAATATCACGTAATAGAAAAGAATGTCTAATAAATAGGTTTTAGGAGTTACGAGTATCCAAACATTAATTTGAGAGCTTTAACTTCAATTCTTTATGCTTTACACATAATAATATGAAATTTTAACTTCTTCACAATCTCTCACCGCAAGCCCACGACCACAAAAATTATCATCAATGATTGAAAAACGCAATCCACAAAAAGACAAAAAAGATTAGCCCTAGCTAAAGGTATTACTCGTCCCCACTTCTTTACACGGGTAATGTAACAACTATACTTATTATAAGGTATCAATTAATATGACCTAAACAATCCTAAAAATTATAAAAACTCTCACCACAAGAATATAAACAACTATGCATCCACAAATACGCGCTACAATTTTCTTTAACTCACTGTTTCAGTATTATTTCAATTAACGTCATTAACATCCTTTATTCATTATAAAATATAAGTTCAATTCCTATTCCTAGTAGTACCTTTTTCTGCACATTTTCTTTAACCAAGTTGAGAAAACGTGTACCAATTGTTTACCAACTCTAGTATGCACCATACAATTTTTCTTTTTCAAAGTCTATATGTATGTTGGTTTATCAAATAAAATAACACTTTTTCTTTTACCAAGTTAAGAAAACGTGTACCAATTGTTACCAACTCTTTTCAAAGTCTATATATATGTTGGTTTATCAAATAAAATAACATCAACCAATACCAATTATAAACAACAATATATACATTATGGGAGAAAATTTTTGCTTTTACTTTAAGCAAACTCATGTTTTGCTTATCTTTTCACTTGTTCTACTATGGTTTAATACCACGGCAGCCACTTCCCATGGCCACAAACTGGTTGTAGCAGAAGGAGGGGCTACTAATATGTGCATCGATAATGAGAGAGAAGCTCTTCTTGGTTTCAAAGCCCGCCTTCTAGACCCCGATGACCTGCTCTCAACATGGAGACCCGAAGAAGATGAAGATTGTTGTAAATGGAGTGGAGTCACGTGCGACAACCAAACAGGTCATGTCACAACGCTTGACCTGTGCGACTATACAGGTCATGTTGGAGGTGAGATGAGCATTTCATTGCTTAACTTAACCTACTTGAATCATCTAGATCTGTCCGACTGTTCTTTCCATGGAACCATTCCCCCGTTCATGGGTAACATGACCCAGTTAATTTCTCTTCAGCTTTCTTTTAATCAGTTTACTGGCACCTTTCCCACGTCCATTGGTTCCTTGACCGCTTTAACTGTTCTTGACCTTGAAGGGAATCAGTTGGTTGGAACCATTCCCATGTCCATTGGTTATTTGACAAATTTAACAGGGCTTTACCTAGCTGACAATAACTTTAGTGGAACCATTCCCGAGTCCGTTGGTTCCTTGACCAAACTAACATACCTTTACCTTAGTTATAATATTTCAGTGGAATCATTCCAAGATCCATTGGTTCATTAACCAAATTAACAGAGCTTTACCTTTCAGACAACTCTTTCTCTGGAACCATTCCTCCAGAATTTGGAAACCTCACCAATTTGCTAACTCTTTCACTTTATTCCCTCGATAGTTGTACAATTGAAAACTTAGATTGGTTGTCTTCTCTATCTTCTTTATATTACCTTTTTATGGATGGAACTTCTCTGGCCAAAGCAAATAACTGGGTAAATGCAATTATAGGTCTCCAAAACCTATCAAGTTTAAGCTTAGGTGGATGTGACCTCTCAAAAGTCATGCATTCATATTCTTCAGTTGTCAACTCTTCTTCATCTATTGATAGCCTTTATCTCGATAACAACAATCTCACCTCATCAAGTTATCGCTGGTTGTGCCCATTAGTTGGCAATAGGCTTACGGAATTTTATGTTTTTGGTAACTCGTTTGATGGGAATCTTTCAGATTTTCTGATCAACTTGTCTCGATGCACATCCCCAAATATGTTAAATTGGTTAGAAGCTTCAAATAACCAATTAACAGGGTCATTGTCTGATGAGATTCAAAACTTTTCATCCCTAATTGTGTTGAACCTAGATTCCAATCAGTTAAATGGAACAATAAGTGACAAATTGTGGCAACTACCCACACTTCAACAACTGTTCCTATCTTCCAATTCGCTTAGAGGTGTTATCTCTAAAAACATTGGAGAATCAAATCTTGTGGATGTAGATCTTTCATTCAACTCACTCGAAGGAGTTTTTTTTAATGATGACGTGTCAAACCTTTCTATGAGTGTAGAGTATATTGATTTCAGCTCCAATAAGCTAGGACCTCGTTTCCCCAAATCGATACAAAAAATGAAAACACTTAGGTATCTTGATCTTTCGAACAATAGAATTTCAGACACAATTCCTACAGAGTACTGGAACCAATGGCGCCCTTCTCAATTATATTATTTGGATCTCTCTTTCAACAACATAAGTGGGAAATTACCAGAATCATTATCAAGTCCTGAGCTTAAAAAAGTAGATTTGAGTTGCAACAGCTTTTATGGTCCAATACCTACCTTTCCACCACATATAAGTTTTTTAGATATGTCCAGAAACAAATTCCAGGGAGGAATCTCTTTCTTGTGCCAAATCTATGAAAACTTTGAATCTCTTGATCTCTCACATAACTCGTTGACCGAGCAACTTCCAGACTGCCTGAAGAATTTGACGCAGCTAAAAGTTCTTAATTTAGGCCATAACACTCTATCAGGACATATTCCTCCCTATGTAGGATGTTTGGGTCAACTCGAGATGTTATGTTTACACAACAACAGCTTCTCTGGAAAATTGCCATTGTCTTTGAAGAATTGCACCAGGTTAAGCCTTTTGGACTTGGGGGCCAACAATTTAAATGGTAATATTCCTGTTTGGATTGGTAAAAACTTGTCAAGGTTGTATGCCCTTAGCCTAAAATCAAACAACTTTTCCGGAGCCATTCCTTCACAAATATGTCAATTAGTAAGTCTTCAAATCTTAGACTTGTCGTTTAACAAGCTCCATGGAACAATCCCATCGTGTGTGCATAATCTTACTTCCATGGTTCAAGAAGAATTGTTTACTGAACATAATCTACATCATTATAGTAGTATTGTTAATCTTAAAGACAGGTCTTACTCTGTTGACGATAGCTATATTGACAATCTGTTGATTGAATGGCAAGGAAAGGTAAACGAGTTTGGTAGAAATCTGAGATTGGTGAAGACAATTGATTTATCAACCAACAGTCTCACTGGCCAAATCCCATACGAGATTACCAATTTGCAGGGATTAGTGTTACTAAACTTATCACACAATGCTCTACTTGGAGAGATTCCAAAAGACATCGGTCAAATGAAAGAGCTTCAAACTTTGGATTTATCCAAAAACAGTTTCTCAGGAGGGTTGCCATCAAGCATGTCTAAGATGAATTTTTTAAATTACCTTGATGTGTCGCATAATAATTTGTCCGGGAGGATTCCATCTAGCACTCAACTCCAGTCCTTTGAACCATATAGGTACATTGGAAATGCTGGACTATGCGGACCTCCCGTGGCCAACTATTGTCCCGGAGATAAAGAACTTGAAGTAACACTTGTAGCTGGTGATCAAAGTAAGAGTGATGGCGAAGCCTTAGATGAACTTATGAGATGGTTTTATATTGGAGGGGCCGCTGGTTTTCCTACTGGGTTTTGGATGGTTGTTGGCACTTTACTTCTTAATCGCCGTGTGAGACATGATTTTTTTCAGTGTCAAGATAGCTTGAAAGATTGGGTGTATGTTAAGGTGGCGGTGTTCATGGCAAAATGGCGAAGGGTTGCACGTGCGTAGTTGTATATGTTTTTTGTGTGTTTTTTTCATCTGCTTAGTATTGTAATTTCATGCTTTTCTTGTATTTGGCAATGGTTTTTAGTCCCAGTTATTAATAAAGTTGCCACTAACACCATGGGTGGCCTTTTCCCCGTGTTGTGTGATATACGACATCTCCATATGTTCATATATTATAAATTGTATAATTATATGATGCACGGATGTTTACTAAAATGCTTTACATAGAATTGCAACATACTTGATGATGTTAAGGTATCCGGCTTGCTAAAGTGAACAAACATGAACCCTTACGATAAGACATCATGCTTCAAAAGCAACTGCTGGGGTGTACTACAGGCCAATGTAAGCTATATATTACGTTTGAAATCTAAGTGTGGTGTGAAGACTGTAGCATTGTTTAGTCTTAGTTACGAGGAACATGAAATAAGCTCAGTGAACGGAACTTTTAGGACCAGATATTTGGGTCTACTGATATTATCATGTTTGGCTTGTGTGTGCATCTGTACGCAAAATGGGACTGGTTGATGACTCAGTCATGGAGTCTGTGACTGCTTCACAAACAGGGCAAAACAACACCATTGGGAAAAAAAGTTAAGATTTGGTCTCGTGGGCTCATGACAAAGAACCACAGTCCCTTCTCTATTCCATGAAGAGGAAGATGAGGATGCACAAAAGGATAAAAAGATGCGACCTTTGGTTTCTATAGATTATTCAACCGAAGAATTGCAGGCTGTGAGAGAGACCCGATTCAGAAAGGGAACGCAGTAGACGGTCCCATGATAAATCGAGCCATCGAGATAGGGACCAGGAGGAGACTAACCGATCCAGAGATGAGACAAGAGAGAAAGAGAATGTGAAGACACCAGATAATAAGAAGCTTTTGGATGCAAAACAATTAATTGACACCATTCCAAAAACCAAGGACGAGCTGTTTGTAGGATAATCTTGATGGGTCATGGTTCGGGTCAGTATGTGGGTCACGGATCAAGAAGGATGGGTCAGTGGTGAATAAAATGAAGTGGGATTTACCATATCTGTGTGTTTGGCCGAGTATTAAGGAATACAAGTGTAGTTAGTTGCATGGTTTCATATTGTACACGTGATCAGTTTTCCATATTAATATAATACACAGAAAATGCAAAACCTGTGAGTACAGGAGAGTCGATATATTTATGTTGTGTTCAGTTGTGTGTTTCTTGTGGTGTGACCGAGGGTGAGGAAGGCTGATTTCCAACACTGTTTTCGTATCCAATAAATTGGACAACTTATGAAAAGGTTAGTATAGAAGTCATGCTAGAGTTTACTTTTAAATGGATTGATTTTGATTATGTCTGATCCTAAATTGGTAAGCTGAAAGGATTTAGCAAAAAGATGAAATGGGTCAAATGGGATAGAAGCCATCCTAAGCGTATTAGAAATGGGTGTTAAAGTATTTTGTTCGATAAAATATTAGTATTACTGTAATCTTTACACCCTGCCACCACCCTTGGCCACCCAGCCCACCACCACCTCCCTTTGTCGTCACCACATTGAACCTCTACCTTCTCTAACCACCAACCACCACCATCTCCACATCCCACCACCTCCACTGGCCGACTAACTCCACCACCACCGCAAGATTTAGTTGATCAAATATAGTGGTGTAGGGGTGTCAATCGGGTTATCATGTCGGGTTGCGGGTTGTCGGGTTGGGCCTATCGGGTTATCGGGTTACATGCTAATCTCATCCCACAATTTGCTTCTTTTATAAAAATATTACTAAACATGAGATTTATTTAAAAAGAAAACCAATGCAACATATTATTTCCCAAAGCCTAATATATAACGCGAATAAACGAGCAGTTCAAAGTATATTAAGTAGCCATTTGGCCTGAAATTTTTTGGTCAGTAGTTATGTCGTTATTTTCCCTCTTGTAGCACCAGCTTATAAAATATAGAAAGCAACTAAGCTACTGATGTTAACTAGAACAAAGTTCAAAGATCCAATTTGAATATTTGTTCAAGAATCGTGACCAATAGACTATAATAAAGTGGCATTCATTCAAAAGTTATAGATTTGTTAATGGGACATTATAGCATATCGGGTTTATCGGGTCAACCCGACCCTATAAGGCTATCGGGTTTATCAGGTTGACTCGATAAACCCCGATAAGCTAAGTTGGACCCGAATCAACCCAACCTTATAAGGCCTTCTCGGGTTCACGTCAAGTTCGGGTCGGGTCGGGTCAACCCATTTGACACCCGGTGTATGGTTTAAATGATGAATGGTTGAAGAACTTGAAGAACATCACCATGTTCTTAACGAAGATCAAGATCTTCAAATGTATGTGGGGGTTTGTGAACTCATGTTACAATATAAAAGTTTTGTTCTTTAAGAAGAGGGTTTTAATAATGATAGATTTGTTAGTTTTGTAATTTGTATCTAAGCATATTTATGTTTCTTGTGTGGCTGTGTAAGTGGCCGGAAACGAAGTGGAGCATAACGGTATAATCGTGCGACATGTCACATGACATGTAATATTTGTTTCTCCAGTTGACATATTTGTTAACACCGTTTAACATATTTGTTAGCATCACCGATTGACATATTTGTTATCAGTTTCCCATCATGACTGGCACCAATTTAACAAACAATGAACTCGAAATCTTGCAAGGCCTTTTGGTCAACCTTGGATATAATGGTTTGACTCCCACTGTGAACAATACCCCTCGTGTGCAACATAATATAACTCCTTCGGTGACACATTCTCACAATATTACTACTCCTATGGCTTTTTATTCGAGTCCACATTATGCTTCTATGTCAGGCCCACCGGGTTTTGTTAATCCAACACAAGTCTCAGGTTATGCACCAGGTTCTTTTAGATCTCAGCTTATGCACCAGGCTCCACAACTAGTCCACGCAGTTCCACAAGGGGTCCAGTTTGGTATGCAGGGTCACTTCGGGGGTTAGGGGGTTCAGAATGCACATGTGGTGCACCAGGGAGTTCAAGGGAATCATATTGCTACGCAAGGTCAACAAGGGGGGTCTTTCGTTTACCCGGTTCAGTTAGGTACGCAGGTTCATCGAGGTCAGGGGGTCCAATTGGTCAAACTGGTCAACCGGGTCCCGCGGGTCAAGAAACTATTTTGCCACATGCTTTTACTGCCGGGACTCTACCGGATACTACTTCCGGTAATTGGAATATGGACACAGGTGCGTCCTCACATCTTAACGATAATGTCAATAATCTCAGTGATGTTTTTAATTCGTGTATTTATTCATCTGTTGCTGTTGGTGACGGGCATTCTATTCCCGTTACTAACTCTGGACATAGTATTTTGCCTACGCCTTTTCGCCCTCTTCATTTAAATAATGTTTTAATTACTCCTAATATCGTCAAAAATTTGATTTCCGTTTGTCAATTTGTTTGTGATAATTATTGTACTATTGAATTTGATCCCTTTGGTTTTTCTGTTAAAAACTTTCATACTCTTCGAGTGCTGCTCCGGTGTGATAGCACTGGAGATCTATACCCTGTCACGCAACCCTCTCCTATTCCTCATGTCTATCTCACTAGTCAGTATACATGGCATCAACGACTTGGACATCCAGGAAGTGAAGTGCAACATCGTGCTATTTCCAATAATTATATTTCGTGTAATAAGGTGAAGTCTCCTGTGCTTTGTCATGCGTGTCAGCTTGGCAAACACGTGAAACACGTGAAACTTCCGTTTGCTAGTTCATCTACTTTAGTTCAGTCTTCTTTTGACATTATTCACTCGGATTTGTGGACTTCCCCAATTCCGAGTTTTTCTGGTTTTCGGTACTACGTTTTATTTTTAGATCATTATTCACAGTTTGTTTGGGTTTATCCTTTAGTTAATAAATCTGATGTTTTTTCCAAATTTTTGTTGTTTCGTAATTTTGTTAAAACTCAATTTAAGAGTGAAATTAAGTCGTTTCAGTGTGATCATGGTGGTGAATTTGATAACCACTCGTTTCATAAATTATTTGCCGACAATGGGATTGACTTTAGATTTTCTTGTCCACGCACTTCCCAACAAAATGGAAAATCTGAAAGGATGATTCGCACTATTAATAATCTAATTCGGACTTTACTGTTTCAAGCTCATCTCCCTCCTAACTATTGGGTTGAAGCCCTCAACATGGCCGTTTACCTCTTGAATATATTACCATCACGTGCCATTGACAATGAAGTCCCATACACCCGCCTTACTGGCACTACACCAGCTTATAGTCTTTTACGTGTTTTTGGGTGTCTTTGTTACCCTCATCTTGATGATGACCACAAACTTGGAGCCCGTGCTACACCTTCCATCTTTTTGGGCCATGCTACTAATCATCGTGGCTACCATTGTCTGGACCTCAACAGTAATAAAATAATAATTTCCTGACATGTTACATTTGATGAAACAATTTTTCCGTTTGGTTCCACGATACCCAATGTCAGTCCCTTGTATGATTTTTTGGACGACACCTCAAATTTAATCTCCAATATAATCAAACAGTCACCTACATCTACTACTGCTTCCCCTCAACCTCAACCTAACCCGCCTGCTCCTACTATCCACACTGATGAGCGTAATTCTCCTACACACAGTTCACCTTCCCCAACTGCGCCTCATATTACCACCCCACTTCCCACATATGCCACTAACCTATCTAACCAACATCCCACCCCCGTTTCCATTTCCCAAGATTCACCAACTCCAACTGTTAATCCGAATCCGGTTTCAATTCATCCCATGGTCACACGTTCTCGTGTCGGGACTACTTGTCCTAATCCTAAGTATGCTGGTCATGTGTCCACTGTTTCTCCTTCACCTAGGTCGTATAAGGATGCTCTTGATGATCCAAATTGGCGAAATGATATGTTTGATGAATATAATGCGCTTATTAAGAATAAAACTTGGACTTGTGTACCTCGTCCTGCGGGTGTCAATATTGTTAGGTGTATGTGGTTATTTTGCCATAAGTATTTGGCTGATGGCACTCTTAGTCGGTATAAGGCACGTCTTGTTGCCAATGGTAGCACACAGGTGGAGGGAGTAGATTTTGATGAGACATTTAGTCCGGTTGTTAAGCCGGGCACCATTCGGACTGTTCTTAGTTTAGCTATTTCTAGACATTGCCCTGTTCATAAGCTTGATGTCAAGAATGCGTTTTTGCATGGTGATTTGGCTGAAACGGTTTATATGCATCAGCCACCTGGTTTTCGGGATCCTGAGCATCCAGATTATGTTTGTTTATTACAGCGTTCTCTTTATGGTCTTAAGCAGGCGCCTCGGGCATGGTTTCAGCGGTTTGCTGCTTATATTCTTACTGTTGGGTTTACTTCGAGTCGGTGTGATTCTTCTTTATTTATTTACCGACAGGGTGATGATACTGCTTTTCTGCTACTATATGTGGATGATATTGTGCTTACTGCTTCCTCTGATAGTTTATTACAGCGGATTATTGCTTCTTTGCATAAGGAGTTCTCTATGACAGATTTGGGTGCTCTTAATTATTTTTTGGGTGTGTCAGTTATGCGTGACTCTTCTGGGATGTTTTTGTCACAGCGTAAGTATGCTATGGAGATTTTGGAGCGTGCACATATGGTTGGTTGTAACCCTTCTCGGACTCCTATTGACGCTGAGTCTAAGTTGGGTGATGATGGTGATCCGGTTTCTGATCCTAAGTTATATCGGAGTCTTGCAGGTTCTCTTCAGTATCTCACTTTCACTAGACCCGATATTACTTATGCTGTGCAGCAGGTTTGTCTATATATGCATGATCCTCGCGACTCTCATTTTACTGCTCTCAAACGGATTTTACGGTATGTTCAGGGGACTTTGGCTTATGGTTTATAGTTATTTTCTTCTACTACTGATTCCTTGGTTGCTTATTCGGATGCTGATTGGGCTGGTTGCCCTACCACTCGCCGGTCTACATCGGGTTATTGTGTTTTTCTTGGCAACAACTTACTTTCATGGTCCTCTAAACGTCAGCCAGCGATTTCTCGTTCCAGCGCTGAGGCTGAATATCGCGGTGTTGCCAACGCCTGAGACATGTTGGCTTCGGAATTTACTACGTGAGCTTTATACACCATTGTCATCAGCTACTATTGATAATGTGAGTGCATTGTACTTGTCTTCTAACCCTGTTCAGCATCAGCGTACCAAGCATATTGAGATTGATATACATTTTGTTCGTGATTTGGTTGCTACTGGTCAAGTTCGAGTTCTGCATGTTCCTTCTCGGTTTCAGTATGCTGATATTTTTACCAAGGGTTTACCTTCTGTCTTGTTTGCTGAGTTTCGTGACAGTTTGAGTGTTCAGTCTCCTCACGCTCAAACTGCGGGGGAGTGTTAGTCGATTAGTATAAAGCTTAGGCCTGTTATGTGTTTAGGCCCATATTGTATCCTATATATATTTATCATGTACCAAACATTATATTCATTCAATATACATAAACTTACATACAATTGACGGATGACGTGAATTTTAGAGGTAAAAAACGAGGTTTGATGATAAAACCAACGAAGTTTGATGGGTAGTGTGGTAATTGTTTGATTTATGTCTGAGTCGATGTTAAAGAAAGTTTTTCAGTTAGCTGTAACTTTTTAATGTTTAGCTGATGATCTTTTTGCTATAATCTAACCACCAATCCAGTTCTTGTTCTTATCTAACTCGAGTGTACCATTTTAACTGGATAAAAAAACAAAGAAAAATATACAAAACAAAGCTACATTCAATGGTGTTCCAAGATTTTCTAGTTCAATGTTTCCAAAACACATCTTAAGAGCACCCACAACATAAGCATGCTAACCAACAAGTCTTAAAATCATACTGTAACAAACTCAAACATATATCATTAAAATAAAAAAACTAATACTAATAAAAAAAATGATTCGCAAATGAAGTCTTTATTTGGACAGTTTTGAAGTCAACAACTCATACTCTTGTTAACAGCTCCAGTGTTAACCAAGACTCTTAGTGTACAAGAACGCAAAAGGCACTTGCCGCACGGGAGTGGCATCTTAACTTGTATAATTTAAATAGCAAAATCACGGGTGAGAAACATCAAACCCGAACCACCAGAAGCATCTCTAAGACTTCTATCACACACAAGAAATCCATACCAAACCCAACAAAATAAAATTAACCTATTTCAAGAATAAATTTTGCAATAATTGAACAAATATCAACAAAATGATAGTGAAAACAACTAAAATATGGGATTCGAATAGTGGATCTAGAAATATATTTTCAGTGAGTATCTATTGAGAGGCTAATGGATAAATATTGGATTTCCTTATCAACGAAAAACTTCCATCTAGATCGTCATGGAATTGCTGGTAAGAGTAACGACGTCCATTCCACCCTACCACGAGGATAGGGTAACGAAATAAAGACATTGTACCAGCATACGATATATAATTTAAACATAGAAACCGTGGCCGAAAAACATCCAACCCAAACCACCAAAACCGTCTCCAACACTTCTAACACTGATGCGTGAGCAGTGAAGGATCCTGATGTTGATAACCGAGCATTCACCGGGTTCCAAAAGAAAACTTTGCTATCTTCGAAGCCCCCAACGACATAGCTCCTTAGGTTATAAAAACCACAATCGATTTTTGATGACTGGTCAACAAAACCCAAAAGTTAAGTACATCAGCATGTACCAAAAAATTACCCATTTCAACTCGTGATCCAACCCGCCTATTTTTCAATTCTACTGAAAGAGCGTGTCCTTACCTCACATTGATGACCTTTATATTTGTGTAATATTTCACTAGCATGCCTGCAAAGTAAAGAAAAGTCGGTAAAAATAATCTTTTTAGCTAACTAAATAGACTGGAAAAGAATGCAAGTTTTACAAGTCCAAAAGCCGCAATGTAGAGTTCATACACCTTGCCAGCACATGATTCCATTCTAGCCCGAACACATAAACGTGACCAAACTCTTCAAGTCTTGAGATTTTAATTCGCTGAAGATAAAAGGATTGAAAAAGAAAATTAAACCTCTTGTCAAGTGTATTGGGTAAAGGGGGATTATAATGATGTAGACTACTCTCACGTACCTAAGAGTTCGAGTGTCAATTTCGCATACCGTCCCATCCAAACATCGGGTGAACCGCCGATGAGTGAGCATGATGTGACATATAATTTAACAGGAAACCGTGGCCAAAAAACATGAAACCCAAACTACCAAAACCATTCCCAACACTTCTACCACTAAATCCATCACAAACAAGAAATTCATATCAAACCCAAACAATAGAATAAACTAATGTAAATTATATCAACTCAAGTCAGAAGCTATTTTAGCTATATATTTTTCTTAAAATGAACAAATATTAACAATAACATAGTGAAAGAAGTTGAAACATAGAATTGAAAAGTGGATATCATGTGAAGTTGAAACATAGAATTGAAAAGTGGATATCATGTGGTTACATGGCTGCCTCAAGATTTATAAACCCTATATTCCCGCCAAAACCTTATATTCCCGCTCAAAGTCTTGCACTAAAATTCCCGCTCAATTTTTCTTATTTTGGGCTTCCAAAAGTCTATTCAAAGGTTTTCGCTTTTGACTCTAATTTTCAAGCTATTAAAGTAGGTGTGGGTGTAGAATTCGGGTTTCAATAAAAAAAATCGAAAATAGAAACGAACCGAATTTCTCAAAATCGAACCAAATGAAATTAAATACTCAGTTTTTTGTTCAGTTATAGTTTTGGTAAAATGAAAACCGAACCAAACTGAAAACTGAATTGATATATATTTTATATGTATTTATATTATAAAAGATTAAAATTCTTTCATAATATAAGTATAATATTTTATAAGCTTGAATTTTTTTTCGCAAAAAATTTACCTAATGAAATAAAAGAGTGAGGTCCATAAATACGTAACGTACTATATCCAAGTTATCAATGTAGGTAATGCACATCATATTGTTCCATTGCAAGCAAATAACTTTCAAAATAATTGACAAGTATGTAATTTGTTAACTTTAGATTTCTAACCATGGGTAAAAAATTGCACCGTTAGTCCTCAATAGATAATGTACGGTAAAAAATTTGCGTTGTTGATCATTAATACATAACCTCGGTTAACTTACCACCACCACCACCACCAATCACCACCACCACTCACCACCGCCACCAACTTCCACCACCACCACCACCAATCACCACCGCCACTCACCACCACCACCCACCTCCACCGCCGCCTCCACCACCACCACCAATCAACACCACCACTAACACCATGGGTGGCCATTTCCCTGCGCTGTGTTATATGCGACATAGAATTGCAACATACTTGATGATGTTAATGTATCATGGATTGCTAAAGTGAGCAAACATGAACCCTTAGGATCATAGTTTTAAAAATCGCGCCTAAGGCGCGCCTAGGCTCTAAATCCCACGAGGCTCTAGCCTTTGGGATTTTTTTAGATCGAGGCTCACGACATGCATGAATCCCGCAAAAATCGCGCGCCTTGGAGATTTTTGTGCCTTTGCGCCTTAGGGATTTTTGCGCCTTGGAGATGTAACGGGTTTTTTTGGCTCTTTTTCTAAATATTAAGATAATATAAATGGGGCTTATAAGTTATATACATGGGCATTTTAAGTAGGGGTGTGCACGGTTCGGTTTGGGTCAGTTTTTGGCTAAAACCGAAACCGAACCACAATGTTCGGTTTTTGTAGAACCCAAAACCAAAACCGTTTGGTTTTTGGCGGTTTGGTTTTTTTGGTTTGTTATCGGTTTCGGTTTGGTTTTTTGGTTTTTTCGGTTTCTAACCGTTAATATTTGGGTATGGCCAAATTATACCAACAAACTTGTTTTACGTACAAAATTAGTTATTCTTCTTTATTTTTTTCAATCAAAGCATAATAATGTTTATTGCATAATTCTACAATTACAAACATATAAATGAAATATGCACATACAAGTGAACATACACGTAGTATAATCATTATCGAATACTTATTGATATATTCACACAAAACACGCGACACGACAAACACACATATAAATATAAACGTTAAGATAAATATATTATAAATCTACTAACAAAATGAATATGAATTTATAAATTTGATTTATTTAGTTATTTAATTATATTATTTTAATTAGATATTATTATATAATAAAACTGGACTGGTTCGGTTTTTGCGGTTTGGTTTTTGGACGAAAACCGAAACCGAACCGCATTTGTCGGTTTCTAAAAAAGTAAAAACCAAACCATCGGTTTTTAGTTTCGGTCGGTTTTTTCGGTTCGGTTTTTTCCGGTTTTCGTTTGGTTTTTTCGGTTTGTTTTGCTCACCCATAATTTTAAGTCATAGGGTGAGTATTTGTATGATTTGTAAATTTGAATTGATATATGTTTATTTTATTGATTGAAATTTTCTTTAAGAAGTTACTTTGTTTCAATAAGTATTTTCTTTATGACATATTATCATGAAAATGTGGCATTGTGCCTTGAATATTAAAACATTGCTTGCTTGATATTTTGGGTTAACTTATGAGCTTTGTTAGATGTAAGTCTATAAGTGTAGGACACAAGCATTTTTAGTCTGATATGGATTTTAATATCTATATAGGTCATCGAGCCAAAGAGTTGATTCATTTTAGAAGTGACAACTGATCCATTTTAATCTTTATAATGGCAATATGTGCCATGTATTAAGTATTTTAATGTTATTTTGTGTTATTTAAGGGACATAAATTTTCACATACGTTATAAAAACTTAATGTATTTAGTGTGCCTAGCATTCATGAATCCCGCGCCTTGGAATGCGCCTCGACTCGAGGCTCCTTGCCCCCTTTTGCGCCTTAGTGTGCCTTGAGCCTTTCAAAACACTGCTTAGGATAAGATATCATGCTTCAAAAGCAACTGCTGGGGTGTACTACAGGCCAATGTAAGCTATATATTACATTTGAAATCTAAGTGTGGTGTGAAGACTGTAGCGTTGATTTAGTCTTAATTACGAGGAACATGAAATAAGCTCAGTGAACAAAACTTTTATGACCAGATATTTGGGTCTACTGATATTATCATGTTTGGCTTGTGTGTGCATCTGTACGCAAAATGGGATAGGTGATGACTCAGTCATGGAGTCTGTGGCTGCTTCACAAACAAGGCAAAACAACACCGTTGAAAAAAAAAGTTAGGATTTGGTCTCGTGGGCTCAGGAAAAAGAACTACAGCCCCTTCTCTATTCCACGAAGAGGAAGATGAGGATGCACAAAAGGATAAAAAGATGTGACCTTTGGTTCCTATAGATTATGATAGAATTAGGTTAATCCCCTTGAATCTTCTCATTAACATATACGGTATATATAATGATATACCAAACCGTATACAAACTGTTATGGGCGAAGTCCAAATGCAAATACAACTAGGCTAACAATGGGCTATATACACATTCAGTTAATACACCCCCGCAGTTTGAGCGGGAGGCCTTCGAATGTTCAAACTGCATCTGCAATCAAGAAACAAAGCGGCAGGCAGGCCCTTGGTAAATATGTTAGCATACTGAAAACGCGAAGGTACATGAAGCACACGAACTTGTCCCGAAGCCACATAATCACGAACAAAATGGATATCAATCTCAATGTGTTTCGTACGTTGATGCTGAACTGGATTGGTAGACAAATAGACGGCACTAACATTATCACAATAAACAATAGTAGCAGTAGACAAGGGATGGTTAAGCTCACATAGTAAATTGCAAAGCCAAGCAGTCTCAGCCACCACATTAGCAACACCTCGATATTCGGCCTCAGCACTGGACCGAGACAACGTCACCTGTCGTTTAGCAGACCAAGATAACAAATTATCACCAAGAAAAACACAGTAACCAGAAGTAGACCGGCGAGTGACCGGGCAACCCGCCCAATCCGCATCTGTGTAAGCAATAAGCTGAGCAGTAGAGGAAACATGCAGCTGAAGACCATGATCAAGAGTACCACGAATATAGCGTAATATGCGCTTTAAAGCATGAAAATGTGTATCACGAGGATCATGCATATATAAACAGACCTGCTGAACTGCGTATGAAATATCCGGACGCGTAAAGGCAAGATACTGAAGGGCACCGGCCAAGCTCCGATATAAGGTGGGATCATCAAAGGGTAATCCATCAGGTCCAAGCTTGGACTCTGTATCAATAGGAGTGCGACATGGATTGCATTTCTGCATATGAGCTCTCTCAAGAATTTCTTCAGCAAACTTGGACTGCGATAAAAACATACCAGCTGTTGTGCGAGTAGCAGAAATACCAAGAAAATAATTAAGAGAGCCAAGATCTGTCATTGAAAACACGCCATGAAGAGCAGTGATAACACGCTGTAAAAATGCAGTAGAAGAAGCAGTCAATATAATATCATCCACATATAGTAACAAACAGGCCGTGTCAGATCCACGATGAAACACAAAAAGCGACGCATCAGTTTTGCTATGCTGAAAACCAATACGAGTAATAAATCCTACAAACCGTTGAAACCAAGCTCGAGGGGCCTGCTTAAGCCCATACAATGATCGCTGCAAATGACAAACATAATCTGGGTGAGCATGATCAACAAACCCAGGTGGCTGATGCATATAGACTGTCTCTGATAGATGACCATGAAGAAAAGCATTCTTCACATCAAGTTGATGAATAGGCCAACCACGAGAGACTGCTAGACTAAGAACAGTGCGAATAGTAGCTGGTTTGACCACGGGACTAAAAGTCTCATCACAATCAATCCCCTGCTGCTGACTGCGACCATTGGCAACAAGTCGTGCCTTATACCTGCTTAAAGAACCATCAGCATGAAACTTATGCCTGAAAAGCCACATAGAGCGAACAACATTCACATTAGCTGGCCGGGGCACAAGTACCCACGTCCCGTTAGTAATTAAAGCATTATATTCATCTAACATAGCTTGTTTCCACTGAGGATCACGAAGAGCATGAACATGAGAACGTGGAAGTGGAGACACAGTAGTGACATGACAATTCATACACTCAAGAGGTTTAGAAATGCCAGCTTTAGCATGCGTGACCATAGGGTGAGTGTTGGTGTTATGGGGTTGTTGTATAGAATGAGGGGTAGTAGGTGTGTTTGGGGTCGTGGGCATGGGTGAGGGTGGATCAGGTTGTAGAGTGGGTAATGGTTGTGTAGTGGGAGGCGCATTATGTGTGGTGGGGGTAGGTGGTTGCGTTGTAGTTGGAAGGGGAGTAGGCTGGATAACGGTGTCAGGAGTTGGTGGATCACGCACAGCAGTGACGAGACAAATGGGTAAGGGTATAGTACATGGTGTGTCCAAAAAATCATAGTGTGGAGATGTGTATTGGTGTAATGATGCAAAGGGAAATACATCTTCATCAAAACGAACATGTCGTGAAAGGATGATTTTGTTTGAGGATAGGTCAAGACACCTATAGCCACGGTGGTTGGCGGGGTAGCCAAGAAACACACAAGCAGTGGATCGGGGTTCAAGTTTATGTGCAACGGTTATATATGGATAGCATACGCACCCAAAGACACGTAAATCATCATAAGATGGGGAGCGGTTATAGAGTTTAGTAAATGGGACCTCATTGTGAATGGCAGTGGATGGAAGAATGTTTACGATATAAGCAGCCATGTTAAGTGCTTCCACCCAATAGGAAGGAGGTATGCTAGCTTGAAAGAGCAAAGTGCGGATAAGGTTGTTTATGGTGCGTAACATACGTTCAGATTTGCCATTTTGTTGGGATGTGTGCGGGCAGGAAAACCGAAATTGAATGCCAGTTTTGCGGAATAAATCATGAAAGCGGGTGTTGTCATATTCACCACCATGATCACACTGTAAAGCCTTTATATCGACACCGAATTGTTTGTTTACATAAGCACGAAAAATAATAAAATTATCATACAAGTCAGACTTTTTATGTAACGGATAAACCCAAACAAAATGCGAGAAATGATCCAAAAAAATAGCATAATATTTAATACCACTCTCACTCGGAATAGGGGATGTCCATACATCCGAGTGGACAATGTCAAAAACAGATGCAACCGTCGATTCCGAAGTATAAAACGGAAGCTTTATTTGTTTGCCTAATTGACATGCATGACACAAAGCGGACAACTTTGATTTATTACAAGAAATTAAATTGACGAAGCACATCTGCACCGGGGTGCCCGAGGCGTCTGTGCCACGTAGTATGACTGAACGAAAGCAAAGCAAAAGGAGGATGCGTGGATGACTGTTGCGTAACCGGGTAAAGATCGCCTGTGCTATCACAACGGA
The DNA here is from genome assembly GCA_019973895.1 of Chrysanthemum seticuspe. Lineage (NCBI taxonomy): Eukaryota > Viridiplantae > Streptophyta > Magnoliopsida > Asterales > Asteraceae > Chrysanthemum > Chrysanthemum seticuspe. Next base: position 29,629,264 of record BPTQ01000009.1, read on the forward strand.
GAAGAAGTCTGCCCGTCTGGTAATCCTTCACAGAAAAACCATAAGCGTCAAACTCAACGGAAACGTCATTATCACGCGTAAATTTACGAACAGAAATCAAATTTTTAATTATGTGCGGGGTGACAAGTATATGATTAAGTTGTAATGGTTTGGAGGAAGTGTACAATAAGCTATGTCCAGTATGTGTGACCGGGATAGATGCACCGTTACCAACATACACAGACGGATAAATGCAAGAATTACTAACAGAAGTAAGGATACCTGTGTTGTCGGCCAAGTGAGAGGATGCCCCAGTATCCATATTCCAAGCGGGATCCGGAAGTGTCGTCGTCTGAAAGCCTTGAGGGAGCATGCTTGCCTGCGACGGAACTGTATAAGCAAAAGGTGGAAAACCAAAATTAGGAGCATATGGAATGTGTTGTGAGCCTGATTGCTGCTGGATCGTGTACTGAGGTGGTGCAAATTGCGGTTGGGCCTGATGGGCCGTACCCACATTTGGAACTACAAAAGGCTGCGGTGGTAATGGGTTGTGAGTACTCACGTGGGCCTGTGGTACATTGTGGCCCAAAGGAGTGGTACCCATACTAACAGAGTTGGGCTGATTCGTGGTTATACCAGGGAATCCAAAAGGCTGATGTTGTATATTTGCACCTGTGGTCATAGTCGGTTGACAAAATAAATAGGGATTAACATATTGCATGCCACTTAAACCAAAAAACGAATGGGGTACAGTTTGTGTGAGGGGCTGAGCGTCAGACTTTGAAGACGTGTCGCGACCAGTAGACTGTGTTGCACTAGTAGTTGTAGACCTTACTGATTTGGTATTCAAGCTTGTACCATTGGATCGAGACCGAGCATCACTAGAGCCATGGATAAACTTGCAACGTGCCCCATATGTACAAGAACCCCGTTGAAAATTCTGACACAATTCACCCCCTGAATTCAGCATAGAACCATACTTAAGGTTGGAGGGAGTGGTTGTCACGAGCACAGTGGGGGAATCCGAAGTGATATGAGTCGAGGATAGGGCATTAGTAAGATTCTTCATATCATATTCTTCCAAAAGCACCATTGATCTTACTTTATCAAACATGGGAAGTTCATCCCGATGACGAATAATGCGTGCGATATCCGGGAATTTAGCCCGAAGTCCGTTGATAGCATAAGTGACAAGACTTGAATCACTTACCGGAGAGCCAAGATTAGCAAGACGATTGGCTTTTGACTTCATCTCTTGAAAGTAATCATTAACGGAGAGCGACCCAATAACCATATTACGAATATCGTTATCCAATTGAATGACACGAGATGCCTTGTTATCATGAAAAAGAGCTTGTAATTTCTCCCACACCTCATGAGCTCGGTTAGTGTCATCATCAACTGTTAAATTTAACCCGATATCCCTTTTGTATTTCTTTGTTTTATGTCTTATGTTTCAGGTTTATGAAGCCTAAGTTCCTCTCAAGCCCAAGCCCTTCTCAGCCCAAGTCTTCCAGCCCAGCTATTGTGACCGTTGGAAGTCAGAGTATTCAAGTGCCCTATATCGCTTCATTTAGGGTCAGATGAGTGTATTTGGTTGCTCAGCCGCTATAAAAAATGGCTCTCTCATTTCTGCTGAATCTTGAGACTTTAACTCAAGATCCATCTGTCCATTTTATTGTTTCGTATCTTGTAAAACTATTATCTAGTTAGATAATAGGATCACACCAGTGTAGCTGTTGTGATCTATTGTGGTTGAAAGCTTCTGCTGTTGAACTTTGAGTTGTTTGATCAATATAAAGTGTTTTGGTTTATGCATATCATGTTTTTCTACATGGTATCAGAGACAGGTTCGTGTTAAAAAGGATAAAAAGGGTTTCTATATTTCTGGGGATCTTAGATCTGGTTGTTCATGGCTTGGCGGTTCTATTGCCTCCTAGACTAAGTGAATCTAGGAGAAACAGTTCGATTGTGCTGCGGAGATAGCACTGTAACACCTCTTGGCTCTCTCCGTTTATTTATGTTTTTTTTTTTTTCTGTTTAGAATGCCGGAGGATAGGTTGAGGGACATTTGAGTAGTTGTGATTGGTTGTTGGAGATTAATTGTTGTTTGTGGAGGTATAAGGTGTTGCTGCTTTTATTTATCTCTCTATTTGTTTGTTTGTTTGGCTGTCTTTAATTTTTGGTATTATGTCTGAACATGCTAATTCTGACGATGAGGGTGTCAGTGATCCTGTCACTCTTATTGGTAAACTTGATGTTAGTAATCCTCTTCATTTGCATCCTAATGACTCTGTTGTGCTTACTGTTATCTCTGTCAAACTTAGAGGGACTGAAAATTATCAAATTTGGGCTAATGCTATGCTTCTTGCACTTGAGGGTAACAATAAAATTGGTTTTATTGATGGCTCTTGTAAAAGGTCCATTACTGATGAGGTTCTAGCTAAGCAATGGGATAGAGTTAATGCTGTTGTTTTAGGATGGATTTTGAATTCTATATCTGAGGAGCTATTCCTTGGCCAAATTTTCTCTAAAAAGGCTAAACATATTTGGAATGAGTTAAAGGAAACATATCATAAAGTTGATGGTTCTGTGATATTCAACCTGCATCATAAAATCAGCTCTTTGAAACAAAATGGGTCAAATCTGTCTGACTATTATCATAAGTTGAATGCCTTGTGGAAACAATATGATGCCATGGTTGAGTTGCCTAATTGTGTGTGCACTGCTTCTGATGAGTTTAAAAAGCATAATCAACTGCTGAAACTTATGCAATTTTTGATGGGTCTTGATGAGTCTTACATGAGTATTAGAAGTTCTATTTTGTCTAGAGAGACACTGCCTGATGTTAAAGGGGCTTATGCCATTATCTCTAGTGAGGAATCTCACAGAGTGGCTTCTGGAACCAATTCTGGTACCTCTCAAAGGGGTCAGACCTCTGCCTTCTTGGCTAGTGGTCCTACTAGAAACAACTTTCAAAAAAATCAAAACTCTTACACTAATGCTAGACATAACTCTACTGCTTTCAGACCTAATTCTAACACTGGGTTCAAACCTGGTGGGAATAATGTGACAAGACCTAATATGAATGTGAACTCTGAAGTTGTGTGTGAGCATTGTGGTTATGTTGGTCATACTATAGACAGATGCTTTAAAATCATTGGGTATCCTGCTGATTTTGGAAAAAAGAAAGGGGGACAAGGTGGTAAGGGTAAAAATGTTGCATACAACTCTGTTGGGTCATCAGGGTGTGATAGTCCCTCTGGATCCTCAGGGTTCACTGATGAGCAACTTGCCACTTTGGTCTCCCTGATTAAGGAAACCAAAATGTCTGAGAAAAATGTCCAAGCCAATATGGCAGGTACTTACTTTAATTCTAGCAAACTGTTCAATGACAACTTTGATAAATTTTTTTGTTCCAGTTCTAGTTCTATGACAGAAATGAAATATGTTGGAAAAGTTGTGGACTCTGGTGCTAATCAGCACATGACCAATAGTGAGAAAGAGTTAGAAAATGTATATGATATATCTCATCTTAATATCAAAGTGTCTCATCCAAATGGCACTAGTGCCATCATCTCTAAAATTGGAAACCTTAGACTTGGAAATGGTCTTGTCCTGTTTGATGTGCTTGTCATTCCTGATTATTGTGTGACCTTGATCGATGTTCATAAACTTGCTAAAGATAATAAGATCTTAGTTGTGTTTGATGAAAGTAAATGTTTCTTTGTGAATCAGGATTTGAATCTGAAAAACATTCTGGGGATTGGTAAACAATGTGGTGGTTTATACTATTTAGATACTGAAGGTACTAAATGTGATAATGTTAATATTGAGTATAAGTGTTCTTTGTCTCTCTATGATTGGCACTGTAGACTTGGCCACCCTGGTGACCCTGCACTTGATGTTCTAAAAGGTTATTTGAAAATTGGAAAAGATGATAAATATGAGGTTTGTGAAATCTGTCAAAGAGCTAAACAGACTAGAGAACCCTTCCCTCTAAGTGATCATAAATCAAAAATGCTTGGTGATATTGTTCATCTTGATCTGTGGGGCCCCTATAAGGTGGTCAGTCACTCTGGGCATAGATATTTTCTTACCATAGTTGATGATTATACTAGAGTTGTGTGGGTGTATCTTATTAAATCTAAGGATGAAGTTTTTGAGTCTATTAAAATATTTTACAATTTGATTAAAAATCAGTTCAAAAAAACTGTTAAAGTTTTTAGAAGTGACAATGGAACTGAATTTCAAAATCAAACCTTTAACAAGTTTTGTGATAACATGGGGATCACTCATCAAACTTCTGTTCCTTACACCCCACAGCAAAATGGGGTGGTTGAAAGGAAACATAGACATCTCTTGAATGTGACCAGATGCCTCATGTTTCAGGGGGGAATACCCTTAAGATTTTTGGAATGAATGTGTGCTAACTGCTACTTATCTTATTAACAGATTGCCTTCTTCTGTGCTAAATGGAAAATCCCCTTACCACATGATTTATAATTGCCCTCCTAATCTCTCTCTTATCAGAATGTTTGGTTGTCTTGGTTTTGCTACTATTCTTAACAGTCATGATAAACTTACTAGCAGATCTGAAAAATGTGTTATGATGGGTTATGCTGGTTCTCAAAAAGGGTACAGGCTCTATAGTCTTGATAGATGTAAGTTTTTTGTGTCTAGAGATGTTAAATTCTTTGAGTCCATGTTTCCTTTTAAGGAATCTATTTCAAATGGTATTAAGAATAAGCATACTGAAACTGATGTCTTTCATGAAAATAACCTGTTGATTTTTTTTTGATCTAAATAACCCTGAGCTTCCTAATGATGATGAGAGAGATGTTTCTAGACATAATAGTGACCATGAGTCACTGAGTGGAGGTAGCCCCTCTGCAAATCTTGGGGATAATGTGCACACTGATGATTCACCATCTGGATCTTCCAGTGATAACATTGATGCCAGATTGCATGATGTTGAGGCAACCACACTTGATGAAAACCACACTTCTGAAGGAAATGTTGATCCCAACAAAAATACTCAGGGTACTCAAACCTTAAGAAGATCTTCTAGAACTTCTGTTTTTCCAAAAAACTATAATGACTTTGTTGTCAAAACCAATGTGAAATATGGGATTGAAAAATATGTTGGGTATTCTAACTTAAATGGTGAAAACTTGTGTTTTGTCACTCAATTGAATAAGAACTGTGAACCCAAGTCCTTCTTTGAAGCATCTCAAAACCCCTTATGGGTTGATGCTATGAACTTAGAAATTGCTGCCTTACTTGAAAATGATACTTGGGATGTTGTTGAACTACCCATTGGCAGAACTGCCTTGAACTCCAAATGGCTGTGGAAACTTAAATATAAAGCCAATGGTGAAATTGAGAGGTACAAGGCTAGACTTGTTGCCATGGGGTGTGCTCAAAGGGAAGGGGTAGATTATGAGGAAACTTTCTCTCCTGTTGTTAAAATGGTCACTGTGAGATGTGTGCTTAATATTGCTGTTGTGAATTCCTGGCCCATCTTTCAACTAGATGTTAATAATGCCTTTTTATATGGTGAGCTTGATGAATCTGTTTACATGAGACCTCCTCAAGGGTTCTATGTTGGTGATAAGAATCTTGTTTGCAAACTTAAAAAATCTATCTATGGTCTTAAGCAGGCCCCTAGACAATGGAATGCTAAACTCACCTCTGTGCTCTGTGAAAATGGATTTAGTCAAAGTAAACTGATAATGGTGTGTTTCTTGCTCTCCTTGTTTATGTTGATGATATAATTGTGACTGGAAATGATCTTGGTGAAATTGAGAAGTTTAAAATGTTTTTGAAAAGTAAATTCAAGATAAAGGATTTGGGAAAGCTTAAATACTTCCTATGTATAGAAGTGGTTGATTCTGATAATGGAATTTGTCTAAATCAGAGGAAATATGTGCTTGATTTGTTATCTGAATATGGTATGTTTGCCTGCAAACCCTCTAAGACTCCCTTGATGGCTAAACTGTCTATATCCAATATTCCCACTGCTACTGATCCTGCTCTTGTGAATATTGTTGATTATCAAAAGCTTATGGGAAAGCTTATATACCTGACCAATACCAGACCTGATATATCCTATGTTGTGCATTGTCTTAGTCAATTCATGCATTCTCCTTTGACTTCTCACCTCAAAATTGCTTTTAAAATTCTGAGATACCTTAAAGGATCTCCTGGTCTTGGCACTCATATTACCAAGAGTACTGGTGTGTCTCTTAAAGGATACTCTGATGCTGACTGGGAAAAATGCATTGTCACTAGAAAGTCTGTTACTGGTTACTGTGTTTTTATGAATGAGAATCTCATCTCTTGGAAAAGCAAGAAACAAAATACTCTCTCCAAATCTTCTGCTGAGGCTGAGTATAGAGCCCTAGCATCTTTAACAAGTGAGATCATTTGGATTTTGAAAATCCTTCAAGATTTGCAATGTATAAATCTGCTGCCAGTTGATCTGCACTGTGACAGTAACTCAGCTATCAAAATAGCTGCTAACCCTGTATTTCATGAGAGGACTAAACACCTTGAGATTGATCTCCACTTTGTGAGAGAAAAAATCTTAAATGGTATTGTTAAAACTGTCAAGGTGGATTCAGCAAACCAAATTGCTGATATCTTAACCAAAGGGTTGGACATTTCTCAACATCAGTGTCTTGTTAATAAACTTGGAATGATTGACCTCTTTGGAATATCGGATTAAGGGGGATGTTAAATTTAACCCGATATCCCTTTTGTATTTCTTTGTTTTATGTCTTATATTTCAGGTTTATGAAGCCCAAGTTGCTCTCAAGCCCAAGCCCTTCTCAGCCCAAGTCTTCCAGCCCAGCTATTGTGACCGTTGGAAGTCAGAGTATTTAAGTGCCCTATATAGCTTCATTTAGGGTCAGATGAGTGTATTTGGTTGCTCAGCCGCTATAAAAAATCGCTCTCTCATTTCTGCTGAATCTTGAGACTTTAACTCAAGATCCATCTGTCCATTTTATTGTTTCGTATCTTGTAAAACTATTATCAAGTTAGATAATAGGATCACACCAGTGTAGCTGTTGTGATCTATTGTGGTTGAAAGCTTCTGCTATTGAACTTTGAGTTGTTTGATCAATATAAAGTGTTTTGGTTTATGCATATCATGTTTTTCTACATCAACCATGTCAACCAATTTTGGGGAGATCGTGGAATACATCCACATGACCACGAGGGAGTCGTTGGTCTCATGAAACGGATCAACATGGGAGGAGCCAGTAGCCGCCGGTTTGTCAAGGTGATGGAGAACATCATAGGTTCGACAAAACCGTTTAAAAATGTTGCACCAAGAGTTATAGTTTAGTTTGTCTAGATCAAGGGGTGAGGGGATACAAGCCTTGATGCACGCGATTGAATAAGCTTTATCAATCGGTTGTTTGGGTGGGTTTGGGATAGCATCGCCTGCCATGATGCTATGGCAATGATATAAGAAAGCAAAGCAAATAATAAAAAAAATAATTTGTAGCAGAAGGGAAGCGTAAAATTTTTTTTTAGGGTTTAGGTGGAGGATCTTGAGGCTTTGATACCATGATAGAATTAGGTTAATCCCCTTGAATCTTCTCATTAACATATACGGTATATATAATGATATACCAAACCGTATACAAACTGTTATGGGCTAAGTCCAAATGCAAATACAACTAGGCTAACAATGGGCTATATATACATTCAGTTAATAGATTATTCAACCGAAGAATTGCAGGCTGTGAGAGAGACCCGATTCAGAAAGGGAACGCAGTAGACGGTCCCATAATAAATCGAGCCATCGAGATAGGGACCGGGAGGAGACTAACCGATCCAGAGATGAGACAAGAGAGAAAGAGAATGTGAAGACACCAGATAATAAGAAGCTTTTGGATGCAAAACAATTAATTGACACCATTCCAAAAACCAAGGACGAGCTGTTTGTAAGATAATCTTGATGGGTCATGGTTCCGGTCAGTATGTGGGTCATGGATCAAGAAGGATGGGTCAGTGGTGAATAAAATGAAGTGGGATTTACCATGTATGTGTGTTTGGCCGAGTATTAAGGAATACATGTGTAGTTTGTTGCATGGTTTCATATTGTACACGTGATCAGTTTTCCATATTAATATAATACACAGAAAATGGAAAACCTGCGACCACATGAGAGTCGATATATTTATGGTGTGACCGAGGGTGAGGAAGGCTGATTTCCAACACTGTTTTCGTATCCAATAAACTAGTTATAATACCCGTGCACGCACGAGATTTTTTCTTAAAAAATTTAATCATGTATTATTATCGATTAAATAAAAAACAATTTAACGTGTCCTAAATAGTTTTACTTGTTGGATTATAAATAGGAAATATTATGTATATCTTTTGTTATTTATTTATTATTTCTTGATAATTAAAGCGAAAATTATCTTTCATTGTTAAACCAAAATGTCATGCAGTAAAATTTTGTGTTATAAAAATCGGTATTTAGAGAAAGGGTCTTCAGTGTCATAGTATTATAGTATTGATCGTAATCCAAGCTTGATTTGTATTTTTTTGTTACATATTTGGTCACTTGAATTCAAAAAGTTTTATATAATCATCGGTTATTATAATAGTTTGTAGCAATTAAGAACTATTCCAAATCATTCGCCGTAAACCTTCCCTTTATTCGTTTAGACAAAAAATCTACGGCTTTGATATTTGCATTTCAACAAACTGTCAATAAATTGGCTAAAGACTAACTTTTTGCGTCCAATATGCGTTTTACTTTGGATTTCAAATTTGTATATTTTGATTTGTTAGAATTTATGTGGTAAATAATAACCTATAATAGTATTTTTAAAATAATAAATATTTCGATCAACCTTTTTTTTGTGTAAACCTATGTACAAAACATGATAGGTTAATCCAAGATATCTCCCTTATTCAAATGTATTCAAATGTGAACGTGGTATTCTAAACCTTTTTACCTATGTGTTTTATCAATGTTGCCAAATATGTAAACTTAAAAAAAAAAAAAAAAAAAAAACAAAACAAAAAAAAAAAGATTATGGTTAAATAAAACAAAAGTCGTCCCAATATTTTTTTAGTGCATTAAACTCGCTTTGAGTAATGTACCACATCAAATATTATTTAGAAAGAAGCTATGTATAAACGCGAGTTATGAACTATAAAATGGTTTATAAAAATAATAAGGTTGCGTTTAGTTGAGGGAAAACACCCTTGTTTTTCACAAAATGTTTTGTGGAAAACAAGGAAAGCAGAAATCACGTTCAAATTAACGTTTTTTAATAAAATGTTTTGCAAAACACAAATCCTCTATTTCCTAACTTAACATGGAAAATTACAAAATTGTTTTCATTGTTTTCCTTTGTAACCCTCAACCCTCCCCCTCTTTCTTCAAAACAAAAAATAGAAACATCAACTAAACACGTTTTCTATATTTTCAAGTGTTTTGTGGAGATTAATTCTCCTTCCAAATTTTTACAAAACTAAAGATAGAAAATAAGAGAATTTATTCTCCAACTAAACGCACCCTAAAGCTTTCATACATTTGCTCAAGTAGACGTGCAAAGAATTCAATGATACGATGCATGCAACTTCGGGCGAATGGCCTAGTGATATTTATTTTGAAATAACATTTACATATATACTTTGATTCCACGTTATCTTTTATACTACCAAACAGCAACTTGCTATATTAGCAAGTTTAGCAGCTATAAAAACTGAGAACATGTTTTTGGCCTAATGTTTTGGATTTCATATCTCTAACGCACAATATTATAGTGAACTTACATCTTTTTGTATTGTTGAGGTATATAAGTGTGGGCAATTCGGTGCGTTGTCGCGTGAGCATTGTGTCGATGCTTAAAATTGTACGTTTAAGATATATTTAGCCTAAAAGTTTAATACAAAAGTGTAAATCCCGTAAACACAGACTATAGCATTACAAATAGTTAAACGACAAATAAAATTTGTATTTTGAATTTCATTCATATATTCTTGAGTAGTTCATAATCTATATTGTACATAAATGAAACTTCACCTTTGCACCAAAAAAAAATGAAACTTCATCAATTGTCACTTTCCAGGAACAAAGTTGGTGGCAAAAGGCCAAGCATTGTTGGCAACAGGATCGGCAACATGGTCAGCAAGGTTCACCAACGGTCCTTTTCCTGTCATGATTGCTTGTACAATGAATCCAAACATTGCAAAACATGGCCTCCATTCTTGGTCTGCAAATGCTTCAGGGTCATCAGCAAGTCATGTTAATGGTGGAACTATAATTCTTATGCATATTAGCCATTCAATGCAGGTCGTGGAGACAGTATTCGTAATGAACCAGGTGGATAAATATTGCAAAAAGAAATGCTAAAGATTTACTATTACATCATATATTTTGTCCTGTATTGAATATAATTCTTCCAAAATCTGATTATGTGCACATTTTCATTGAAAATACCCAAATTCTTATATGTAAGTGCTTATTTACTTTAATAAAAGCATAAAAGCCGTTTTATCCAGACACTTCAGTGCTTATCTGATTTTGGAATAAGCGTATAAGCACTTAAATAAGCAATCCATAACACATTTTCCCCATTTCGATTGAACAAAATTTCCAGTTTTGACCAATCTCATTTGACCCCTTTACTCGACCCGCTCAATTTGGCACCACTCATCAGTTATGGTCTTAAGCTGAAAAAGCTAATTGGTTACCTGCTCCGGGAGAAGACGGAGGGGTTAGGAAGGTCGTGGAAGATTCATCACGAAGTGCTGGATACAGAATCGAGAGAACAATTATAAGCATCCCGAGGATAAGAATACATGTGGTGACTGCTTTAGAACTGTTTAGACCATTTCAGGCATCATCTCGAGGCTCCGCAACAACCCGAGTACGCACAGTGTACTGATATCACTGAAGCAGGCAATAGGCTACCATTTACATGTTAAAGACAAATAACATCACATATTATAAAGTTACGATTTGAGAAAGTAGGTCAAATGTGTGGGAAGGCCAACAGGCACCAAAGCGTACATAGTTCAAAATTTTAGTAAAATTAAGATTATTATTAAAATGATGCAGTTTTTGTAATCATGTCCAAGTATTAAATAAACCTATAAAAAATAGACAGATATAATGCAAGTGAGTTGACCCAATTTGACCTTTCCGAAAACGAAATACCCGTTTTGACCCATTGCCAACCCGCTAATTTTGCCACCTGTAGCCAAAATGTGTTGTAATATCTTGGATAGAGATTAGTTTACCGCCGGATGAGAAGCAACAATGACAAATGTAAGCCCGAGAATCATTGTCATGATTGAATCCATATTTACCAATATCCAAATATATAATCAATGGATTTCAACCTGATCACGTATGACTCCCCTGACATCAGTACGGGCCAACCGCGGACTTAACACTAATATGTCATACGCCCGGCGCCCATATAATTCGGACGCGGACCAAACACATACCCCGGCAGTGACCACCAAGCCATTCCGCGGACGGAAGACGCGCCCGATCAAGAACACAACCACGCCCCACGGAAAGGGAAAGGAATCTTCCCTAGGACGGACGTACTGCAACCTGCAGTCCACCTAAAGGGAAAGCGGGACAACTCCTGCCCAAAAACATCACCATCACAACAAGCAGACAAGCTCTGCAGCTGACTTACGTCACAAACTGTCGCTCTCAAGACCCGTGACCTTGAGAACACGACAGAAAGGTCAACCATATAAATAGAGTTCTCACCCCTATTCAAACGATAACAGACACATACTCTCTCTCTCTAGAATTCATCTCATCTCTCTAAAACAATCACTTACTCTCACGCCGGAGGTTGACCGCGGAACCCCGTTCCGCGGTGAGACTAACGGTGTTGATTTTCTTAGCAGTTAGCGATCGAAGATTTCACTTAATACAGGATCTATTCTCCGAAGAGTTAGCTTAAACTAATCCTCGTAGGAGAAGCGCCCAGATTTGTATTAACAAGTTGGCGCCATCCGTGGGACCAGTAACACAACTGCGTCTCTTTCTTTTTTTTACAAAAAAAAAAAAAAAAAAAAAAAAAAAAAAAAAAAAAAAAAAAAACTAATGAGCAATCTGGTAGAAAACCCTTCCCCGTCCCCTGAGCCGTCCACGGTCAGAAACACGGGGGGGAACGAGACAGTGCACAATGTAGAGAAACATCATCCTAATACCGTGACAGACGCGTCAATAAGGGAGTTCTGTGAAAAGCACTACCATCAGATCTTGCCCTTTATGGCAGAAAAGGTCCATCAGGAGAAACTGGACCGGGTCAAAACCCGTCTAGATTTCGACGATGAGACTAGAGATGAGAGATCTCGAGAACACGCTCGGAATACTCGGTCAGAGCAGGAAAGAAAACGGGCACCTAAAAGGAGGCGCGAGGCTAGCCCTAGTGTTAGATCAGACCCTTCGGAGTACTCCAAGTCGAGGAGTGTTTTCTCGAGACTCAACAGCCGAGATAAGGGGTGTCCTAAAGAAAAGAGCCAGCGGGAAACCAAAAGGCCACGACCAGATGTCTTCTCGAGACTGGAAAAGGAACGTCCACACGTATCCACAAGACTAGGTGACCGAAAACCGAGTGTATTCTCCAGACTCCAGTCAAAAGTTACCCCCAGTGGGCAATACAGAAGAGAAACTGAGAAGCAAAGACACCAGCGAAGCCGGAGTGTTACCCGCGGCAGTACTTCCTACTCAAAGTCGGGCAGAGGAGAAACGTATCACTCATGCCGCAGTAGAACAAAGGAAGTATCCACCCCGGAAAGCGGGGAAAGCACCGGAGGACACCGGAGGTCCACCCCAAGAAGCAAGAAATGGGACGATAACGACCTTTATTCCCCGTATGCCGTGGCTGACACAGACCCCTTCACCCGTCGCATACGGAATTTTGAGTTCCCAGACAGAACAAGAATGCCAGCTCACATCAAAACATACGATGGGACAGGAGATCCGGAGGATCATTTGAAAATCTTCCAGACCGCGGCAAAAGTGGAAAGATGGGCCATGCCCACATGGTGCCACATGTTTAACTCCACCCTCGTCGGGCACGCCCGCGGCTGGTTTGATGAGCTAAGCCCGGAAAGCATCGACAGTTTTGAGGAATTGAGGTCACGTTTTCTCTCGTACTTCCTACAGCAAAAGAAGTATACGAAAGATCCTGTCGAATTGCACCATATAAAGCAGCGAGAAGGGGAGTCCACGGAGGCATTCGTGGAACGCTTCAAGACGGAGAGCATGTACGTGAAGGGAGCTCCAGAGTGCATGAGAGTGTCTGGCTTCATGCACGGAATAACAAACCCGGAACTAATCAAAAGGCTCAATGACAACATCCCCTAGTCGCAGGATGAAATGTGGAAGGTTGTGAAGGCGTTCCTTAGAGGTGAGGTGGCCGCAGCCAACCAGTCAAAAAAGAAACACTCCCAGTGGAGGAGCCAGGACCATGGACAGAAAAACATCCAGATCTCCGAACGGAAAGGAGAGTTTAGGAGCCGCTCCAGGCCGGAGAGGAAGAGAGGGGACAGGTTCACACCCCTCACAAAGACACCGAAAGAAATACTGGCCATGGATACGGTCAAATTCACAGCTCCTCCACCAATGTCCAGCCCGGCCGAATCCAGAAACAAAGACAAGTACTGTGACTTTCACAGGGAAAAGGGGCACAACACGGACGAATGCTATCAGTTGAAAAAACAGATAGAGGAGGCAGTCAGGTCCGGACAGCTCGCACATTTGGTCAAAGAGATCAAGAATGGAGCACAAAAGAATGGTGGCCCCAAGGGAGGAAAGAAAGAGACCACAGCCAAAGACAAAGCCCATGCCATATACATGGTCAACACTTGGCAGCGTTCGGTCAAACCCAAGCTGTTTCCAGAAGGATTCTTGAGCATGGAAATATCTTTTCCTCCCATATCCGGGGATGACTGGGATGATCATCCGCTGGTGATCAAGGCGGACGTAGAAGGATGCACAATCCACAGGATGTACGTGGACAATGGAAGCGCCTCAGAAGTCCTGTACGAACACTGCTTCAACAAGCTAAGCCCAGACATCCGCAAAAGGCTAGTTCCTGCCACGTCGCCACTGTTGGGTTTTAGTGGAGAACTCTCGTGGCCATTAGGACAGATCCTCCTGGAGGTTACACTGGGAGATGAAGAGAACTCAGCCAACGCTTGGATGAATTTCATGGTTGTGCGATCTCCGTCCCCCTACAATGGAATAATTGGACGTCCGGGGATTAGGCTGTTAAGGATAGTGCCATCCACAGCGCACGGGATGCTAAAATTTCCTACCCATGGTGGAATTGTGACTTTGCACAGTGACAAAGTGGTCCCGGTTGAATGCAGAATGATCGTGGAACCAGAGCCCGGCCATACAGCTACAGAAGTGAAAGAAGGAGTCGCGGTGGCAATCAACCCAAACTTTCCCGACCAGACGGTCGCAATAGGGGGCGGGTTAAGCGAAAAGGGAAAGAAGAGCCTCTACGACCTGCTAAGGAACAACTTGGATATCTTTGCTTGGGAACCTTCTGACATGACCGGGGTCCCGCGGACAATCGCGGAACATAAACTGAATGTCCGAGAAGGTTATAGCCCGGTACGACAGAAGAAGAGAGGACAGGCCCCTGAAAGAAACAAAGCAATCAACGAGGACGTCACCAAGCTAGTGGCAGCGGGGATCATGAAGGAGGTACACTACCATGATTGGCTGTCTAACCCCGTACTCGTCAAAAAGAGTGACGGGAGCTGGAGAATGTGTGTGGACTTCAAAGATCTAAACAAAGCCTGCCCGAAAGATTGCTACCCCTTGCCGGAAATTGACTGAAAGGTCGAATCCCTTTGCGGATACCCGTTCAAATGCTTTCTTGAAGCATACAAAGGGTATCACCAGATACAGATGGCGGCCGGGGATGAAGAGAAGACAGCGTTCCACACAAACCAAGGCATCTTCTGCTACACAAAAATGCCCTTTGGTCTGAAAAACGCCGGTGCCACATACCAAAGACTTGTGGACAGGGCGTTCGAGAAGCAAATTGGAAGAAACTTGGAAGTGTACGTTGACGATTTAGTAATCAAAAGTCATTCGGAAGAAGAGGTGCTCAGAGACATAAATGAAACATTCAAGACCCTAAGGAACATCAATATGAAGCTCAACCCCAAGAAGTGCACATTTGGGGCGGAACAAGGAATGTTTCTAGGTCATGTGGTGAGCAAAGAGGGCATCCGAGCCTGCCCAGACAAGTCTGCGGCCGTAGCCACCCTCAAATCACCGACTACCAAAAAGGAAGTGCAGTCTCTGAATGGAAAACTAGCCAGTCTCAGCCGTTTCATGTCCAAGTCAGCGGAAAGGTCCCTTCCGTTCTTCAGGACATTGAAGAAGTGCATCAAAAAGAGCGACTTCTATTGGACAACAGAGGCGGAGCAAGCATTCAAAGAAATAAAGCAGCACATTGCTAACCTACCAATGGTCATAGCTCCACAGCCAAAGGAAGAATTGATTATGTACCTGGCCGCGTCCCAAGAAGCTGTAAGCGCGGTTTTGTTAGCACAAAGAGAATCAAAGCAACAGCCAGTATATTTCGTCAGCCGTGCCTTCAAAGGCCCGGAAATGAATTATACTCCAATTGAGAAGCTTGTCCTGGCGCTAGTGTATGCGTCTCGCAGGTTGCGGCGATACTTCCAGGCACATCCGGTTGCGGTGATCACGGACCAACCATTAAAGCAAGTCTTGACCAAGACGGAAAAGAGTGGAAGAATGGTCGGGTGGGCAATAGAGCTGGACGAGCATGACATCACCTTCAGACCCCGGACGGCCATAAAGGGACAGATTCTGGCAGACTTCATCGCTGAGATCCCAGATGAAGGAACTCTTGACAAGAAAACGGACCAGCAACAATACTCGAAGCCATGGAGCCTATTCACGGATGGGTCCTCGTGCATAGAAGGGTCCAGAGCAGGCTTGATCCTGACAAGTCCGGAAGGGCAGGAGTTCACCTACGCCCTCCGTTTCGAGTTCGAGGCATCCAACAACGAAGCCGAGTATGAGGCACTAATCGCAGGGCTAAGGATTGCTGAACAAATGCAGGTCAGAGACTTGTCCGCAAATGTTGACTCCCGTCTCGTGGCAAACCAGATAAACGGAGCATACGAAGCAAAGGAGGAAAGCATGGTGCGTTATTTGGCAAAGGCCAAATCACTAATTGCAGGGTTCCGGACATTCTCAATCAAACAGGTTCCCCGGAGTCAAAACAAGCAGGCTGACGCACTAAGCAAAATAGCATCCACCAGCTTTGTCCACCTGACAAAACAGGTCCTCGTGGAAGTCTTGAAGGAAAAATCCATTGAAGAAAAGGAGGTACTGGCAATTGTAGAAGAGGACGGGGATACATGGATGACACCACTGATTGAGTACCTACGAGACGAAATACTACCAGCAGACGACAACAAGGCAAGGAAGCTGCGGATCAAAGCAAGGCAATACACGTTGAAAGACGGAATCTTGTTCCGAAAATCTTTTCTGGAACCTTGGCTCCGATGTGTAGGCCCCACTCAAGCAAATTACGTGCTGCGAGAAATCCACGAAGGATCGTGTAGCATGCACTCCGGCCCAAGGGCGGTGGTCGCCAAGGCAATTAGATCCGGATACTATTGGCCGACAATGCACAGGGATGCACGCGAGCTGATTCAGAAATGCGAAGATTGCCAAGTCCATCGCCCGGTACCCAAGTGTTAGGAACATGTTTTAATTATCAAGTGTAGGTCATTTCATTTGTAATAGGTCGTTAATTAATATGGTTTATAAATGTTTGTAATTGATTTCACAGCTCATGTAGTAAGCCCATGAGCTGTGATAGAAGGTTCTTCTAGAACCAAGGGGAAACACCCCTACTTAGGTAAACACTATAAATACCCCCTCCCTAGAAGGGAGAGGGTTGTTGGTTCTAATTGCAATTATCATTTTCATTAATCATTCATTAGTTCCTTCCACTTTCTCTCACTAAAACTTTCTCTCTTTAGAAATACATATTGTTGTGATAAGATGGTGACCTAATAAGTGGTATCAGAGCCAAGGGATAGTTTAGGTTAATATTGATTAGATTTTATAGAAATTCGTACTGAAAAAACGTGTTTTAGACTGAAATTTATGGAATTAATGGACTGAAATACGTGTTTCTGCAAGTTTGGCGAGTTAGCCTTGAATACTGGCGAGTTTCACTTGAATACTGGCGAGTTTCACTTGAATACTGGCGAGTTTCACTTGAATACTGGCGAGTTTCACTTGAATACTGGCGAGTTTCCTTTGAATTTCTGCGAGTTTGCAGTTTGGCGAGTTTCGGCTTTAATTTCTGCGAGTTTGCAAGTTTGGCGAGTTTCTATTTTTAATTTCTGCGAGTTTGCAGTTTGGCGAGTTTCGGCTTTAATTTCTGCGAGTTTGCAAATTTGGCGAGTTTCAGAAATTTTGGCGAGTTTCAGAAATTTTGGCGAGTTTCAGAAATTTTGGCGAGTTTCAGAAATTTTGGCGAGTTTCTGTCAAGATTTCTGCAAGTTTGGTTTGCTTCTACTCTTCTACCTAAGTCTAATCAACCTCAACCTTAATTATCTTTCACGATCAACATCAATCAACAAATATGTCTCAACCACCTTCATCTAACTACTTTCCCTACAATTATAATAAACAACCACAACAACAACTCAGTCCACAACATCAACAATGGAATCAACAACAAGCAATTTATCAGCAACAATTTAATCAACAATATACTCCCCAACATCTTCAACAAGGTATACAACCAACGCCAACGGTTCCACAAATCCCTCAACAACAAACTTGGTTCTCTCAAATGTGTGAAGCTGTTACAAGTCAACAATCGATTCATGAAGCTGGGTCGGATACACGTCCTCCAATGCTTACACCAGGCAATTATGTTCAATGGTCAAGTCGATTTCTAAGGTATATGGAACTTAAGAAACCTCATGGTAAGTATCTAAAGAAGGTGATATTAGAAGGACCGTTTCAAATGCCAACTGAAACTGTTCCCGGAGATCCTACAACTGTTCCACCGAGACCCGATACTATCACTATTGTTCCACTTAGTCGTTTAACACCAGAACAACTACTTCATCTTGAAGCCGATGAGCTTGCTATGCAACAAATACTTCTTGGAATTCCGAATCCGATCTACAGAAGTATTGATGCACAGACAACTGCAAAAGCTATGTGGGAACAAATTCATCTGTTAATGGAAGGCACTGAACTGAATAAGGTCGATATGGAGTCTAAGCTATATCACAACTTTGATGTGTTTACCATTGAGCCTGGGGAATCACTTGAATCATATTATCATCGTTTCACAAATGTGGTCAATGATTTGCATCGACATAAGATTGATCTTCCAACCATTGCTATTAACACCAAGTTTCTGAACTCCTTAGGACCGGATTGGCACAAGTATGTTACTTTTGTTAGACAAGTCAAGGATCTTCATGATGTCAAGCATGGGTTATTGTATGATTATCTGAGACATCATCAATATGAAGTTCTCAAAGATAAAGAAGCCCGTGGCACACATGGTTTCCCTCAACCACCAATTGCTGATCAGATTGCTCTCATGGCACATGGTTATCCAACTCCTTACCCAAAGTTAAATCATGCTTTTGATCAACAACAACGTCACTTTAGTTATGCTCCACCTACACCTTCTCATCAACTCACACCTGAAGGAGATACTAACACTGCTTACTCTGCTCAAATCAATGATGATCAAGTTGATGCCTTTGAAGCATTAAATCATGGAATGGCCTTTATTGCTAAAGCCTTCTCCAAGTTCTCTACTCAGTCAAACAATCGTCTTCGTTCATCATCAAATCCCAAAAGTCACGCAGTTATCCAAGGTGGCAAAGTTGAGGTTCAGAACAGAACTAGTGGTCGTCGTATGATTACAAGTGGGTATTCTGGTAATTCTGGGAATGGTCAAACATCAGCAGGGGGATCGGGTAATAATAACTTCAAGAGAAATATTCAAGTTGTGGAAACAGGGAATTCACCGGCTTCAGGATCTACTATTCGGTGCTATAATTGCAAAAAGCAAGGACATCTTGCTAATGCTTGTCCTGAACCACGAACCAGAGGAGGAGATTACTATAAGCAAGTCATGCTGATGGCATATAAGGATGAAGCAGGAGGGGAACTCAGTGAAACTCAACAAGGTTTTATGGCAGATACTCTTTCAGATGATGAATATGAAGATTTGGAAGCAAATGCTGCAGTTGTTTTGATGGCAAATATGCAAGAACATCATATCAGTCAAACAGCGAATGGACCGGTCTATGACACAGACGGTCTATCTCAGGTACCTGACACTGATATATGCCTCATAAATGCAATTGTGTCTGCATCTGCATCTGATGAGCAGCAATCTGTTCAACATGAATCATTATTTAATCATAATGAAGTTGATCAAATTAACCCCGTGGTTACATTTGATGACCTAAGTGATGATGAAAATAATGAGCATATTGAACAGAGTGAAGCAATTCATGGTCCAGATTCAGAATATCTGAATTCATTACTTCTGCCATTGCAAGCCAAAACTGAAAAATGTAATGAGATAAACCAAAACCTTAGGGCTGAGATTACTTCCTTGACTGCTGAACTTGAGAGTTGTCGAAAACGAATAAATGATTTTGAAACAAAAACCATTCGAGAAACAAGTTTTGAAGTGGCCTTTCAAAAATCTTACGTTAACGAACAAAATCTTCAACATCAAATGCATGAAATTGTTGCGTCAAATAATGAAAAAATTTCTAAAATTGAACAAGAAAAGTTTGAACTTCAGAAAAACATTGAAAATCTTCAAACGGAACTTTCAAATACTAAACAAGATTTTTCAAAAAGTCGGTCAAATTTTTCTGAATTCAAGAAGCAATCTAAGAAACGCATTGATGATCAAATCGAGGAAATTCTTCGATTGGAAAGACGGTTAAAAGATTTTGGTACTGTTGTATATAAGATTGGTCACTCAGTAAAACAGATTGAAATGTCAACTTTACTTCCGAGTCCTGATGACTCAAAACGTTTTGCTCTTGGGTATAATCACCCACGTTTTCTTCACACAGCTCTCAAGAACATGCCCAAATTGTATAGTGCTCAATGTCTGTTAGATCCAAGCATGCAACTTGTTGTATTTGATTGTGAGGAACAATGGGCACAAGATGATCGAAGTCGCTTAAATATGCGACAAAATGGAATTTTACCATATGATTACACAAGAGAAAATGCGTCTTACAAACTAAATGTCATTTCAACACCATCGTATAATCTTTCTGAATTAACTGAGGCATCTTGTGTTGAAGGTCCCGTTCACAATGTTGCACAAATAAATGGTCCTTTACCGTCCTCTTGCAAAAGCAACTCATTGCCAAAAACTCCAAAATCTTGTTTAGTATTACGGTACTTTCAAACATTTATGGAAGATATTTCGTTTTTAGAAACGGCAATTGAGAAAAATTCTGAGTTAAAAGCATCTAATTTTCAATCTGCTTATGCAAGAGAGCAACGACAAATGTTTCAAACCCAAATCTCACCTCATGTCGCACATTTGCGTCTGTGTGCAACACACTGGGAAAGGGAACTTCAACAAGAGGTGACTTCAATGATTGAAGCTTTTAACACACTTGAAAACTCTGTTTCACAAGAACAATGCAAAAACCAAGATCTTCAAAATGCCTTTGATCAATTGTTAGAAGATGCTCTTTCTGCTAATATTGCTTCTGTGGTTATATATTGTGAATTTGCTTCTGTGAATGATAATGTGTTAAGTGCTGAGAATCTCAATATGGTTCAAACGTTGGAAATGGACAATCAGATGTTAAGACATGAAATTAAGAAATTAAAAGAGGAAAATGAAAAAATGTTTTCACAAAATGATGATGTCCAATCTAAACTTTCAATGGAGATTTCTGAACTTAAACGAAGACTTCAATGGTGTCAGTCTAAGACAATTGAATCTGAAATTGCTTTACAAAATCATATGGAAAAGGTGTCTTTGGATCAGTCGCGAATTTCAAAAGTCGAATGTCTTGATGATGAAAATGCATCGTTAAAGTGTCAAATTTTCAAATATGAACAAGAGATTGCACAAGTCAAACAGGAATATAAAACGATTTTTGATTCTCTCAAAACTGTTCGTTCTGAAGCGTCAAAAGAACTTGATCACCATGTTGAATATACTCGACAAATGTTGGGTGACCAAGGAAGATTAAATTCCATAATTCAGGATCAAAAACACATCATCATTGAGCTTAAAGAAAAGCTAGCTAAACATGAAACTAGCAAGTCTAGTAAAACAAAAGTGATTGCTCCTGGCATGTATATAGTTGATAAAACTCAGGGAACTAATTTGCTTTCTTCCACTTCTACAGGAATAGTTGCGTCTACTAATGTTAGAAGATCCGAGAGTAAGAGACAACAAGAAAATACTAGGATCTCGCAACATAGAAAGAGCACTCGTCCGACATCAGAAGTAGAAGTTCATCTTAGGAAATCGAATAAAAATCATGTTGCATCTGCTTTAGATTCAAATTTGGCAAATTGTAATTCTAATGTCAGTGTGACGAATGATAAGTCTGTAAACGTTTCAAATGTTAATGCTTCCTGTGTTTTTTGTCGTAAAAGTATGATGTCTGGTAATCATGTAAAATGTGTTGCAAATTCTCTGTTAGCTCGTTCTAAGAAATCTGTTATTGGCCCTTCCTCTAGGTCCACTATAGTTGCAAAATCGAATTTAGGGAAGGTGCACAGTGTAGATTCTGAGAAATCTGTAGACACACCCATTACTGCAAAAACATCCCCTAAGAAAGTGTTCTCACCTAGTGACTTCACTAAGACCAAAGCGAAAAATAATTGGTTATGGCAACAATGGTTGCAGCATACCTCAAGTTTTAAATGGATTCCTAAATGTGCAAATGTGTGTAACACTAACATAATGGAACCCACTAACTCTTTGGGTTCCACTGCTTCTATCATACCACCCTCTTTGTCTTCTTGTGTTGCAGGTGATTCAACTCGTTCTGTGGATTGTTGATAGCGGATGTACCCGGCATATGACAGGCAATCTAAAGCTCTTAGTAAATTTTGTTTCAAAGTTCATTGGTACTGTCAGATTCGGGAATGATCATTTTGCTGCAATAATGGGATATGGAGATTATGTTAATGGAAACATAGAGATCAGTCGGGTTTATTATGTTGAAGGTCTTGGACACAATCTTTTCTCAGTTGGACAATTCTGTGATGCTGATTTGGAAGTTGCGTTTCGCTCCAACACATGTTACGTACGTGATTTGGAAGGACATGATTTACTTACCGGCAATCGGAGCACAAATCTTTATACGATTCCTATGTCCGATATGATTGCATCTTCACCGATTTGTCTTCTCTCCAAAGCAACTTCAACAAAATCATGGTTATGGCATAAAAGGCTCTCTCATTTAAACTTCAAAACCATGACTGAACTCGCTCGTCATAAGTTAGTTGATGGTCTTCCAAGGGTCCGATACACCAAAGATCATTTATGTTCGGCTTGTGAACAAGGTAAGAGCAAGAGATCTAACTTTCCTTCCAAACCAGAACCAAGTTCTCACCATGTTCTTAATTTGCTTCATATGGATTTATGTGGCCCCATGCGTGTACAAAGTATGAACGGAAAACGTTACATTCTGGTTATTGTTGATGATTATTCACGATGGACTTGGGTCTATTTTCTCCGAACTAAAGATCAAGCTC
Organism: Chrysanthemum seticuspe; assembly: GCA_019973895.1. Taxonomy (NCBI): domain Eukaryota; kingdom Viridiplantae; phylum Streptophyta; class Magnoliopsida; order Asterales; family Asteraceae; genus Chrysanthemum; species Chrysanthemum seticuspe. The sequence goes on from BPTQ01000009.1 coordinate 29,652,062, forward strand.
CAACAATGATTATCACCTTTCTCACAAAGATTCAGGTTCAACTCAAAAACACTGTCCGCGTTATACGAACAGACAATGGAACTGAATTCAAAAATCAAACACTTCGTGCATATTTTGAGAAAGTTGGAATCACACATCAGACCTCGATTGCTCGTACTCCTGAATAAAATGGTGTTGTTGAAAGACAAAACCGGACATTAGTGGAGGCTGCTCGAACAATGTTGATTTTTTCACACTTACCGGATTTCTTATGGGCTGAAGCTGTTTCAACTGCATGTTTTACTCAAAACCGTTCCATCATTCATACACGCCATAATAAAACTCCATATGAGATTGTTCACAACCGCAAACCAGATATCAGATATTTTCATGTTTTTGGTGCACTTTGCTATCCAAAAAATGATCGTGATGATATTGGTAAACTTCAGCCAAAAGCTGACATTGGAGTGTTCATTGGTTACTGTGAAAATTCGAAAGGATTTAAAATTTGGAATCGTCGAACTCGACAAATGATGGAAACCGTTCATGTTAACTTTGATGAGCTTACCGAAATGGCTTCTGAGCAAAATCGCTTAGGACCCGCATCCAACCGTCTAAACTTTCCTTCTTCATCAGCTGTTCCACCCATGGAATTCACTCGTCAACAATTGGAAACTTTGTTTGCTCCTCTGTTTGATGAGATTCCTGAAAGTAGTGCTCCAGATGTATCGACTGTTTCCGCTGCACACCCTGATCATAATCCAATACCCGATACACCTGCTCCAACAACAACAACTGTTGCACCAGATGCACCTCTGAATGACTCTCAATCAACAGAAGAACACATTGCTTCCAACACTGACACAGCTGATGAATCACAAAATCATGAGGTACCCGCACCCGCAGATTATGACGGAAATGCTTTCTTCAATCCATTTGCTCCGGCTCCAAACATTCCTGACATTGGCGAGTCATCTTCACGCAATTTGGATCCGTCTAATATGCAGGCAACATTCAATCATCACCCTTCGACACATAAATGGACAAAAGATCATCCCTTAGTAAATGTGATTGGTGATCCTTCCAACCCAGTCATGACGAGACAACGACTTCATACTGATGCTGAAACTTGTGTTTATGCACTCACCGTTTGTCAAGATGAACCACGAAACATTAAAGATGCTATGACATATGACAATTGGATTGAATCAATGCAAGAAGAGTTGAATCAGTTCAAACGTCTTGAAGTCTGGGAACTTGTTCCAAGACCAGATGGGATTTATGTCATTGGACTCAAATGGATCTGGAAAAACAAACTGGATGCTGAAGGCAATGTTATTCGCAACCAATCTCGTCTTGTGGCTAAAGGGTATTCTCAAGAAGAAGGAATCGATTATGAAGAATCGTTTGCACCAGTAGCTAGGCTTGAAGCTGTACGGATATTTCTGGCATATGCTGCACACAAGAATATCACGGTTTATCAAATGGATGTGAAAACGGCGTTTCTGAATGGTCAACTCCGTGAAGAAGTTTATGTGGGTCAACCGGAAGGATTCGTTGATTCAGAACATCCTAACTACGTGTACAAGCTCAAAAAGGCTCTTTATGGTCTTAAACAAGCCCCACGGGCCTGGTACGACAAATTGTCCAAATTTCTTCTCGCTAATCAGTTTATCAAAGGAACTGTTGATCCAACATTTTTCATTCAACGTCACGGGGAGGATATTTTAATTGTTCAAATTTACGTTGATGATATCATTTATGGTTCAACACATAAAAAGTACTCAAACGCTTTTGCAAAATTAATGAAACAAAATTTTGAAATGTCCATGATGGGTGAACTAAAGTTCTTCTTAGGACTTCAGGTTCATCAATCTCCCCGTGGCATATTTTTAAATCAGTCCAAATATGCTCTTGAAATCTTAAAGAAACATGGCATGACCAGTAGTGATACTTATAACACACCTATGTCTGCAACCTCACCAAAGCTGGACGCTGATTTACATGGGAAAGTGATTGACCCTACAAAATACCGAAGTATTATTGGGTCTCTCATGTATCTAACAGCCAGCAGACCTGATATTGTATTTGCTGTATATCTGTGCTCCCGGTATCAGTCAAGACCAACTGAAAGACACCTCAATGAGGCTAAAAGAATCCTTCGCTACGTAAAGGGAACCATTCACTTGGGAATCTGGTATCCGAAGGATTATGGTTTTGCACTAATCGCTTTTTCAGATGCTGATCACGCAGGGTGTTTAGATACACGCAAAAGTACATCTGGTGGTGTTCAGTTTCTCGGCGATAAACTTGTGTCTTGGCAGTCAAAGAAACAAGACTGTACATCCATGTCATCAACAGAAGCAGAATACGTTGCCATGTCAGCATGCTGTGCTTAGATAATTTGGATGAGATCACAACTGATGGACTACGGCTTTGTATTCAACAAGATACCAATGTACTGTGACTCCAAGAGTGCTATTGCCATCTCCTGCAACACGGTTCAGCATTCCAAGTCAAAGCATATCGCTCTCCGATATCACTTCATCAAAGAGCATGTCGAAAAGGGTACAATTGAATTATACTTTGTGGGTACTCAATATCAATTGGCAGATTTGTTCACTAAAGCTTTGCCACCCGCAAGGTTTACTGAACTTGTCCATCAAATTGGTATGCGGTGTTTGACTCCAGAAGATCTGGAAAATTTAATCAAACGTTCTTAAAAAGTCAAATATCAAAAACATTTTGTAAATACATATTTCAAAATCAAAATACAAAATTATAAAATCTATACAAAACCCAAAAAGATTTTTCTTTATCATTTTCATTAAAAAAAAAAAAAAAAAAAAAAAAAAAAAAAAAAAAAAACGTTTTTAATACTCTAGGGTCTAAAAGTGTCACTTTATCATTCTTTTATCAATAAAACCTTAACTTTACTCATTCTTCAAAAACCATTTATCCTCAATATCAAAAACCTGCTGCTGAATGTTTTTTCATTTTCTCCATTCGATCCATATCAAGTTGTTTTTTCTTCCCAAGTCGCTTGTAAGCATCCATCTCTAATTGTTTGTGTTAAAATTTGTTTGTACTTTAGATTATCTTTCATGTGTCTATGTCTTCATCGATTCTAATGTTGCTTCTTTTTGAATCTGGTCATACGAGTATGTGAACATAATCATTACGTTGTTTATTCATGGAATCGACTATTAGGGTTTGCTTATAATTGATCTGTGTATGGATTATACGAATAAAATTGGGTTTAGGGTTTATTAGTTTATTTGAATATTTGCAAGTTTGATATGAATCTATGTGTTTTGGCGGGTTTTATGATTTTTTGGCGAGTTTGCTGTAATTGAGGAAGTTTGGCGAGTTTGCCATGGCTAATGAATGTTTTGCGAATTTCTCTTACTAACGTTAGTGTTTGGCGAGTTTTTTATAACTTGGCGAGTTTGCCTTAAAACATGAATTTAGCGAGTTTCTAAGGATTAGAATGGCGAGTTTGCCAAGGGGTCCTAAAGTGGCGAGTTTGCTGTCCACTTATGAATTTTGGCGAGTTTAATGAGTTTGTGCTTAGCGAATTTGTTTAGGTTTAATGTTTGGCGAGTTTGCTTATCACATTTGAATTTTGGCGAGTTTGCCGTGGGATCTTGAATACTTGCGAATTTAGTATGCACTTAAGATCTTTGGCAAGTTTGCCATGTTTGTTTTTGCTTGCAAGTTTATGTAACTACCTAAGATTGGCGAGTTTGCCACAAGTGTTTTATTTGCGAGTTTATTTTACAAGTGTTTAGTTTACAAGTGTTTCATAGGGTTTATTGGTTTATTGGCGAGTTTCATAGTTGCAAGTTTATGTTTGTGGGATATGTTTGTTTTACAAGTGTTTCAGTTTGGCGAGTTTGCCACAATTATTTTTGTGAGTTTCGTTAAGATCTAAAATTGGCGAGTTTGCCATGTTTCTTTTGTTTGCGAGTTTCTGGAATAACGTGTTTGGCGAGTTTGTGTTTTATCTGGCGAGTTTGTGGTCTTAATTTGGTGAGTTTGTTCTAACATATCATTACAACTTCTTGGATATCTTGGTAAATGATTTATTTCAGGTCTAAATATGTCTCAAGGATCTCTCACAAGAAAGGATATGTACCCCATTGAAGATGAAAGAAATATTGGGATTACAAATTCTCGCGTTGATTTCGAAACAATTCAATGTCCTCCCACATGTCAGATCATAGTGGAAATTATTAAGAGGCACTTCTGTCGGCATCTTCTAACTCTGTCTACTAGTGTCCCTGAGGTCTACTTAAATCAATTCTGGCATACTCTCACGATCAGTCACGATTCAAAAGATATGACAGTTCAGATTGACAACACGCCAATCCAATTTGATGTTAGCGCTCTTCGTCATGTCCTTCAACTTCCTTTTGAAGATACACCGCCTCACACCTCGTTCATGCCATCTCCATCGTTTTCACAAATTGCTGCATCTCTTCGAAAAATGGGTTATGATGAGTCCTCCCAACCTCTGTCAAACAGCTCTGATGTGAACCGTAAATTCATTCCTCAACCATGGTTAACATTGTATTCCATACTTAGTCGCTCTGTCACAGGCAAGGCTACTAGACATGAACACCCACGTTTGGAACTTCTACAAATTTTGTGGGGAGTGATTAATACACAACATCTTGATTATGCACAGTTTATTTGGAATGATATGATATATCAAGCACGGCAGTTTAGCAATAAGAAAGAATATAAAGTTCCATTTGTTCGTTACACTAAGCTTCTTATTGAATACTTCATGCAAAAAGATCCAAGCATCAACAGACGACTTGAAAGTGGTGACAAGTATCATACTCCTAAAATGGATCATGTGCTTAAAAATGTTAAAATTCAAACCACTAGCACAACAAACAGAGGTTTAAGAATTCCTGATCGTCTCATGAATGATGGCATCAAGCAGACTACCGCTTACATGATGTATGATCAAGCAGAAAAAGCAGGAACAGTTGGGATTATTTCTGAAAAACCTAAAGGTAGAGGAACAAGAAAAACTGCCAAACACAAGAATACTTTGCTGCTTGATGAAGTTTTGTCCAATGCAGAACATGTTGCTGAAAAAGAACAGGTTAGTCATCCAGCCGAAGATGATAATCCCGCAGAAACTCTCAATATTGTTCAGGTGAAACAAGAAAAAGCTGCAAGACAACGTGGTAAAACCATCAGTAGTCAAACTCAACCATTTCGATCTCCTCGCACTCACAAAGAAGAACAAGCAATTCTGAAGAAAACCTTGGTTATCACCAAACATCATCACCAAGCTGATCTTGAAAGATTGCAGAAGAAGGGTGCAGGATCAGGTTCTAAGGTGCTTTCTGAAAAACCTCAACAACCCATGAATGAATCAGAATCCTCCGAATCGGATAACTCAAACTCTGCAGCACTCTCTTCATCCAAAGATGAATCTGATCAATTCATTCGTTCTGATTATGAAGACACTGTAAACAATGATGAATCTGAGAATGAAGATTTTGATGATGCTTTCACTAATAAACCACCTCCAGAACGTGATGCTCATCTTCCAACATCACTAACCCAACCACCTCCAACATCCTCAGATCAACAGTCAAAGACGAATGTTCCTTCAAAAACCACGTTTAAGATCAGGTTCCCTTCTCGACAAACATCTGAAGCAACTGAAAAAGATAAATTTCAAGTCTTTCAAGAACAGCTTACTTCTCTTCAAACCCAAGTTAACACACAACAAAAGCAACTTCAAGAACAACATCAACAGATTCAGAAGTTTCCATTACCTGAGCAGATTGAGGAAATCCTTAAACAGGTTCTTCCTACAGAGGTAAAGAGTTGCATTAATGAAGTACTACCACTGGCATTACGCACATATGTTAATCATAAGATTCAAGGTGTGGTAGCCACTCATCTTCAAACACACCCGATCACCCTTGAAACAAAACCTTCAAATTTGCCTGTCGTTGATCTCAAAAGTCAACTTCTTGAGAAGATAATTGATGATGAAGAAGAAGAGGAACTTCGAGACGCTATACTCAAATCCATGAAGAAGGCTGATAAGAAGCGTGCATCTGCATCGTGCAAAGATATCCCGCCTCGTAAACGCAGACCGGATGATAAAGATGATGAATCACGTCCACGCGATAAACATACCAAATTCACTGCAGCGTCATCTTCGGGTTTTCAAACCACTTCTCAGAATATTTCACCTGAAGAAGAAATTCAACCACAATCTTCCAATCAACCTCCACAACAGACTGTTTCTCAAGTCATATCCCAACCACCATTGAACATGCAACAAGATGATGCCCCAGAATGGATTGACTCTTCCACGACTCAGTTTGACTGGTTTGAAGATATGATTGATGCTCATCCAGAAGATGATCTTTCCAATGAAGCTTCCATTGTGGGTTTCACAAAGAATTTGAAAAAGATCATGAAGGTGCAGAAACTTAAACTGTCTCACATTGTCACTATTCGCCGAGCAGGGTTTACACAATTTAAGACTTCCACTACTTCAAGGCTTCAATTTGAATACAATCTTGAGGAAGTTGCACGAGCAATGTCTGAGAACATTACTTGGGATGTTTCGCTGCCCTCCAGTGCTCCCAAAACGTTCAAGTTTCATGACTATTCTCAACCGTTACCACTCATGGGTCATACTCATAATCTCAAGGTACCCACACCTTATTTCTTTAATCATGATCTCGAATATCTGATGTATGGTAACACAGATCCAGAGAAACGGTATGCAACATCACTGTCTAAGTTTCATGCTGCGGTTTACACTCAAGAGGGAATGGAGGAAGAAGTTGCTGAATTGTTTAGTTCTTCGATTGTTACATATAATGATGAGGCAGAACTTGGCATCTTCCACTGGCCTAATATGCGTAAATGGTTTTACAAATGGCGTCTCACATTCACTTCAAAACACAAAGTGTGTTATAACCACCGGATCTTGTCTATTAAAAGTGCAGAGATTATGGATAAATACGGGTACAATTTTCTGACTAACATAACGGTTCGCAGAGCTGACGATAAAGAATACACTTTCAATGAAGCTGACTACAGGTTTCTGAATCTCAACGATATCGAAGATATGTATCTTCTCAAAATTCAAGGAAAACTTGAGCATCTTCCTGGTAGCTTACAATATGATATCTTCAACTCAATCCTCATTTTTATCCGCAGTCTTGTCATTAAGTCCAGAGTTGAAGATCTTCATCTTGGTGTTGAAAGTTATCAGATACGTCTGAATCTTACCAAACCTGATCTCCAACCACCCGGCATCTATGATAAGCAACCGTATACGTTCACAACAACCCCTTTTGGATTACACTTCATCAGGAACAAAATCGTTAAATTCATGGGATATGAAGAAATTCACAAGTTCAGTGATGATACGTTGATACTGGTAAAGGTTGAGCTTGTCAACATTCTTGACGATCTGCAAGCAGGCAGAAAACAACGTTGGTTGCGAAACACGACATGGAAGAGAAGCGATGTTAAGCAAGCTGAAAAGTTTGTCAAGAAAATTAATTCACGACTCAATTTTCGAGCTCAAATGCTACGATTAGAAGGCTATGTTGGAGGAAGAGCATGGGTTCCGAACATCTTGACGTTTCGTCGACCTGAATGAAGTACTGCAGTTAGTTAGTTTTGTTGAAACATTACCGGAACATTTAAACACCTGTCTGTAATAACTCTAACTCTTTACTTTCATTCGTATGCTTATCTTAATTGATTATGTTTTTCAGTTAAACCTTGAGTTCGAATTTTCCTAAGCACAACAAATCTGATAATATGTTTTTTTTACAACGTGTATTAATCTGATTCAAATTCGGCTCAAGAAGGCTATCTCTCAAATATATTTCCGTATTTGAGGGGGAGTGTTCAACGAAAACAAAATCTTATTCCACGAAAGGACCCTATTGTACGCCTCAGTGCAATATTCCTAAATTAAAGGAGCGAAAGCTTCTTAACTGTCTTGCAACAACAAATCTTTGTTCGAAATCAAATGTTCTTGAAATCCATTTCTTCCCAAATGAATTTTCAATGCCTCAAAAAGCATATTTTAATCAACATGTTTTTCAAAAACAACATTCATATGCTATTTTTGAGGGGGAGAAATGTGATTAAAATTGTTGATCAGGAAGTTATGGAATCTTATATCGTGCTCGACTCAGATATCACCAATGAATTGACGAACTTTGAAATGTCAGTAATCGAACAGACTTGTTTCCAACGAAAATTGTCTTAGTAGAATGTACCAATTCGAGACACTCTTGATTGACATGAACTTTGACGGGTCAAACCTTCTTTTTTAAGGAGTGTTTACATCTTCAAGGTAGTTATTAGAGCTAGTTGTCACCTAAAAGCTGATAATGTAACTCTCTAACTATACAACGTAACCGTGTCTCGCAAGGAATTGTCTATCAAGAGTCGATCAATTCAAAAGTGCGATCTCTACCCTCACTGTGCTGATTTCAGTCAAAACTCATAAGCACATGTGGAGGGGGAGTATTTCTGAAAATCCAAAAACTCTCAAGGTGTTACCAAAGCATGTTTTTCATCATAAACATCTTGAGAGATTTTTCATGAAAAGGTTTTATGGCAACATAGGATAGTCATGGAGTTAAAAGGTGACTAAGTTTAGGAATAAACGTCCTATGATCCACCAGAGCCGGAGGGATCTACCCAAGGACACCACAAATAGTTAGTATTTAGAAGTCCTTAGGTTTGATTGAAAAAGGAGAAAATGAGAATCGGAGAAAGAAGGAGTTGAAGAATTAAAAAGAAAAGTTAAAGAAAAGGGTGAAAAGAAACAGCCCTCCAAATTATTCAACTTAGGGCAGACACCGGGTTCAATTCATATGCTACTGGTTGTCACAAGATGACACCGGTATTGAAGACAAGTCGTCATGGACCCAGTGACGCAATGCACTAAACCTTCTAAGCCACTCAAGTTCTCTCAAAAGAGCTTGTTTCATTCTCACAGGGAACCCTACGTAATCTATCGACTCTCTCTTAGAGATTATTGGTATTGAAGAAGGAGACCCTCTCCCTAGTCTCCGCTCAGGGAAATCAAAATGCACTAATCGAGTCTAGAGCCATGAGATTCATCAAAAGATCTCTTAGGAACACTTATACATTTCATCACTTGTTGTCCAAACAATAAGGACACAAGTGACATTTTTCCAGAGTCCTACGCAGATCTTAGCAATCTGCCAGAACATTTATGAGGGGATTCACAATTGTGATCCTCAGTGATTGAATGGAAATTCCTGCCAGGGTCAACATCAAACAGCCTTGACAGCAGGTCACTTCGGTAACTCCTTGTGGGTTACGATTAGTGTGTCTCAAACGGTCTACAGTCGTGGGGTGATGCTTCGGTGTACCTCAGCGATTCATCTGAACTGTAGGTGTATTTCGGTACATCGTGTTATCTCACTTGTGGGACTCCAGTTCAGGAACAGCCTTTGTAAGAATTAGAGATGTGTTTTCACACTATGCTGTTAACACTCTCGAAGTTTAAACTTGTAAGCGCTGGATTATTTCTAACCCATGTTTTATGTTTTTCTTCTTATGGATGCTCACGGGTAGAAAAGATCGTGCAGACTTCTCACATGCTTCTACCAACATCAACACTAATTGAAAGTTCTCTCAAAAAGCAAAGAAAATTTCAGAAAGATTCTTCATCAAAGTCAAAGAATCTGCAAAGTTATGAGATAAAGATCAAAGTTAAAGATGTTGATAAAGGCAGATTTCACAACTGATCACAACAACAAGAACAAAGAACAAAGATGCAAAGAATCAAAGACGTCACAAGCCATGAACGCCAAAGAAGTTCAAGACGTCAAACGACCTAAGCAAGACAACAAATGATGACCAACCCTTAGGGGGAGATTGTTAGGAACATGTTTTAATTATCAAGTGTAGGTCATTTCATTTGTAATAGGTCGTTAATTAATATGGTTTATAAATGTTTGTAATTGATTTCACAGCTCATGTAGTAAGCCCATGAGCTGTGATAGAAGGTTCTTCTAGAACCAAGGGGAAACACCCCTACTTATGTAAACACTATAAATACCCCCTCCCTAGAAGGGAGAGGGTTGTTGGTTCTAATTGCAATTATCATTTTCATTAATCATTCATTAGTTCCTTCCACTTTCTCTCACTAAAACTTTCTCTCTCTAGAAATACATATTGTTGTGATAAGATGGTGACCTAACACCAAGAATCCGCAGCAAAATTTGACCCCAATCACTTCCCCGTGGCCTTTTTACAAGTGGGGTATCGACATCTGCGGACCCTTCCCAGAAGGTCCCGGCAAGGTTAAATTCATGATTGTCGCGATAGACTACTTCAGCAAATGGATCGAAGCCAAGCCCTTAGCCTCCATCACAGGAAGGCAAGTGAAGAAGTTTGTTTGGGATAACATAGTCTGCCGCTTTGGCTTGCCGGGAGAGATAGTGTCGGACAACGGAAAGCAGTTCCGCGATAATCCATTCAAAGATTGGTGCCAGAAGCTCAACATTAAACAGCGGTTTGCGTCGGTGAAACATCCGCAGGCAAATGGGTTGGTTGAGAGTGCGAACAAGAGCTTGGGGGATGGCATCAAATCAAGATTGGAAAGAGGAAGCAAGGACTGGGTGGAGGAAGTGCCACATGTGCTCTGGGCACATAGAACCATGATCAAAACGAGCAACGGAGAAACTCCATTTTCTCTTACGTACGGCACCGAAGCAGTTATCCCGGTCGAAATTGGAATGCCAAGCCTCCGGTGCACAGCTGTACACCAAGTCTCCAACAACCAGCAGCTTCGCTTAAACCTGGACATCTTGGAAGAGAAAAGGGAGGCCGCGGCCATTGAAGAGGCACGTAGCAAAGCAAGAATGGAAGGGTACTACAACTCCAAAGTACGAAGCACGGCATTTAGACCCGGAGAATTTGTCTACCGGAGCAACGAAGCTAGCAGAGCAGAAGATACTGGAAAGCTTGGTCCCAAGTGGGAGGGGCCGTATGAAGTGATCGAAGCAATAGGGAAGGGAACATACAAACTCCGAGCCGCGGATGGGGAGACACTCCCAAGGACATGGAACATCCGCAACCTGAAGAAATGTTACATCTAAACGTAAGTAGGTTTTCCCCGTCTTTTGTAAGTTGATTACGGATCAGATCCCTAACAACAGGGGAACTTTAACTTTTCATATCTCTATTGTAATATTTTCTAAGTAATGAAATGCAGATGCCTGGCCCGCTCTACAAATTTTCCAAAATACATATGCAATCATTTTCTTTTCAAGTGTTAAAACCTGTGCATAATTCTCACAACCGCGACAGACAGTGTCGCGCATACAGGACGAGCAACCTCAAAATTGACTCAAGCATGTAAGTGGTATTGCAAGCCCATTGTTCATTCTGTGATACCCCCGGACTTCTTAAGTACGGCCAAGGGTACAAAGCCCGGATTACTCAACCCCGGCAATCAAACAAAAAACGTGTACAAACGGCTCCAACAGTTTCATTAAGTACGAAATAAGTTTTGTACAAATACACGAGGGCATACCCCCGGATTACAAAAAAAAGGGCATCGCGGTAACGGCGACCCTAACGGAAATAGTTAAAGCTTCACAATAGATGGCAAGGGCGGCATAGTCTAAATGCCGCCCACAAAAGACAACCTCAAGCATTCTTGGAACCATCAAGCACGCTCGTGTCGAACATGTCATCATGAGCTGACTGTTCCTCCTCCTTCTCATCCTCCCCAGTTGGACCACAGATGGCAGCGGAAGGGGTCGGGCCAAAGGGGGCAATCACCATAGAGGGTTCCCCAGTCGAAGTGATTTGGTGTTCAACCTCGGAAACAATCAACTCAGGGTTCCACACATCGAATTTCTTACCATAGGCCCGATGTTTTTTTTCCTTGTACGCGGCAATAGCGCGCGGGCGCCTAGTAAGGGTTTGGAGCAGAGAATTAGGAAGGAGAACCTCTTCCGCCACCGGAGCATTAAAAACAAACTCCCCTGGTGGCTAGGTCGTTCCTCTTGTAGCACAAGCTGGGACATAAGGAATTCCAGGGACGAATCCTTGCAAGCTTCTAAGGAGTCAAGAAGGGGGAAGGGAACATCGCTAAGGCGGATGACAGCCTCGCGATAAACCTCCTTGGCCCGCGGATTGTACGCTTTGATTTGCTCCAGTGTTCACCCCTTAGAACCATGGACAATCCCAGCCTCCAAACCTTGTCTTAGCCCTTCAGCGATGGCTTTGCCAATACAGTCCCCTAACCGTGTCTGAAGCTCCTCCGACTGTTTGAATGCCATCCAAGCCCGGCGAAAACCATGACCAATTACCCACCTCTTACCCTCAATAGCCATCAAAGTACTCAGAAAAAGCTCCTCATCAAAATCTTGGTTGAGTGCTGCCAACCTCTGATCCAGTTGCGCGAGTTGACCATCATACTCACCGCGGACCCTCTCCTCGCACTTTTTCAATTTTTCCTCTAATAAACCAGTGGTCTTAACCTGCTCTTTCAGCTCGTCACAGACAGAAGTAAGACCGGTAACCTTCCCCTTCAACTCAGCATTTTCCACGGTCAAACTAGCAAGCTGCTCATCCTTGGGCGCAATCATACCTTCCAACTGCGCCACGCATTCTCGCAACTTCCTCACCTCCTCCGACTCAGACTCTAATAGACCAACACGCTCACGGAGAGTCCGAGTTTCCGCAGCATCTGATTCCAATGCTTGAATCTTCCCCTTAAGAGCCTCTATCTTTTTCTCCTTTCTTTCAAGTCTCCTGTTCAACCTGTTAGTTTGATTGAGCTCAAACTGCAGCCGCAGACGCACCTCGGAAGACATACACGCTTGCTGAACAGTCATCATGTTGTACTGCTCGAGCAAGTCCGTGTGAGGCATATTACGCAGGGTAGATAGATATCCGGGAGTGGCAAAATTGTCTAGCATGCTCTGACAAACCCAAGGGTCATCCATTCGAAACTCGTTGGTAGGCAACCACTTCGGGACATAAATATTCTTTGCCTCCTCAGTGTCCACGGACAAAGACTCGTAGAAGTCATCATCTGAGGTCGCGGGTCTGTGACCAGATGGATCTTGCAGAGGAGACCCAGCCCTGAACGAGCTCTCCTGTTGCACAAAGGGCGGTTCAGAAGGTCCGGACATATCCACCCCCAAGTCTTCCTGATGGGCCGTGGTGGATGTTTTTGAAGTAGAATCCGGATTGACCTGAAGATCCGGAGTAGCATCGGATGACAGATGGGTTACCTCCTGCGGATGGGGACCTGAATCGGACTCATCGCGAAGTTCAAAAGCGGGCCCCGCAGTCTTATCTCCTGCATAACAACACTTCAGTTATTCTTTTTTTTCTAAAAAAAAAGGCACAACAAAAAAAAAGATAATACAACGAAGATGCCATACCAGCGGTAGAACCGGCGTCCTTCGCCGGCTCAGACGTGAGTCTCTTCTTCTCCGGCTGTTTGGTAGGAACATTAAGCCGGACTCTTTTCTTCCCAGTCGCTTTCTCTGCCTTAGCCGCCTGCACTTTGTCCACAGTAGTCTCTTGGACTAAGGTAATGAGATTCTCCGAAGGCTCTATAACTCGATTGGCGGTCTCATCAAGCAGCGTTTTCTCACCTTCCTGAAGAGTCCTTTCCCCGGATACCACCTCAAAAGGATCCTGCTGGTTAATGAAAGCGAAGAGAGACATATCTGCAAACAAAATTGCACAAATTAGCAACAAGACACAAGGAAAGGCAACAAGACGCAGCAAACCCTAAAAAAGTTTACCCACCCTCATTATCCGAAGACCTAAATGTAGGTCGTGCTGTGGCATCATCCCAAGCATGGCTAAGTCCAACGGTGCATAGAAAAGGCTCCGGCAACTTTTTAAAAGGAGCGCGCATCGTGTCAAGACGACGCAGTAGCTCAAAGTCAATATCGTCGTCAGTCGGAGGTGGATCACGGTCAACAGAAACTTTCTCGTTCCACGAGATTGATAATGGAAAAACAGTCGCGTCAACCCAGAAAAAGAACTCCTTCCAGTTCTTTACGGAATCCAAAGGGGCGGTGTAGCACACCGGAACAATCAAGGATTTAGGACCCTTACGCTTCTCTAGCGTCATCCAACCATCCTTCATCCCCGAATAATAAAATTTCCTAAATAAGGGCACGGTGGGTATTCCAACATGAGCGCGGCAAAGGATCTCAAAGTGGCTAATCCTAGCGGCGGCTAGCACAGACAACTGGGACAAATGGATCTGAAAATACTCCAAAACCCTACACAAAAATGCGGAAAGGGGTATCCTAAAGTTGCAAAACTCAAAGAATCTAGTGTATACTCCTATTTTACCCGACGGAGCATCCCTAATAGTGGCTTCAGGACTAGGAAGAAGGGGGTTCACGGTAGGAGGGATATGATATTTCGAACAAAACTCGCTAAGGTCTTTCTGTGACAACTTATAGGTGAAATCGCTTAAAAGTTTTTTAGCCATGATACTATAAGGAAGAAAGAAGACCTAACCTGGTGAAGGCTGGACGCACACACAAATCTTAGTGGAGGATTTTCTTTTTTACTCGCGAAGAAGAAATGGCAACAGTAACCAATAAAGTAAAAAAGAGAGATATTTATACCCCCAAAAGTAAAACTGACGGGTCAATCGAACGACCAACAACACGCCACGTCGCCGGCCCATAACTAACGGCCCAGATCTGCCAAGATCAACGGACAAGATGGAAGCAGACGAAACATCCTGTCAGTCAGAGAATATGCGGCTGAGGGCTGTTCGCGAATCCCAATGAACAGCTGTGACGCACACCCTTGCCACGTGGAGAAACACAACCAGCAATGGTTGTCTTCCTACGATAAAACCAACCGCGGTTACATGAGAAAACTTAGTCCAGCAATGCTTGCAATGAAACTAACAAGCACAACTAGACTTGGGGGACTTGATCACGTATGACTCCCCTGACATCAGTACGGGCCAACCGCGGACTTAACACTAATATGTAATACGCCCGGCACCCATATAATTCGGACGCGGACCAAACACATACCCCGGCAGTGACCACCAAGCCATTCCGCGGACGGAAGACGCGCCCGATCAAGAACACAACCACGCCCCACGGAAAGGGAAAGGAATCTTCCCTAGGACGGACGTACTGCAACCTGCAGTCCACCTAAAGGGAAAGCGGGACAACTCCCGCCCAAAAACATCACCATCACAACAAGCAGACAAGCTCTGCAGCTGACTTACGTCACAAACTGTCGCTCTCAAGACCCGTGACCTTGAGAACACGACAGAAAGGTCAACCATATAAATAGAGGTCTCACCCCTATTCAAACGGTAACAGACACATACTCTCTCTCTCTAGAATTCATCTCATCTCCCTAAAACAGTCACTTACTCTCACGCCGGAGGTTGACCGCGGAACCCCGTTCCGCGGTGAGACTAACGGTGTTGATTTTCTTAGCAGTTAGCGATCGAAGATTTCACTTAATACAGGATCTATTCTCCGAAGAGTTAGCTTAAACTAATCCTCGTAGGAGAAGCGCCCAGATTTGTATTAACACAACCCTACCAACGTATAATACAGAAAAAAAAGGATGAGTAAATTACCAAAGAGGAAGTGTCGGTGCTTCACATCTGATTATCAAAATAGATACCTCATACCTGAGCAGGAAGATCACGCGTTCCATCATCTAAATAATCAAAGAACGAAGTTTTTTAACGAAGCATAATATCTGGCGTTACGTAAACTGTAAACCTGTATTTTGTTGTAGAAATCCACAATTTTTTTTGAATGCAGTAGTTCAATTAAGAATTTTTGCTGTCAAGATATCCTCAACAGACTATCAACTACATGTTAAAACAATATATATGCTACTATCCTAATTATAAGCAGTAAGCAACATAAAGCTGCTTACGTCATACACACTGATGTGTTTGTACCCATGATTGGACCCACATTGATAACTCTACCGATTTCCCACATACTTCAAATTCATAGCCGATCACTACTGCATTCAAAGTGCTTTATAACTTTTGTGATAATATAGCATTGTGTATACTAACCTCAGCCGTGGTCTGCATTATTGTTCTTTCGTGGGATGGTTCTTTTGCCACTGGAATGTCAATTTCCTCTTCTTCAGTATGCCGTGATGGCATAACATAAGCATAAAAATCAGTTTAACGTCGTTTCACTCGCACATAATCAAATAAGCACAATGTTTGGAATTGCGTTTGCAAAACAAATTATTCATTTGAAAAACGTATTTTTCACAAAAGTTGTCATACTTTTTGAAAACTACGCGAAAACATACACCTGCTTTCAAATGGTTTGCAACATTGATTTTTTTTTCCTCTTTGGGATAAACATGGTATAAGATAGTATTTGGATGTGATAGTGTGGTTTGACAACTTGTTACTGCAAGAATCAGTCCCAAAACGTAAATCCAAACACCCCCTTGTCACAGATAATCATATGATTTACTTTAAAAGCATACCTCGAAACATAATAAAGGATATATGCGTGAACCTTGTGGCATATGATTCTTGTAACTACAAACGCCTGCGTCTGTTGAGAATTTTGCCCGTGCTCATCATTCGATATCTGCGGCTCCATTTTCACTTGCTCGATACCGCCCAACCCCCTGATTTGTTTCATATTGCTGTTTCTGATGGTTATTGTTTGGGACCGAATATTACTGCAAAGATCGCTGATCCTAGCGTAATTCCCTGGCTGTGACCCTGTTGTTAATATACCAACATCTGCTTGTTTTCTATCCGGCCTTCCAAGTCACTCCCTAGCATTGGACCAACTGTCTTACCAATAACCTGCCATATATACAACCAACACGTTAATTAGGAGTGCCAAAGTGAGAAAACGTAATATTCTAAAAGAAGTTCTTAGCGGATATAGGATTTGATAAACATAACATGTTAACCACAGATTGACCACATACAACCAACATATCCGTTTGGATCTCTCCTATCAATATGATATTGTAAACAAAACCATCCATACAATAATCACATTCAGTAAAACCCAAAAAAAGACTTAACGATTTATCGTCATGCGGCAGATAAAAAGACTTTATATTATATTAACTTATTTTATAATAATGTGTATGGTTATGATCTGTTTTCGGAGATAATATATTTGTAACCATTAAATCTTACCGGTAGATCAAATCTTGCTTTATGTTCACATCCTTCCGTTAAATATGCATCCTCACACCTCCTCAGTTCTTTGTCACTTCTACTTTGACCGTATCGGAAACCATATAACTTTTTTAAAAGGCGTGAAATCCGATAATAATAAGTTACATAACATAACAACACGTCATTACACAATGCACACTTTTGCGATGTCATGGTTACCTTTTGAATTATCGTTACTTTTCTATGCATTGTGCACACAACTATTCCATACTTCCTGGGCGGCTGGGTTTCACAACAAAAATTCTAATAATCCTATAGTTAGGTTGACAAAAAATTATGATCTTTTACCTTATACGGAGTAGACAACCTTTGTGTTGACGATCACCAACCCATTTTTCATCCTGTTACACCTGCCAAAGAAAATAAAAGAATTATCTTATCTTTTATAAGAACACCAACATATCGACAACACCTATAGCTTTTTGGCTACTGCCAACGAAAGTTGGATATATCAAACAGGTACACATTAAGATTAGCAAATAAACACACAAAAATCTACAGAAACTTTATAAATATCAAAAAACAGGGGTTCATAGGATATCTGAAATTAGTACATAAAAACATAAATAACCAAAATAAAAATCACACCTAAATCATCAATTAAACTACAAAAACATAAACCCACAACTCAATTACCAAAAAAATAATAAATAAATAAATAAATAATTAAATTAAAAAAAAAAAAAACAAAAAAAAAAAAAAAAAAAAAAAAAAAAACTAAATCTATTATACGTTAGTTGCTGATATAAATTTAATTTTTAAACCAAAAACATACCTTTGATTAACCCAAGAAAGAATCCGGATATTTAGATGGCTATATCGGTGCGCAAATGATGGTGGTCGGGTGGTGGTGGCAGGAAGGGATATTTGGGTTGGAGAAGGAGGTTGACCTGGGTTGGTTATGTTGTTTAATTCCATGCCTTTTAGTTTTAGCACAAAACTTACATTACTAACCGTCCACTTTTGATCCTTAAAGTTTATAAAATTACACCCGTTTTTTCATTGTTATTTTTTTCACATTTTTGACACATATGTTTTTTTGTTGGAATTTATTATCTAAACGAAATTAATGACATGTTGACCAAATTGATTCAATTTTGACTATTTATTAACCAATCTTGTTGCTCGATTTCGCTTATGTGTCAAAATCAAGCTTTCCTATTGGCCTAATTTTTTTTCAATTAGAAGGATTTTTGCAAAAACACTCCGAAATGATGTAATTCTTTTATTATATAAAAATATTGGACAACTTATGCAAAGGTTAGTATAGAAGTCTTGCCAGAGTTTACTTTTAAATGGATTGATTTTGATTATGTCTGATCCTAAATTGGTAAGCTGAAAGGATTTAACAAAAAGATGAAATGGGTCAAATGGGATAGAAGCAATCCCCTAAGCTTATTAGAAATGGGTGTTAATGTATTTTGTTCGATAAAGTATTATTACTGTAATCTTACACCCTGCACCTCCCTTGGCCGCCCTGCCCACCACCACCTCCCTTTGTCGTCACCACATTGTACCTCTACCTTCTCTAACCACCAACCACCACCATCTCCACATCCCACCACCTCCACTGGCCGCCTAACTCCATCACCACCGCAAGATTTAGTTGATCAAATATAGTGGTGTAGGGGTGTCAATCGGGTTATCGGGTCGGGTTGGGTCTATCGAGTTACGGGTTACATGCTAATCTCATCCCACAATTTGCTTCTTTTATAAAAATATTACTAAACATGAGATTTATTTAAAAAGAAAACCAACGCAACATATTATTTCCCAAAGCCTAATATATAATGCGAATAAACGAGCAGTTCAAAGTATATTAAGTAGTCATTTGGCCTGAAATTTTTGGGTCAATAGTTATGTCGTTATTTTCCCTCTTTTAGCACCAGCTTATAAAATATAGAAAGCAACTAAGCTATTGATGCTAACTAGAACAAAGTTCAAAGATCCAATTTATATATTTGTTCAAGAATCGTGACCAATGGACTATAATAAAGTGGCATTCATTCAAAAATTATAGATTTGTTAATGGGACATTATAGCATATCGGGTTTATCGGGTCAATCCGACCCTATAAGGCTATCGGGTTGACTGGATAAACCCGATAAGCTAGTTGGACCCTAATCAACCCAACCCTATAAGGCCTTCTCGGGTTCGTGTCGGGTCGGGTCAACCCATTTGATACCTGGTGCATGGTTTAAATGATGAATGGTTGAGGAACATGAAGAACATCACCATGTTCTTAACGAAGACCAAGATCTTCAAATGTATGTGGGGGTTTGTGAACTCATGTTACAATATAAAAGTTTTGTTCTTTAAGAAGAGGGTTTTAATAATGATAGATTTGTTAGTTTTGTAATTTGTACTTGAGCATATTTATGTTTCTTGTGTGGCTGTGTAAGTGGGCGAAAATGACGTGGAGCATGACGGTATAATCGTGCGACATGTCACATTACATGTACAATTGACGGATGACGTGAATTTTAGAGGTAAAAAACGAGGTTTGATGATAAAACCAACGAAGTTTGATGGGTAGTGTGGTAATTGTTTGATTTATGTCTGAGTCGATGTTAAAGAAAGTTTTTCAGTTAGCTGTAACTTTTTAATGTTTAGCTGATGATCTTTTTGCTATAATCTAACCACCAATCCAGTTCTTGTTCTTATCTAACTCGAGTGTACCATTTTAACCGGATAAAAAAACAAAGAAAAATATACAAAACAAAGCTACATTCAATGGTGTTCCAAGATTTTCTAGTTCAATGTTTCCAAAACACATCTTAAGAGCACCCACAACATAAGCATGCTAACCAACAAGTCTTAAAATCATACTGTAACAAACTCAAACATATATCATTAAAATAAAAAAACTAATACTAATAAAAAAAATGATTCGCAAATGAAGTCTTTATTTGGACAGTTTTGAAGTCAACAACTCATACTCTTGTTACCAGCTCCAGTGTTAACCAAGACTCTTAGTGTACAAGAACGCAAAAGGCACTTGCAGCAACGGAGTAGCATCTTACCTTGTATAATTTAAATAGCGAAATCACGGGTGAGGAACATCAAACCCGAACCACCAGAAGCATCTCTAAGACTTCTATCACACACAAGAAATCCATACCAAACCCAACAATATAAAATTAACCTGTTTCAAGAATAAATTTTGCAATAATTGAACAAATATCAACAAAATGATAGTGAAAACAACTAAAATATAGGATTCGAATAGTGGATCTAGAAATGTATTTTCAGTGAGTATCTATTGAGAGGCTAATGGACAAATATTGCATTTCCTTATCAACGAAAAAACTTCCATTCTAGATCGTCATGGAATTGCTGGTAAGGGTAACGATGTCCATTCCACCCTACCACGAGGATAGGGTATCAAAATAAAGGCATTGTACCAGCATACAATATACAATTTAAACAGAGAAACCGTGGCCGAAAAACATCCAACCCAAACCACCAAAACCGTCTCCAACACTTCTAACACTGATGTGTGAGCAATGAAGGATCCTGATGTTGATAACCGCGCATTCACTGGGTTCCAAAAGAAAACTTTGCCATCTTCGGAGCCCCCAACGACATAGCTCCTTAGGTTATAAAAACCGCAATCAATTTTTGATGACCGGTCAACAAAACCCAAAAGTTAACTACATCAGCATGTACCCAAAAAAATACCATTTCAACTCATGATCCTACCCGCCTATTTTTGAATTCTACTGAAAGAGCCTGTCATTACCTCACATTGATGACCTTTATATTCGTGTAATATTTCACTAGCATGCCTGCAAAGTAAAGAAAAAAAAAGTAATATTTTTAGCTAACTAAATAGAATGGAAAAGAATGCAAGTTTTACAAGTCCAAAAGCCGCAATGTAGAGTTCATACACCTTGCCAGCACATGATTCTCATTCTGGCCCGAACACATAAACGTGACCAAACTCTTCAAGTCTTGAGATTTTAATTCGCAGAAGATAAAAGGATTGAAAAAGAAAATTAAACCTCTTGTCAAGTGTATTGGGTAAAGGGGGATTATAATGATGTAGACTACTCTCACGTACCTAAGGGGGGTGGGACCATATCTCACCACCCACCAATAATTTCATTCCACCTAATCTCATACCTCACTCATACCTCACAATAGTTTTTTAGTGGCATTGGTCATTCCATACATCACTCATTTTATTTATTTATTATTATTTTTTTTTTTAAATTCATAATTATATCAAACAACTAAATAAAAACATAATATTTCATTAATAATAAAAAAAGTTACATAATACTTAAAAAAAATTACATAATACTAAAAAAAAGTACGCATCTAAATATCCGTCGGGGAAAAATTTGTGATTTAAAGTGTATATTTATAGGGGTTTTTTTTATTTTTTATTTTCTTTATTATTATTATTTTTTTTAATTGTCTCAAAATAGCCCAACGGCTATAATTCAAACCGTTGGAGACACCTCCTTCCCTTCTCCTTTCCATGCCGCTTCGGCAAAATAACCCGCACCCCATGCCTTGCCAATTGATGCCGCATAGGTGGCAATGGATTGCCGTGCGGTTTGGATCGAAACCGAGCCCATACCGAGGGTGTTGCCACCCCCTAAGAGTTCGAGTGTCAATTTCGCATACCGTTCCATCAAAACATCGGATGAACCGCCGATGAGTAAGCATGATGTAACATATAATTTAACAGGATACCGTGGCCAAAAAACATGAAACCCAAACTACCAAAACCATTCCCAACACTTCTACCACTAGACCCATGACAAACAAGAAATTCATACCAAACTCAAACAAAAGAATAAACCAGTGCAAATTATATCAACTCGAGTTAGAAGCTATTTTAACTATATATTTTGCTTAAAATGAACAAATATTAACAATAACATAGTGAAATAAGTTGAATCATAGAATTGAAAAGTGGATATCCTGAGGATACATGGCTGCCACAAGATTTATAAACCCTGTGTTCCCGCCAAAACCTTATATTCCCGCTCAAAGTCTTGCACTAAAATTCCCGCTCAGTTTTTATTATTTTGGGCTTCCAAAAGTCTATTCAAAGGTTTTCGCTTTTGACTCTAATTTTCAAGCTATTAAAGTAGGTGTGTGTAGGGGTGAGCAAATGACCCGAACGGACCGGACCGACCGAGACCGGACCGGACCGGACCGACCACATTCGGTCCGGTCCTCGGTCTATGCATTTGGGCTAATTCGGTCCTCGGTCCGGTTGGTCCGGTCCGGACCACAAACCGACTATTTTAGCCTTAGTAGACTCCAAAGACCACATTCGGTCTCGGTCTCGGTCCCGGTTTTTACCTTAATTCGGTCTTCGGTCTTGTCGGTCCGGTCCTCGGTCTCGGTTTTTACCTTAATTCGGTCCCGGTTTTTACCTTAATTCGGTCCTCGGTTTTTACCTTAATTCGGTCCCGGTTTTTACCATAATTCGGTCTTCGGTTTTTACCTTAATTCGGTCTCGGTCTCGGTCCCGGTTTTTACCTTAAACCGATGCTCACCCTTAGGTGTGTGTGTAGAATTCGGGTTTGAATAAAAAAAATCGAAAATAGAAACGAACCGAATTTCTCAAAATCGAACCGAATGAAATTAAATACTCAGTTGAAAACTGAATTGATATATATTTTATATATATTTATATTTGTCACACCCCCAAATTACCTGTTTTGCAGCGAAATGGAATTCCTTGGGGATTGACTGTCATAGCATCACAGTTACAAATATATTGAACGACCTAAAGTGTCGTTTGAAAAGAACATCGTTTGATATAATAAAACATTCAGAGTTTACAAAAGATAGGTCCCAAATGAAATTAGACATGTGCGGAATTAAGTTTGTTACAATCCAAACGATGTTTTAAAATGCATAAAACCCAAGTGAGACGCGTCGTCACCGCTACTCTATGATATGTCCACATGCATGCCATGAAATGAATGCCTTAGATACCTGAAAATACATTGCTAAAAGTGTCAACACAATGGTTGAGTGAGTTCATAGAGTTTATGAAAATGTTTTATACGACCAACGCAAGTATAAGTTATGTATGACAAATATGTCACAAAAATGGTACAATTGCTTAAGCACATGACACCGAAGCTAGACTGTTCCTAATGTTCGCCCCAACAGAGTGTTTTGCCAAACAACTCAATGATGATAAAAATTAAATGCATCCGTTGACCAGTTGGGACCACCAACACGGATGGAGGAGTCACCCTCAATAGATCTATCCACTCACCTTCGCTTCTTCCGAAATTAACGGTTCATGATTATGAAATGGGGACATTCAATTGGCAATGAGGTAACTTAAGCAATGTAAATGAATTTGAATATACTTGGGCCCGTATAAAAAAATGATGTGCAATGTATTCTCCCCCGTAGGTTTGAAATAATGTATAAACTTGAATAAAACGAGGCTATGAAAACTCACCTGGTGCAATGTTTATAAGGATATAATGGCAATACTAAAATGAGACGCAACCTCTAACCGCGACCTATTATGAATGATATGTTCTAATGTAAATCATGAAACAATGTCGTGCATGCAAACTCATATGATATCCATACCACTTGTACATTTGAAAATAATGTTTATCGTCGAAATATATGTTTATGACATCTCGTCATATTATAAAATACTTTACAAGTATTTACGTTGAAACAACCTCCTACGATAGTCGTTAGTGATTTATCAAGAATTTATAGCTTTTCGTCGCAAAATAATATACTTTGATAATTTGTGAAAGTGACTAAATGACCTCGAAAAGCTGGTCGTAAAATAGTGAATATCGAGTGTTAGGAAACAAACTCAATGGTTTTGGAAAGCTTGTAGCATTATATAAAAGTCTTAGCTTTTAAATTTTCATCATAGAGGTCTCGATCATGGAGAAAAACATGGGTAAAGTAGGGTACTTGTACCCAAAATATTGTTTAAGGGTAGTTTTTGGCAAAGTTTGAGTGACCGTATTTTATTCGTTACAACTCCGTTTGACGAACGGTTGAACATTTTGGAAAATAGGCTAGGTGAACTTACTTTTACTAGTAGACATCGTTTTCTAAAAAGTATTCTATCGATGTTAAAAACGACCCTCAACGTGGTCATTCGCGGCCGTAATTTTTGCTATTAGAAAATATATGTCTTATGCTTATATGAAAAAGTTACGACAACCTTGTTTAAGCGCGTGTAATTTTATCGCTATAAGTCCGTTTTCTACGTTTTATATGTCCTTAGCTTTGTGTTAAAGTATACTAATATATTTTTGATAAATCGACTCATTTAGACAATGTTTAAAACTCGTTTTTGCCCTTAAATTAACTCTTGACAGCATGCAGTTTTTTTTTCAGAAATATAGTTTTCGTCGTTAAACTTGAAAATAGCATAACTTCTTCGTTATAACTCCGTTTTAATCCATTCAAGCGGCCACGTTTTCATTTTAAAGTATATATTTTGAAATTCTAGCCCAAAATATTTTACAAACTGTCGAAATTTCCAGAATTAGCAAAAATGATCAGACCCTTATATATTGTTGTCGAAAGTGATTTTTCTAGCGTAATACTTATTCTAACCACTTCAAACCAACGCCAAAGCTATTCTAAACCTACCATACACCTTCTTAGGGTGTCATGGGTTCCTAGACATCATCAAAAATGATATGTTTCAAGGGATAATTATAAGATGATATATATTCATTAATAGTACTTAAAAACAAATAAAGTGGTATAGATAATCATATAACTTGCATGTTTTTCTCAAGCATGATAGAATGACCAAAATATGAATATGAAAGATTAAAAATGATCATGAAATGCTTACTTGAATGATTATGAATTTTTGAGCAAAGTATGCTTAATAATCTTGAGGTTTTTATTTCAAAACCTTAACTAGATTATTTCTAAGACTTGTAAACACTTGAACCTTGAAAAATTATGGATTTCTCTTGATGCATCAAGCATGGCCGGCCAGTATGAAGAAAAGGAGAGAAAGAAGATAATTTTTCACCTTTGCAATAATGCTTGTATGTGACAAACTTGGTATATAATTAAAAAATATTACAAGACAAGTCTAGTTTGTGTAAGTGTTAGCCTAGGTGAGATTTTTATGTAAAGAATGTGTTGTGTCATCCCTTTTTGGTTGACAAAAGCAAAGAAAAAGAAAGATGGTGCTTTTTGAATGACTAAAATATTAAAGTGTAAGTAAAGTAGGTAATTAGTAGGTATAATTAGGTATTTAGGGTAACGTTAGCTAGAAATAAATTTTAACGGAGCAAAATAAAATATATCGATGTCATAAAAATTATAAAAATACATTTCTTACAAGAATTTAGTGAAATTATAATTATCAAGTTGTATTTACGAAAACCGTCGTAATTATATAAATATAACAATTTATATACAAAATAAATTTGAAACACCGGGTAAACTAATATTATAATTTCTATAATCTTAAAATGAGTATAAAAATATATCTGGATAATTTTTGGAAGTGTCGGATCAAATGTTCAAAATAAATGATTACGTGATAGCGTTTATTTAATAGGAAATTATGCGTTTAATGAAAAATGCAAAACCATGCATGAGCTAATATGATGATGATGTTACTAATGATATGTAGACTAAATCTAGTCTATATGAAATGTCCTCGATGATGTATTCATGAATTCGCAGCTAAACCATTAAGGTTACGCGAATTTGATACTCGTAAACCTAGTTTACGATAAATGATGAATAGTGAAGCATGAATAGTGATTTTCTCCGGGAATGAATAGTGTTTCGTGAACAGTAAAATTTTGAAATAACCTTTCAGAATATCAAATCGACTTCAAAAATGATGAATAGTAACCGGTGAATAGTAAATTCACAAGATGAATAGTGAAATTTTCAAAGTTTGTAAAATGACCTGAAATTACGAGTTGTCACATTCGCCCACCCAAAAAGGAATTCAGTCCTTGAATTCAGTTCATGTTGGGTTCTACGGTGTTATCGGTGAAAAGGTGAGGGTATTTGAGTCGCATCGGGTCTTCCCGCGTTTTTCTGAATCGTACCACGCCTTTCCAAGGTGAGACTTTGAACATAAATCTGTTGCCAACTTGAAATTCTAATGGTTTGCGACTTATTGAACATATTTCCAATATTTTGCGTCGTATATCGACGTAGCTTTTCTATCTATGTGTTGTTGCTTATAACTGATTCTTGATCTGTACGATCACTTTGTTTGTTTCATGAATGAGTTATGGACTAATGAGTTGGACTTTCCTGATTTTGACCAGTGAATAAGTGATTGATATTTCAACCATGGGGTGCCTCAATTGGTACAGTCAATATGTTCATGTGCTAACTATTGTTGTAAGGCAATTTGTTCGATGAAGTATGATTTGCCTAATCATTTCTAGAAAGTCACACATGCTTTGAGCATATCTTCTAATGTTGGAATTGTTCTCTCGCTCTAACCATTGAGCTGAGGATAACAGGCGGTACTCATATCCTAGTAGGTTCCATGGAAATCTTGAAATGATTGTCAGAAATCTAAGGTGAATTGACTACCTTATATTAGGTATAATTGAAATTGATACAACGTGTTTCGTGCTAAATTTCAAAATGTCAAGTCTGTCGATAAGGACATTATTGTAAAGAATAGATTATGGGTAACAGTTGTAATTCCTCGCGTTTCTAGTTCTAGCGAATGTCATGACTTGCACCGTTAAAATTGCACCGTTAGTCCTCAATAGATAATGTCAGTTAAAAAATTTGCGTTGTTGATCATTAATATATAACCTCAGTTAACTTACCACCACCACCACCACCAATCACCACCACCACTCACCACCGCCACCAACTTCCACCACCACCACCACCAATCACCACCGCCACTCACCACCACTACCCACCTCCACCGCCGCCACCACCACCAATCACCACCGCCACCCACTGCCACCACCACCACAACCAATCAGGACCACCACTCACCACCACCACCCGCCATCAGCACCCACCTCCACCACTTACCACCACCAATCACCACCACCACTCACCGCCACCACCACCACCACCACTTACCTCTACCACCAATCACCATCGCCACACATAACCACCCTTCACTACCATGACCAATCACCACCACCACTCACTGCCGCAACCCTCTTCCACCATGACCACCACCACTCACCACCACCACCACCACTTATCGCCGCTACCCCACTGCCACCACCACCACCTACCACCAGTTACCATCAACAACAACAATCATCACAACCACTTACCACTGACACCCACTGCACCACCACCACCACTTAAGGGTGGGTGGTGAGTGGTGGTGGTGGTAGTAGTGGGTGGCTTGGTGAATGGTTGCGACGATTGGTGTTGGTGGTGGTAAGTGGTGGTGGTGGCAGCAGGTGGCGATGGTAAGTGGTGGTGGTAAGTGGTTTGGTGGGTGATGGTAGTGAATGGCGGTGGTGAGTGGCGATGGTGGTAGTAGGTGGCGGCGGTGAGTGGCGGTGGTGATTGGTGGTAGTGAGTGAGTGGCGGTGGTGGTGGGTGGTGGTGGTGAGTGGTGGTGGTGTTAGTGGAAGTGGGTGGTGGCGGTGAGTGGTGGTGGTGATTGGTGATGGCAGTAGTGGGTAGTGGGGTGTGGCGGTAGTGATTGGTGGTAGTGGTAAGTGGTGGTAATGGTGGGTGGTCGTGGAAGTGGGTGGCGACGGTGAGTGGTGGTGGTGAGTGATGGCGGTGGTAGAGGTGGGTGGTGGTGGTGAGTGACGATGCTGATTGGTGGTGGTGGTGGCAGTAGGTGGCGGCGGTGGTGGTGGGTGGCGATGGTGATTGGTAGTGGTGGTGGCGGCGGTGGAGGTGGGTGGTGGTGGTGAGTGGCGGTGGTGATTGGTGGTGGTGGTGGTGGTAAGTTAACTGAGGTTATGTATTAAGGGCCAACAACCCAAAATTTTTAACTGACATTATCTATTGAGGACTAACGGTGTAATTTTTATACCATGGTTAGAAATCTAAGGTTAACAAATTACATACTTGTCAATTATTTGGAAAGTTATTTGCTTGCAATGCAACAATATGAGGTGCGTTACCTACATTGGTAACTTGGATATAGTACGTTACATATTTATAGACTTCATCCTTAAATAAATATGTAATTCGATTATTTGGTTTGGTTTCGATTACTCGGTTCGATTTAACCCAATTTTAATTTTGTTTGGTTTGGTTTTGTTTTTACCCCAAAAAAATAACCAAATAAACATAACCGAATAAACCGAACAACCCGATAAACACCCTTATATTAAAGTTTTACTTTACAAAAAGTTAGTACTCCCTTCTTCTCAAATTAATAGACTGCATTTCTTTTTTTAGATGTCTCAAATTAATTATCACTACTAAAAACAAATATGTAAGTTTAATTGAATTTACTATATTTAGGGATGGCAATGGGTGAGTAAAAACCCATGCGGGTACCCTCACGTAAATGGGTGGGTAACCCTGTCAGAATTTACCCACGGGTAGGTCGTGGGTGAAAATATCTACCCATTGGTGGGTGGTGGGTGGGTGACGGGTAATGTATACCCGTCACGGGTAAACTCATGACAACCATTTTAAATACCCACTAGTGTACCCATCATAATACCCGTGGGTGTACCCATAAATCCATTTGTGTTAAAATAAAGTTTATTATACTTCTTAAATATTTGTGAGGTTCTAGGTATGTATTTAATAACTACACGTCTCTAGAAAACACGGTAAGCTAACAATTTATTTGAGTTACAAGACAAAAAGGTATGAAAGATCAAATCATCAAAGATATATACATGATATATCTCGGTTCTGATCGTCAACACTCAAATACTCCTTCCTGGCTTCTCGCTTGATGTTTCGGTCACTAACCCTTGGGCAACAAATACCCATGAGCATGGGCATGGGTAAAAAATTGTACCCAGTGGTGAGGGATGGGTAGGTGATGGGTGAGAAAAAAATCACGTGTGCGGGTGATGGGTTATAGGTACCAATGTCCATCGCCACGAATGTCATCCCTAACCATATTACCCTTTGTTGAAATTAATATTACAAATTTAAAGAATACATTAGTTAATTAGTTAAGGGTAAAACTGATATTATAATAAAAAGTAAGAGAAAGAAAGCAGTAATAATTATGATTTTCTTAAAATTTGTGTTTTTGAAGAGAGACAATTATTTTGAAATGGAGGGAATATATATTTCATTTATTAGGAGTTCATATATTTAAACGGGTTTACAGTTTGACCTGTTAAAAAATAACTAAACCCATACACGACCCATTTATTATACGGGTTAACTTATTCGGTCCCGGACATGTTTATCCTCAACTTAAATATGTTTATCTTGCTGTCATTTTCATGTCAGTATCAATAATTACACCATACGTTTTCATATATTTTCGTCTGTTTTCATACATTTTCCTTCATTTTCACCAGCTTTCGTTTGTTTTCATACGTTTTCATCCATTTTCTTTTGTATTCGTCCATTTTTCATATTTTTTTCGTCCGTTTTCATACGTGTTTTTACGATTCATACGTTTTCGTCCTTTTCATATGTATTCGTCATTTTTCTTACATTTTTGTCTGTTTTCATCCGTTTCTGAATATCATAATATCAGTTGTGATTTCTGAATATCAGTTTTAATTTATAGAATATCACTTGTGATTATCATATTACAAAACATTAGTTGAAAATCACTCGTGATATTTAGATAATCACTTGTGATATTCTGAATAGTGAAAATTACTGTAGTACCCATATTAAATACGGTGTGTCTGCACATACCCACGTTTCTTCTCAATATCAAAACTACCCATCCATGTCATGTATTTATCATCACTATATACACGACATGGACGTGTATGGCTAAGAATGGTCTTAGCAATTATATTTTTAGCCATGTCGGGTACAAAATCCCATGTATACACGACATGGGTTTTTTTTATTGTTGTTCACAACTACCTATGCCCATATAGAGGACTAATATACACGACATGGACTTTAGTACACTAAATGTCGGGTATAGAGTAAGAAAATACACGACATGGTGTAAAAGACAAGGGCATGTGGGGTATAGTGGACGAAAATACACGACATGGACATTTGTATTGGAGGAATCTTTATTTTCAAAATTTAAAAACTTACAAAAAATACCCTTTAACTTTTTGATAAATACAACTTTTTTATATAACAAACATTATTTGTCAAATATTTAGCAAATATCTAGCAAATTCGTTAATGGAAAAAATATCGTTACGAAGAGCTCTGAATTACGAACAAAACGAGCCCAATATTGATATGCTTTTAACGCACGTACGATTTTATAAAAAATGTTGAAGTTTGATATATATATATTTTTTTAAAAAAAATTTTGAAAGTATTTAGAATCTTGCATTTTGAAAAATAAAAATACTTACAAAAACTACCCTTAACTTTTTGATATTTACAACTTTTTTATATAACAAACTTTATTTGTCAAATATTTAGCAAATGTCTAGCAAATTCGTTAATGGAAAAAATATCGTTACGAAGAGCTCTGAATTACGAACAAAACGAGTCCAATATTGATATGCTTTTAACGCATGCACGATTTTATAAAAAATGTTGAAGTTTGATATATATTTACAAAAAAAAAAAAAAAAAAAAAAAAAAAAAAAAAAAACTTTTGAAAGTATTTAGAATCTTGCATTTTGAAAAATAAAAAAACTTACAAAAACTACCCTTAACTTTTTGATATTTACAAATTTTTTATATAACAAACTTTATTTGTCAAATATTTAGCAAATGTCTAGCAAATTCGTTAATGAAAAAAATATCGTTACGAAGAGCTCTGAATTACGAACAAAACGAGCCCAATATTGATATGCTTTTAACGCACGTACGATTTTATAAAAAATGTTGAAGTTTGATATATATATATATATATATATATATATATATATATATATATATATATATATATATATATTAAGAAAAAAACTTTCAAAACATACTCTTAAATCACAGGAGACAAAGACGTATAATTCTATGAAATAAGAAATATCGTTTGGAAATATAAATGTAAATATTCATAAATTAAAAGTTTATGCAAAAGTTTGCATTTTATATTTTTTTGAACATTCATAAACTTTTTATTTCGTACGCTTACGTTTTATAATTTCTATGTAATGTTTTTAATTTATGAATAAAACTTTTTGTTTAATATAAAAAATGTTGCCGTTTTTAGTTTTATAAATAAAATGACACCGTTTTAAATTTATGAATATTTACGTTTATATTTCCAAACGGAATTTCTTGTTTCATAAATAAAATATTTACGTTTTGTTCGTAATTCAAAGCTCTTCGTAACGATATTTTTTCCATTAACGAATTTGCTAGACATTTGCAAAATATTTGACAAATAAAGTTTGTTATATAAAAAAGTTGTAAATATCAAAAAGTTAAGGGTAGTTTTTGTAAGTATTTTTATTTTTCAAAATGCAAGATTCTAAATACTTTCAAAAGTTTTTTTTTTTTTTTTTTTTTTTTTTTTTTTTTTTTTTTTTTTACATCAAACTTCAACATTTTTTATAAAATCGTGCGTGCGTTAAAATCATATCAATATTGGGCTCGTTTTGCTCGTAATTCAGAGCTCTTCGTAACGCTATTTTTTCCATTAACGAATTTGCTAGATATTTGCTAAATATTTGACAAATAAAGTTTGTTATATAAAAAAGTTGTATTTATCAAAAAGTTAAAGGGTATTTTTTGTAAGTTTTTAAAATTTGAAAATAAAGATTCCTCCAAAATGTCCATGTCGTGTATTTTCGTCCACTATACCCCACATGCCCTTGTCTTTTACCCCATGTCGTGTATTTTCTTACTCTATACCCGACATTTAGTTTTACTTTTTCCCATGTCGTGTACTAAAGTCCATGTCGTGTATATTAGTCCTCTATATGAATAAAAAAACCCATGTCCTGTATACATGGGATTTTGTACCCGACATGGCTAAAAATATAATTGCTAAGACCATTCCTAGCCATACACGTACATGTCGTGTATATAGTGATGATAAATACACGACATGGATGGGTAGTTTTGATATTGAGAAGAAACGTGGGTATGTGCAGACACACCGTATTTAATATAGTTACTACAGTAATTTTCACTTCTGAATATCACACTTGTGATATTCTGAATATCATGATATTCATAAAATCACTTGTGAAAAATCACTTGTGATATTCTGAATGTCACGAAATATCACTTGTAATATTCATATATTCAGAAACGTATGAAAATGGTCGAAAACGTATGAAAATGGACGAAAACGTAAGACAACAGACGAAACGGATGAAAACGGGCTAAAACGTATGAAAGCGAATGAAAAAACGTGAACAAAAAAAACGTGAATTAAAAAAAAAAAAAAAAAAGATAAAAAGTGAATAAATAAGAAAGACAAAAAGACAAGAAAAATGAAAAGCATGGATTTAGGTTGACATATTAAATCTTAGGTTAATACCCACCATTAAGTCCAGAGGTGGCAAAACGGGCGGGCCGGGCGGGCACGTACTACGAGCTAAACGGGCGCGGGCCAAACGAGCGCATGTTATACGAATCGCTTTAGAAAAGACCCAAAATGACGAAATAAATTTCCTCAAACATAATAACTCATTTATATTTAAAAATTAAATATATTATATCTATAAGTTTTTCTTTAAAAATAATTGTAGTGTTCTCTAACTGATAGAAAATATGTGTTCGTTTGTGCTCATTTAACTTTTAAATGAGCAATATATTAGCCCATTTCTTTTAAAAATTTGCCTAAAGGCACAAATTGCCACTTTATATTTGTGGGGTGAGCTACTATCGGAATAGTGGAGTGGCTTGTTATTTTCAATAAGAAAAGAAAGATCGAGCAATACTATCTTTTGAATATTGTGTTTTTTTATTTGAGAACAACAATTTTAAGACAAATGCACGATAAGTGTTTGAAAATAATGTTAAAGTATATCACACTAACCCCAGCTTTCAGATGCAGCCGCCTGGTGTGGTCATGATGCCAGGTCAGCAGCCCATGAGGATGTATGCGCCGCCGCCGCCTAATGGTGGTTATTCTCAGCCGCCAGGAGCTATGAATCATCCACCAGGTGGGTTGAATTTCTTTGATTTTGACCTTTTTTTGTCAAGTTTGACTTTTTTTAATTTGATTTTGACTTTTTATATTGTGTATGAGTTTATTGAATTGTTGTTGATATGATACATGGAATTAATTTAGTCGCGAGAGATCAGGAGGAGTTAGGCTGTTTTTGGAGACGAGCGTTTAGATTTTGTTTTAACGGGCTCCTATAGCGTTTAGCTTTTACCTCATTTTACACTTTATAAAATTGCACTTTATAAATACAACAATAACCAATCCACGGGGCAACGACGGTTTCTGACCTTTTGGCTAACTAATTCACGGGGTTTGGTGTGGCCTCATTTTATACTCTCACAAGCCTTCTATTAGAAACGCTAATAAAACAAGAATATGGATTCTATGTTACCTCACACTTATATAACCCAAACATGTACTATCGCTTGATAATATTGATAGTTTTGTGAAATATAACCTTAGGGTGTGTTTGGATTGAGGGTTTTGGGAATGGGACTGATTGAAGGTGTTGGGTTAGTTGATATGGGTTTTAAATGATGGAATGATACCCGAAAACAGGGGTTTTCCCGTACCCACCTTACATGGTGGGTTTAGAATTTGATTCCCAGTCAATCCACTTTTTCTACAATTAAAAACCCAAACCCAACCAATAAACCAAACATTAATATTAGATCATGATATCTAAATTCCCATTCCATTTTATAATCAAATCCGTACCCAAATCCATTCCTAATAATAAACCAAACATTAATATTAGATATGATATCTAAATTCCCATTCCATTTTATAATCAAACCCGTACCCAAATCCATTCCTAATAATAAACCAAACGCCACCATTTGGGTTGGCGTTGGATTAGGGAGTAGTGATGACATGATTTTTCTCGTAATAAAGTGTCATATTGATGTTGTGGTGAAAAAGTTTGGAAGGACTTCGTGATATCGAGTCCATATCACAGTTTCTTAGAAAACATTACCTCACACAAGTGTTTTGGTATTCCAACGTTTTCTTGTCTAGCTCTGTTCATTTTAGTTTACTTAGAAGTACTTTAGTGGAAAAAATATGTGTTTTTTATGCCGTGGAGAAAAGGGTGGTCAGTTTCTTAACATATAAGCTGCTATGTTACATATCTATGTCCGGAAGCTCATACTCGTATTTGTTGTTCATTTTGCCTTGGTGAAACGGGTGATCAGTTTCTTAACATATAAGTTGCTGTCTTTGTTTAAATATATAATGCGTAAGTAGCCAAAACGTGCAAATCTGGTAGCTGGTCAAAGCAGGTAACATAATCTGGTTGAAAAATCCGTAAAATTATACCTTCTAACAAAAGTAGCAATAAAGTTCATCCCGTTCTCACTTTTCCCTGATCATTTTTTATCTGTGTTTGCATTTGGCCATGTTTACATGTTTTCTATCATTCTTAATCCATTCATTTTTTATAAACATTAATCCTTGATTTGTATATGCAGTTAAATTTTGATAAAGCAACCAAGGAGTATCTTAAGCGATATATTGAGAAGAAAAAAGAGAACTTGAAGAATCAGAAAGCAGCAGATGCTGAAGGTGCTGGTAAAGAGGAAGACAAGAAAGAACCTCTTAAGCCTTCCGTGGAGGAATCAAAGGATGTTAAAAAGGAGGATGATAACAATGAAGAAAATAAAGATAATATTGACTATGCTACTTTTGGTCTTGTGACTGATGAAGATAAGGAAGCTGACAAAGAAGCTAGTGAAAAGCTTATAGGAATGATAGAAGTAGTGGGGAAAAGGATAGAGAACAGGACAGGAAATATGAGATATTAGAACAAGAGAATGATGATGGCTATAGCAAAAAGAGAAAATATAGAAGTAGTGGGGAGGAAAGAGAAGAAAGAAAACGAAGGTTAAGGAAAAGGAAGAAGATATAGAAGACAAGATTAAAGAGGAAGAAGAGATTGCTGAGGCTAAGAAGAAAGCCGAAGAGGAAAGGGAGCAGCAGAAAGAACAACAAAAACATGCCTTGGAGCTTTTATTGATGGAAGCTTGGCGGAAATCAGAAATAAGGCTTCTGACCACCCGACCACTGATATTGAAATGGCAGATGCAGACAAAAATGGTAAGTTTTACTAAATTTTTGAAAAACCAGTCCTGGTCCTAGATATTTTTACTTACTGTTTTTTACTTTGAGTTAGAATGACATATCACATGTTATTAAATATTGGGTTATAAATTATACTCACAATTAATAATTAAGTTAAAACAAGATTTACTAAATTTTTGAAAAATGAGCATTGAACATTTCTAATCCTTTGAAGAATGAAAATACCCTGTTTTCGAAAAACACCTTATATCATTCTTTTGAAGCATTAACATATAGTATATGTAATGGTATAATTTAAAAAGATTTATACAAAAGGTGGGGTGATGCATAATATGTGAGTGAGTTTTTGCCTTTCATAAGAAATTTTACATGGAAAAACAGTTTTACGTTCTGTGCATAAGTGAACGGACTTGTTTGTTCATCTGTACTATTAACCACCACCGGGGTTCCGTATAACAGGAGTACACAAAATGGGACTGGTGACGACTCAGTCATGGAGTCTGCGACTGCTTCACAGACAGGACAAGACAATACCATTGGAACCAAAAAGTTAGGATTTGGTCTTGTGGGTTCGGGAAAAAGAAC
This sequence comes from Chrysanthemum seticuspe, assembly GCA_019973895.1. Classification (NCBI taxonomy): domain Eukaryota; kingdom Viridiplantae; phylum Streptophyta; class Magnoliopsida; order Asterales; family Asteraceae; genus Chrysanthemum; species Chrysanthemum seticuspe. The sequence continues at coordinate 29,688,124 of BPTQ01000009.1, forward strand.
TACACTCCCTTCTCTATTCCACGAAGAGGAAGATGAGGATGCACAAAAGGATAAAATGATGTGACCTTTGGTTCCTATAAATTATTCAACCGAAGAATTACTCGCTGTGAGAGAAACTACTCTGCTTGCACCATCTTCTAATTTGGCTGCAGCTGCTGAATTTGCAAAACGAATTGGACATGCAAATACAAAAGAAGAGAGACATGATTCAGAAAGGGAACGCAGTAGACGGTCCCATGATAAATCAAGCCATCGAGATAGGGACCCGGAGGAGACTAATCAATCTAGAGATGGGATGAGAGAAAGAGAATGTGAAGACACCAGGTAATAAGAAGCTTTTGGATGCAAAACAATTAATTCACACCATTCCAAAAACCAAGGACGAGTTGTTTTCGTATCCAATAAATTGGGCTACTTATGACATGGTTAGTATAAAATTCTTGCTAGAGTTTACTTATTAATGGATTGATTTTGATTATGTTTGATATCAAATTGAAGTTAAATAATTTTGTTAGTAATATACAGTAGGTTTTTGTACTCATATTTACCACACTAGCAACATATAAAATTCAAATTTGTTTTATAAAAAGAGCTTTTGTGGGTCCCCTACTTGATCTATTACACATAAAAAAGCTACCTTATTTTGACTTGTTTCCAAATTCCAACTCACCCATTTTCCACTCTTGCTTGCTTAATTGCCAAGTCTTTTTCTATTTTTATTATTTCCTATTATTAAGATTAGTGAAAGCTTTTGGAATGTATGGATCTTTCTATTTATTTATTATTATTTATAAATATATGGCATTCTTCGATTAATAAGGTCATATCAACATGAACTTTTTTTCTCAGAAAACTTAGGCATGCCTCTCTCCCCTGTATTTTGCCTAGAGTTCTTTCTTGTTGAGATCAAATTATTTTTATTTTTTATTTTATTTTTTTTATTATTATTATTCTTTTTACATTTGTTCTTTCAGAAATGGGTGTTAATGTATTTTGTTTGATAAAATATTATTACTGTATTAAGAATCAGATATTTGTAAAGATAAGGATTCCGTTTGGGAATATGCAAAGACCTTAGGTGGTTTCCATAGATCAGATTAGTATGATTTGTAAGTTTGGTTAGTTAAATTTAGTGCCTTTTTTTTTCGTCTTCATTATACCATTTTTTATGACGTTATACAGAACGGATTGCATGAACGGATGAGACCATGGATCTCCAAGAAAATAACTGAGTTTTTGGGTGAGGAGGAGACAACATTAGTAGATTATATTGTGTCAAGCACTCAAGAACACGTGACGGCAAATGAGATGTTGGAGCGGCTTCAATCTATTTTGGACGATGAAGCTGAAATGTTAGTGTTAAAGATGTGGAGAATGCTCATTTTTTAAGTCGAGAAAGTGGAGACTGGTCTTGTAGGAAGAGCCAAGGCTTAAACGGTCTCCTTGTTGTCATCATTGTGGTATTGTCGTCTTTTGTTATAGCATTAGCACATTTCTTTTCAGTAACATTTTTAGACAACTTTGATAAAAGTCAAATCTAAAGATCAATTTAGCTGACGTATCGCCAACATCTTCTTCTGAATAATTTGTTCTAAGATCTTTGAGCTAGTGTCATGTATCTGCAGAAACTATTTCACTCATCCTGTAGTCCCAAGTTTCGCCTTTTTAAATCAAGCAAAATTTTGTCTCTGATTCTATATCTGTTCATAACTTACTGGTATGAATGATAATTACTCGGGGTTGCTTGGAAGTAATTGCCTATTCCCATATGGTAGTGCGAATATGCAATAACTTCTAAGCGGTAGATTATAGTGAAGCTTGATGAGATAAATTAGCTTGTTTTTAGCGTACGTGTATGCGCATGCTTTTGTTGCTTTGAAGATGTGCTAAATATTTGTAGGGATGTTGCTAAGGTGCACTTAATGTACACGCCGATGAGGCGTAGTTTGCAAATATACACTTATTACGCAAGTATGTCACTTGATCCATGTTTTATTAAATGAATAAGGGGAGTTCGATTCTGCCTCAAGCATCTTTCATCAAATATTTTGCTCCTACCCCATTTCATGATAAATATTAAATTAATGTATATGCACAAAATTATAAATATTAAAATAAAAACACGAATTACTGTGATATTTTAATGAATACACGAAATTGTACATATACGAACAACTCATGTTGTTTCTTTTTATGAGATTGTGCAAGGATATCCGAATAAGTTTTTTTATACTACATGTGCTCAATAACGACTTATGTTATATTTCTTTAGAAGTTTAATCTATGCGTACACGGGTTTGAAAGTTAAATATGGCTACAATTATTTTAACAAGTGTATAAATATTAAAAAAAAAAAAAAAAAAAAAAAAAAAAAAAAAAAAAAAAAAAAAAAGCGCTGCCTCACAAGTTAGTATGATGTGAAAAGTAAATATATATGACAAAGCTGCATAGTTTTTCTAGGGTCATTACATGCTATTAAACATGCATATTGTTTAGAACATGATATTGGTAGTTAAATTTAAATAACATCAACCTCAACATCATGATAGTTAAACAAAGTCATATCCTACGTCCAACAAAAATCTATATAAAATATTAATCGATATTAATAAATAATGAAGAAAACGGACAGGGGGTATTATAACTATATAATATAAGGATTTTACAAATTTTTATAGAATAATCTTATTTAACGATCCTGCATATGCACTATGTTAAAAACTGGTTCAAAACAACAAGAAATCTCCTATCTCCTCAAAAAATATCACAAGATAGAAAATGATGTCTAATAAATACTTTGTAAGACTCATGAGTTTCCTAACACGTCTATTTTGAGATCATTAACTTAAGTCTTCATCATATTTTCCACAAAATATGACAAATTTATTTTGCATATTTTGAAAAAACAAGAAGATAAGAATTAGTCAAGCTTCAAAGCATGTATAATTAGTCAAGATAAGAATTTATTTTGCATACTTTTGAGGTCATTAACTTAAGTCTTCATCACGAATTTCCTATGGCTTTCTCCTATGTCGAGAATTTTTGAAGTAGCAATTAGTTAAGCTGCAAAGCATGTATAATTTTTTTTTTTTTTAAAAATCAAAGCAATATGATATTTCCAAACTCATCAATAAATATCACCAAATAGAAAATGGTGTCTAATAAATATAAGGTTTTAGTATAAATATCACCGAATAGAAAATGGTGTCTAACAAATATAAGTTTTTAGGAGTTACGAGTATCCTAATGTCGAATTTGGTACTTCATATTATTTTTCATAAAATAAGACGAGTTTACTTTTTGTATTTTTGAATGAGCAATAAAAATAAGACACGATTTGGGCCAATCCACTTTAAACTCGTTGGACTGTTAAAATAACGTATTTATTATATTACTACAAATGTATAAAGTCGTCATTTCCGTATATGATATGAAAATTAAGGTTTAGATTAATTTATGTTATTTGTATGACCTTATATACTTGTTTCTTTATTATGAACTAGTGATAAAAAAAAATATTGATAATATATGTGCACGTACAAATTTTTTTAAAAGTTTTCGTTATAATAAAATAAATTAAAGTTTATCCTTTTTCGAAACTTTTATTCGTAAGTAGTTTACTAAGGGTATTTATTTTTATATCATAGTAATCCGTACTTTCATTTTAATATTTATTTTTTTGTTAGTAATAATTTTAATCGTATTAGTTTTTAGCCGCGTGCACAGTTTTTGGTTAAATCATGTAAAACATTTAATACTCATATGGTTATATTACTCGTGTACACATGAATTTCAATATAATTTTTTCAAAATATATTAATATTGGTAAATATCCATGCTCTAAGTTTAATATTTTTTCCCGCTAATAATAATTTTAGTTGCATTTAATTTCTAAACCGTATATGCACAGTTAAACATATAAAGAGAAATAACATAAATCGTTACTGAACAAAGATAGTTTAAAAAAATTGTTTAGGTTATCCTTATTTAAACTCATTAAGAGGAATCAATGACTTGTTCGTATGTAGAATATCGTGTGTCCATTGTGTCCATTTACATATCACAATAACCTATACTTTCGTTTTATATTTAGATTCCTCTGCATATACATTAATTTAATCTATAATTTTAATAATATTTACAAATTACAACAAAATATAAGTTGTGCATTTTAAAAAAAAAAAAATCTAGGGTTATAAAGTATAAGCGGTATAAGCTAAATTAAAATAAATAAATAAATAAATAAAAATAATAATAATAACTAAAGGACCTTGAAAGTGATAAGTTTTATAACTTATTTAAACATGTACACTTTTTCTTTTTTTTTTTTTTTTTTTTTTAGTTTTTCCTTTACAAAATTGACACTTATATTTTTATACTTATTTTTCTATATAATTTTTTTATAAATCTGACCAAGGGAAGTTCAATTTTGACTTTCAACTGGTCAATATGATTATTATAAATGAAGGTCTCTTGTTGGTCAAGTAACAATTGATTCAACATTTCTTTATCATCTTGTACAAATACTGTGCTAGTACTTATTAACAACTATACTTATTGGGGTGTCAATTAATATCACCACAAAAATATAAACAATTATGTTTCAACAAACACGCACCAAAGTTTCTTCAATTCACCGTTATAGACTTTTCGTTTTTTCAAATAACCTCACTAACATCCTCTATTCATTATAAATGTAAGTTCAATTCCTAATACTACCTTTTTGCTGCCTTATAAGTTATAATTATATTCTCCTTAAATTATTTGCTTTAATTTTCATATCTTGTGATGTTCACGAGTTAGTAATCTACATATTAGTGGGAATTTATTTTGAGTTAAGTTGAGCTATTTTGACCATTTTAATCGACGCTCGTGTATTTTTACATGGTAATTTTTATTTATTTTTAAGTTTACTAAATCAACATAGATGAAAATTTTGATTTTGTTGAGTTTATAGATGGATCAATATATCATTCTCAGAACTATATATATTTCATTTAGGTGTGGTTTATATTAGGTTATCTAGCTTGTTGCCTTATGAATGGGTTACTTTACATGGGTCTATTTTTTTGGTTTAACATTTAGAGGGCATGGTGCATTGGATATAGCACCCTTCGTTATAGCTTTTTTGTTTCCTATAGTGACGCCATGTGCGTTTTAGCGCCATCGTTATGTGTAGAACGGATGTTATCTGAGTTTTCTTTCCTCTTTTTTTTATTATAAAAGTGGAGTGAGAGAGGTTTTTAGTTGTATGTTATAAGAATGTTATTAGGGAGAGTGTTTTTTTTTTTTTTTTTTTTTTTTTTTCTGTTACATATTATAGGAATATTATATGATAAAACCTGATGTTGCTAGGTGTATAAAAACACTTATAACATTGTATATATGGGACCTAGCTCTCTCATATTTTTATTTATATCACATAAGGGAGTTGATTTGCACACTCACAATTTTTATTAGGACACTCAACTGTACAAGCAGTTAAAGCACATTGTTAGCACCGTACAAGCATGTAATGCATACAATTGAGTGTCATAAAAAATGTGAGTCTGCAAATCAATTCTCATCACATAACAATTGGAGGACCAAAATAATTCACATGTAGGATGCACATGCATTAAGTACAAATTGCAAAGACTTGACTTGAGAGTCTTTAGATGTCTTAGTCTGCACCACACAATTTTTTCTAAGAAAAAAAAATCTCATATATGCAACAGGGACTTTGATCTATTTTCCATGAGTTTTTTCCATGTCTTTTCTACACCACACAATTATTCTTTTCTAAGTCTATAAAAAGCTGCATAGAGGAATATATGTTGATAATCAATACAAATTACATAATACATACAACATATACGTTATGAGAGAAAATATTTGCTTTTACTTTATGCAAACTCATGTTTTGTTTATTTTTTCACTTGTTCTACTATGGTTTAATACCACGGCAGCCACTTCCCTTGGCCACAAACTGGTTGTAGCAGCAAGAGGGGCTACTAATACGTGCATCGATAATGAGAGAGAAGCTCTTCTTGGTTTCAAAGCTCGCCTTCTAGACCCCGATGACCTGCTCTCTACTTGGAGACCTGAAGAAGAAGAAGATTGCTGTAAATGGAGTGGAGTCACGTGCGACAACCAAACAGGTCATGTCACAATGCTTGACCTGATGTGCAGCTATTATACAGGTCGTGTTGGAGGTGAGATTAGCCCTTCATTGCTTAACTTAACCTACTTGAATCATCTAGATCTGTCCGACTGTTCTTTCCATGGAACCATTCCCGTGTTCATGGGTAACATGACCCTGTTAATTTCTCTTCAGCTTTCTTTTAATCAGTTTACTGGCACCTTTCCCAAGTCCTTTGGTTCCTTGACCGGTTTAACTTCTCTTGACCTTAGTTTGAATCACATTGTTGGAACCATTCCCATGTCCATTGGTTATTTGACAAATTTAACATGGCTTTACCTAGGTGGCAATAACTTTAGTGGAACCATTCCCGAGTCCATTGGTAACATGACCAATTTAACAACCATTGACCTTAGTTGGAATAAATTCAGTGGAATCATTCCAAGATCCATTGGTTCATTGACCAAATTAACGAGCCTTTACCTAGATGATAACTCTTTCTGTGGAACCATTCCTCCAGAATTTGGAAACCTCACCAATTTGGATACTCTTTCACTAGAATCCCTCAGTAGTTGTACAGTTGAAAACTTAGATTGGTTATCATCTCTATCTTCTTTAAGTTACCTTTATATGGATGGAACTTCCCTGGCCAAAGCAAATAACTGGGTAAATGTAATGATAGGTCTCCAAAACCTATCAAGTTTAAGCTTAGGCAGATGTGACCTCTCAAAAGTCATGCATCCATATTCTTCAGTTGTCAACTCTTCTTCATCTATTGGTTACCTTTATCTCGATAACAACAATCTCAACTCATCAGTTTATCACTGGTTGTGCCCATTAGTTGGCAATAGGCTTAATGATTTTGGTGTTTCTGGCAACTCATTTGATGGGAATCTTTCAGATTTTCTGAACAACTTGTCTCGATGCACATCCCCAAATATGTTAATTTCGTTGGATGCTTCAAAAAACCAATTAACAGGGTCACTGTCTGATGAGATTCAAAACTTTTCATCCCTAAATGAGTTGTACCTACATTCCAATCACTTAAATGGAACAATAAGTGACAAATTGTGGCAACTACCCACACTTACAGATTTGAACCTATCTTCCAATTCACTTAGAGGTGTTATCTCTGAAAACATTGGAAAATCAAATCTTTGGTATGTTGATCTTTCATACAACTCACTCGAAGGAGCTTTTTATAATGATGACGTGTCAAACCTTTCTATGAGGGTAGAGTATATTGATTTCAGCTCTAACAAGCTAGGACCTCGTTTCCCCAAATCGATACAAAAAATGAAAAACCTTATGCATCTTGATCTTTCCAACAATAGCATTTCAGACACAATTCCTACTTTACCGGCACATGTAAGTTTTTTAGATCTGTCTAGAAACAAATTCCAAGGAGGAATCTCTTTCTTGTGCCAAATCTTTGAAAACATTGAATTTATTGATCTCTCACGTAACGCATTGACCGGGCAACTTCTTGACAGCTTGAAGAATTTGACATATCTAAAAGTTCTTAATTTAGGCCACAACATGCTATCAGGATATCTTCCTCCCTATGTAGGACATTTGGGTCAACTCGAGACGTTATCTTTATACAACAACAGCTTCTCTGGAGAATTGCCATTGTCTTTGAAGAATTGCACCAAGTTGAACCTTTTGAACTTGGGGGCCAACAAATTAAATGGTAATATTCCTGTTTGGATTGGTAAAAACTTTTCAAGGTTGTACGCTATTAGCCTAAAATCAAACAACTTTTCCGGAGCCATCCCTTCACAAATATGTCAATTAGTAAGTCTTCAAATCTTAGACTTGTCATTTAACAATCTTCATGGAACAATCCCATCGTGTGTGCATAATCTTACTTCCATGGTTAAAAAAGGATTGTTTACGGAACAGAATCTACATAGTTCTAGTGGTAGTATTAATGATACAGACAGGTTTTACTCTGTTGGCGATAGCTATGACCATATGTTGATTCAATGGCAAGGAAAGGTAAATGAGTTTGGTAGAAATCTGCGATTGGTGAAGACAATTGATTTATCAACCAACAGTCTCACAGGACAAATCCCATATGAGATTACCAATCTGCAGGGATTAGTAGTACTAAACTTGTCAAACAACGCTCTACTTGGAGAGATTCCGAAAGACATTGATCAAATGAAAGAACTTCTGACTTTGGATTTATCCAAAAACAAGTTCTCAGGAGGGTTGCCATCAAGCATGTCTGAGATGAATTTATTAAATGATCTTGATGTGTCGCATAACAACTTGTCCGGGAGGATTCCATCAAGCACTCAACTCCAGTCCTTTGAACCATCAAGGTACATTGGAAATGCAGGACTATGTGGACCTCCACTGAACAAATCTTGTCCCGGAGATAAAGAACTTGAAGTTACACCTGTAGTTGGTGAAAGTAAGAGTGATGGCGAAGACATAGATGAACTTAAGAGATGGTTTTATATCGGAGGGGCAGCTGGTTTTCCTACTGGATTTTGGATGGTTGTTGGCACTATACTTCTTAACCGCCGTGCGAGACATGCTTTTTTTCAGTGTCAAGATAGCTTGAAAGATTGGGTGTATGTTAAGGTGGCGGTGTTCATGGCAAAATGGCGAAGGGTTTCACGTGCGTAGTTGTATATGTTTTTTGTGTGTTTTTTTCATCTACTTAGTATTGTAATTTCATGCTTTACTTGTATTTGGCAATGGTTTTTAGTCCCAGTTATTAACAAAATTGCCACTAACACCATGGGTGGCCATTTCCCTGCGCTGTGTTATATACGACATAGAATTGCAACATACTTGATGATGTTAATGTATCATGGATTGCTAAAGTGAACAAACATGAACCCTTACGATAAGATATCATGCTTCAAAAGCAACTGCTGGGGTGTACTACAGGCCAATGTAAGCTATATATTACGTTTGAAATCTAAGTGTGGTGTGAAGACTAGCGTTGATTTAGTCTTCATTAATTACGAGGCACATGAAATAAGCTCAGTGAACGGAACTTTTAGGACCAGATATTTGGGTCTACTGATATTATCATGTTTGGCTTCACAAACAGGGCAAAACAACACCATTGGGAAAAAAAAGTTAAGATTTGGTCATGTGGGTTCGGGAAAAAGAACTACAGTCCCTTCTCTATTCCATGAAGAGGAAGATGAGGATGCACAAAATGATAAAAAGATGCGACCTTTGGTTCCTATAGATTATTCAACCGAAGAATTGCAGGCTGTGAGAGAGACCCGATTCAGAAAGGGAACGCAGTAGACGGTCCCATAATAAATCGAGCCATCAAGATAGGGACCGGGAGGAGACTAACCGATCCAGAGATAAAACAAGAGAGAAAGAGAATGTGAAGACACCAGATAATACGAAGCTTTTGGATGCAAAACAATTAATTGACACCAGTCCAAAGACCAAGGACGAGCTGTTTGTAGGATAATCTTGATGGGTCATGGTTCGGGTCAGTATGTGGGTCACGGATCAAGAAGGATGGGTCAGTGGTGAATAAAATGAAGTGGGATTTACCATGTCTGTGTGTTTGGCCGAGTATTAAGGAATACATGTGTAGTTAGAGTGGACGGTGTGAGCTCGCCGTCGCCTACGTGGCCGGCCGCCGTGGCTCGCCGCCACACCGCCCTGCCTTGTTGTGGCTCGCCGTCGGATACCAAATCGTGGGGACGACGAGGTGCAAACACTGACACAAAGCAAAGTTTACGTTATAAAACGTAAACATTTTTCAAACGTAAACTTTTTTTTTTTTTTTTTTTTTTTTAAATTAACTTTTTTTTTTCTTAAAACCCACCACTCCTATATAAACTATCATCATCTTCTTCATTTTACACATCTTCAAACCCAAAATACATAACAAATCTTTCTTAACCAACAATATCATTTTACACAATGTCTCAAAACCCACATGACGGAGGATACTTCACAAATCTACTTAACTCAAACGCACAACAATACGGGGGTTCTTCAAACCCGTCTACCCCTTCTTCGACCAATTCCAACCCGTCTCCACAAGAAATAATGCTTAACCAACAATATCAGTTTCAACAAGGTTTCGCAAGTTACCCCAACCGATTTCCATCACCGCAGTTCTTTAACCCGTTACAATCTCCACAGTTTTTTAACCCGTCCCAGTCTCCACAATTGCCCCAAATGGAATCACAACCGACCGGTTCACAATTCAAAGTTCCAAAAGCACGTGAACCGGCAAAAGGCAGGGGCAAAAAATCGAAGGCAAAAAAAACTGCAGTAGATTTGGACAGGGACGATGACGAAGATGTTGAAGTCATAGCACAAGTGAACAGGAGGAAGTGGACCAAGTCTGAAGAAATGTTACTTGCGCAGTGTTGGATAGAAATTTCCCAAGATAAAGATATGGGCAATGACCGTCCGGAGGAGCACTTTTGGAACGACATTCTCGAAATGTTCAATTCTCAGACAACCGATAACCAGCGTGGCAAGAACATGATAAGCGGTAAATGGACAAGGATTAACAGTGATTGCCAGAAGTTCAACGCTATTTACAAACATCTTCAGCGTCGAAGTGGTGAAAATGACCAAGATCATGTCGAGAATGCCAAAGTTAGCTTTACGCAGCGTTTTGGTGGGAGGGAATTTTTGTATGAAAAATGTTGGGATGTTTTGAAAAATTATCCCAAGTGGGATGCCGAAGATCCTATTGACGTTACATGTCTCGAGGATATATTCGGGCCGGACAAACGACCTCGGCCTGAAAGAGATGCATGCAAACGAGCCGGCAAGGAACAGAAGTCGACTTCAACGTCAAGCGCTGCAAGCTCCGGTGGAAGTCAAACGAGTAGTTTTTCGGGACATATATCCGAAATATATGCTCAAAAAGCCGATGCTCAAAGGGCTTGTTACGAGGCGAGGCGGGAGAAGGAAAAAACGTGGCAAGAGAAGATCGAGATGGATTTTCTCATGATAGATCCGAGTACCAATCCTGACCCGGTGAAAGCAGAAATCATCCGCAAGAGGCAGGAACGTCTAGTCAACAAATATCATCAAATCATGGACGACTAGTATTTTTTACTCGTGTGTTGTATTTTTTTTTACCCGTGTCGTTTTTTTTTTACCCGCGTGTTGTTTTTTTTTTACCCGTGTCGTTTTTTTTTCGTATCGTTTTTATTAGTAAGTGTTTTTTTTATGTATTGTATTTTTAATTTGAATGAAATGAATTTATTTAGTTTATTTGAAAATGAAAATTGAATAAAAAAAATAAAGTGGTAATGGTGGGGCCCAAATGAAGAGGTTGAGGTTTGTTATGAGTGAGGAGGGGGTTTGTTGTGGTTAGTTGTGGGAAAATGAGATGCTGATGTGGCGCTGAGGTGGCGCGACGATGAGGTTGAGGCTTGTTATGATACCTAGCACTCTTAGTTGCATGGTTTCATATTGTACACGTGATCAGTTTTCCATATCTATACTACTTATAAAACATGCATATCCCCAACCAAAACCCAACCCTCCATCTTTAAGATTCAGCCACCCATACCTATATCAAAGCCTAAATTTACACACACCAAACCAACATCCAACCCTTCATTTTAAAATTCAGCCAACCGAACCTAAATCCGAACCTAAATTTACACACATCAAACCAAAATCTAATCCAAATAAAATAAAACATAGGATACACCACACAACATAAATAACCACCTCCCCATCATTTATCTCACCTCATGAAAAAAAATACACACACAAGCATTATTCTCTCTCACCAAATCTTCCCCACATCACTTACCACCGGCCGACCACCATACGACCCACCACCAGCCGACCACCATACGACCCACCACCAGCCGACCACCCACCTTTTCTTCCTCTAAAACCCCATCACCGGTACACCATTGAAACTACCGCCGAATTTTGAGCTTTTTTATTTATTTATAGATCTATATGTTTTTCGTGGTTTATTTTATGTTGTCTAATGTATTTTATGTGTGTGTGATTGTAGATCTGTAATTTTTTGACTAATTTTATAGTTTGTGACCACATATTTTCCTAGATCTGTATTTTTTCTTATGTTGTCTATTTCTTTATTTTAGGCTGCAAGAAAGACGGCTATACACAAAACTTTCATTTATCGTAAACACGTCAACATTATAAAGAAAAACACTTCAGTAAGTTTTCCATTATTCCTGGTGCACGTCTCTCATAAACCCTTAATTCGTCATAAAATTCTTTGTTATACATTTTCTATAGTGTTTTTATTTTTGGTTAGACCTCTAATCAAGCATCATATAAAAGTAATAAAACTTTCATATATTTGTTTATAGCTTTTATTTTAAGTTGTTAATAGGCCGGTTATACACAAGCAAGAACCATATTCAAAATGCTTACAACTGACATCTTTTTATTGGCTTTAATATTAACGTTCTTGCTTCTGGTGTGATTTTATTAGCTTGGTTTGTGTATCTCGGATTCAATTGAGAGTCTTAAAAGCCCATGCCTTGGTGACAAGTCACGGGGGAATCTCCCTATAGGATATTGTGTGGTAATGATCTCTACCAAGATAATAATTATGATAGAAACATGTACCAGCCACCAGTTGGTTTATTTTCTAAACTTTTTATATAAATTAAAGTTTATGTAAAGATTATTGTATATTTTGTTGTGCAAATTTCTTTATAGCTTATGTAAAGTTAGTATCAATTTTATAATAAAGTTCCTGTATTGTATTATTATGTTGATTCTTTTGTGTATTTTAGTGTGTAGATTGTTTGTACTGTGACAATTTTGTGATTTTATTGATTTGTTGGAAAATTTTATTATTAAAATATTTAGTAAATTATAGACGTGGTGTTTAAAGTGTCAATTGTTTGTAAAAATTTGTTGATATTTTTTGGAAACTTCAAAATTTTCAGTGAGATTTTAAAGTTTTTGAAGTTTCTAAACTTCTGATTTTTTTTATACTTTCAAATTTCAACTTTTGATGATATAATTTGAAAATTTAAACTTAAAGTTTGAAATTTTTTCAAAGTTTTAGAGTTTCTGAAATTGAAAACTTTTGTTTTTTCATGTCATTGCTCACACTCTAATAAATTGGGCATGGGAATAATTGAAAATTTTGAATTTTGAGAAAAAGTTGTAAAAGGTGGGTGACAGTACAAGATTTTCGGCAAGTATATTGCAAAAGACTATTGTTGGAGTAATTAATTTTGTTACTCTGGTATCATCCAAAAGCATTATTAACAAAATGATAGTAATTTGTTTCTATAGACTTTGGCATAGATTTAATACTATATATATCATGTATGTAATGTTGGACTAAAAAGATGAAATGTCTATTTCTCAATATGTCCAGCCTTTCTATTAAGTAATCGTATTTTAAGAAATTTGTTGCTGAAAACTTGGTTTTTTGAATTTGAGTTGAAAGAGGAAATTGTTGTGGTCTCGAGGCGTAATTTAGTACACAAAGCCATGCACATATAGGTGTAGATTGGCAACACGTTTTCTCATAATAAAGTAGTCAAAAAGCACAAATTTGAATTAAAGTTTTATCAGAGATTTTGTATCTATTAGAGATTTATGGGATGATGTGACAAATAGACTTTTTGTATTCTTTTTATAATGTATAAGTGATACATCAAGTATTGTTGTGTAGGGGTGTAAAAAAACCACCCGAACACGACACAACCCGACTAAGCCTATTTGGTTCGGGTTACTCGGGTCAAAAATTGTATTCGGGTCAAATCGAGTAACCCAAATATTAAATAGGGTCGGGTATCGGGTTGAGAGTATTTGGCTAATTCGGGTTTGGTTCGATTCGATTGACCCGAATAAGGATTATTTCCAATTTTTTGATATACTTTTATAAATTATCTGTGTAAACAAATTTTGAACAGTGAGTGTGCACTGGAAATGTGATTGAATCATTTCAGTGGACCCTTTGGTTTTCATTGTAGAAGAGGCCCCGTGTTGGTTTTATATTATGGTGGTGTGGGGTTCTTTCTTTTGTATTGTCTGTTTATTATTATTATTATTTTTTTTTTGACATGTAACTTTTCAACTTAGGTTTTACCACTCTTCAAATCAAGGGGCCCTAATCACCACATCGACCAGACTATCTTGTCTGTTTATTACTCATAAATTGAAAAGGAAGTTTAGTATAATCAATAATTTCTTCTTGCTTTTTATACTATTCAAAGATTTGGTTTGATGGATTATCTTGACAATTTGTTACACATGATGTGACTATCAATACTACAAGAGTTATATTATATTTTCCGTTTAACCTTTTTTCATGTAGACAATAGTGATTAGCCGAGTACTCGCGCCTAGCGGCAGCGGTGTTTAGTTTTTGACAATATTCCGGCAGCGAACAATTCATTTTCAAAAATTGTATCATGTTGTAATTAACACTTTTTATAACAATAAAAAAAAATAAAAAAAATAATGTCTATTAAAGTTAGAATATTGGTTTCACACATCTTAGGACCAACAAATTAATTTATAAAACACAATAATCTATAGAAAATATTGCGATTGAATAAGCTGTTTATAAGCAAATATTTGTCGTCACTCAAGGTTATAAAAAGTGTGTGGCGTAACGTGACGGCATGATCAAGCATCGCGATTTAACGGTTAAGTCAAACTTTTTACATTTTTTAAGGCGTGACATAAGACGATACAATATATAAAAATATTTTTATATTTATATCATATTTCGTATATATCGAATTTACAGCAAGTCTTGTACATAATGAAATGTAATATTATTCATTTATTTGTTTTAGTTATTATTATTTTTTTATCAGAGTTGAATAACAAAACTCGCCGCACCTCACGCTTTAGCGCGCCTTTTCCGATCTTATCATACGTCACGCCTAGAGTCGACACCTTGGACAATTTCATAACGTAGAGGTCACACCTTACGCCTTAACGGTACCTTGGCGCCACTACGGTGCGTCTTTTTAAAACCATGATATGCGCGAGTACCATGTCGTTGTTGTGCAATTATGCCTTCGGGAAAACAACTATTCGAAAAAGATTCCCAGCGCTACTGATACAATTTTCGAAAAATAATTGTTCGCTGCCGGAATATTGTCAAAAACTAAACACAGCTGCCGCTAGGCGCGGGTACTCGGCTATATTTTTCTATGTCGTTTGATATATGTTAAGAAATAAATAAATAAATAAGTAGATAAATAAATAAAAGTACCATAAACCACAACAATCTATAAAAAAAATTACATGTTGAATAAGATGTTTGCCGGTAAATAATCGTCGCCACCCTTATACCTTCATAAAAACACAATAATCTATTGTCGTTGTTGTGCAATCATGCCTTCAGAAAAAGTGCTCTCCGAAAAGGATTCACGAGCGATACATATACAATTTTTTGAAAAAAAAATTATTCGCCTCAGGAATTTTTTCGAAAACTAAACACCGCTGCCGCTAGGCGCGGGTACTCTGCTAGATACCACTGCCGCAAGACATGGCTACTCTGCTAGATACCGTTGCCGCTACGCGCGGACACTCGGCTAGAAACCGCTGCCGCTAGAAACCGATGCCGCTAGGCACGGGTACTCGCCTAGTATATATATATATATATAAATAATTAGTTAGAGTGATTGAGTGATAGTTGTGTGAAGACCCTACGTGGATAAGTCAAAGTCGTTATATGAAAGTATTATTATCATAGACCATAGAATATCCAAAATTCAATCAACGTCAATGGATGAAACTTTATGCATGGTGTGGTTTTATAAGTTAAGAAACTTCGCATTACAAAAGTATTAGAAAAATAGTATATATCTCTTGTATACCTTCCATATATACAAGAGATATACACTATTAGAGTAATAGTATATATGCCTTGTATATATATAATTCTCTCATAGTTAGTTAGGATGGATATGTATAACTCTTGTATATATACGCCCTTGGCATAATGAATGAAACACACGATTGTATTCTCACAAAATTGTTGGTCCACAAACACACAAACAATTGCATCCTCATCAATCTTTCTTAGACATTTCTTCACTGCATTGAGATTGACAAACAATTATATATCCCAACCAACCTTTCGTAGACGCTTCTTCCATCATCCAATTTTCTTCACAGCATTGACAATGATAGATATGATCTATTTATTTAACTCAGATATACTTCAGAGTTAAATTTATGAAACAATCCATGTTTTTGAACCAATAGCTTATGTTATACGATGTTCACATGCATATGCCTAAAACATAGAAGGGCCACCATATGGAGTGACTAATTAGTTGTAGACCAAGACGAGTTAGATAACAACATCAAACTCTAAACGTTATCTGAATTATCTCCAATTGAAAGTCTTCTTAAACCCTTACATACTTCAGAGGTCGTTAATGAGTTGTAGACCAAGACGAGTCTACTTTGAATGTCTACACTATTAGACAACAACATCAAACTCTAAACGTTATGTAACTTATCTCCAATTGTTGGTCACAAACTTTTTTACACCACGCAACTTTCTTTATTGCATTGACAGTGACAATTATAATATGTTTTTACCGTGGAATTTGTTTCAAGCGTCGAAGCATTCAAGCATAACGTCTAAAAAGTTTTTTTTAGCCCAACTTAATCAGAATTGCTTATGTATGTGTATGAAGTTGAACTTGAATTTGACTTGTCTTAAGCTATCACTTTTGGTTTTTTATGTAGATATAGGTTTGTCTAGCATGTGTTGCATAACTCATCAATTAATTTGTTGCGAGTTTAACTCACAGGGGGAACAAGAGTGAAAGGTGTGTTCGTTCATGAATAATCAAGTAAGTAGTTTTGGTAGAGCAAATGTTTCACCAACTTGATTTAAAGAAATCCCATTAATACTTCTTCATTGGACTTGTAAATCGAGGTCTTAATAAGTTCATGACTTGGTTCGTCTAAAAAGTCTACATATAAGATATAGAAATAACTAAGGACTTACAATCATAAATAAATTTTAGATTGTGAGTTGGCTTATTCGAAAGGTCTATGTAAACGTAGAAAGAGTAGAGAAGACCCTTAAATTTATCTAAAAAGAAAGGAAAAAAAACTTTTGAAAAGTCTGTACGCATACAAAGAACACAAACATTCAGACCCACACCATAAATAAACTAGTAAACCTCAAAAAATCGTTACGCAAGCAAATTTTTTTAACGCGAACTTACAATCTGACAATATGTACTCTAAAAATTATCTCACCTGTCCGAAGCCAGCCTTGAACCTACAACCATTTAATTGAGAGTTTATCACACAACAAGGGCACCATTAGGAAACAAACCCTTTGGTCACTATGCAAGCAATTGTTTGTGAAGTTTTAATAAGTTCTAAGCGCAATATTGAAACCTCAATTAAATTAACCTCAAAAAGTTCTAATAAAAGATTTTATTTATTTATTTATTTTTTATTTTTTTGGTAACCATAGTTTCAGACCTTTTGCCAATTAATCCACATGATTTGAAGTTTAAAATTTTGTACAATAAAAAATGAAATGAAGTTTAAGGGCCAACTGAGTCAAACGGTTTGTACAACTAGACTCTTTGGATCATAAGCGTAAATTGGATATCAATTGTGCTTGTAACACTAAAACTGAAGAGTATGTTAATTTAAGAGAACCAAAAAATCTCTATGCAAGTTTTGATTGAAAAGCATTATTGTGGATGGCAAAAATTTTACTGACACATTCTTTTCTATCACAATCAAAAGTTGGAAAATTTTGCATAATCAAACAAAATATAAAAGTCTAGAGTCTACCACTTTAATAAATTTGCACAACCCAAGTATTACGTTTATTAGTGAAATATAGACCACAAACAAATTCTTGATCATATTATCATGAAAGCAACTACAATAATAACAGCGACAGTATATATATATTTGTAGCAATTTGAATTTTTATAGCAATAAAAAATAAAAACGGAATGAGTAGTTCAATATCTAGTGTGTTTTCTCTTTTCCTAATTTTCATCACGTTTGCCTCTTCCACTAATAATGATATTCACAAATGCCCGAAAAATAGAGTGAAGCTTTGCTTCTTTTTAAACATAACCTTTCCTCCATCAATTCCACATATTACGAATGTCAACATTGGGATTCTGTGTATCATCCAATAATGATGAGCTGGAACACAATTACAGATTGTTGTAACTGGGATGGAGTTAGTTGCGACTACTCCACCGGTGACGTCATCAGTCTCGATCTCTATTGCGTAATGCTACAAGGTACAATTCATCCTGACAGCTCCCTCTTCAATCTCACGCACCTTACTTATCTTGATTTATCAGCTAACAATCTTAATGGGACACTGCCATCTTGGCTGTTTACTTCCCCCTCTTTAGAACATCTCTATCTAGATCATGACATGTTCAATGGAAATGTACCTTTTGAGTCATTTCCTCTTCCATCATTAAATATGTTAGACCTCAATCACAATCAGTTAGCTGGCCAAATTGATGTGCAAACATTTTGACAACTCACCAACCTCACTTACCTATACCTTTCATTTAATACTTTTAGTGGTGAATTGGAGTTGGATACATTGTTATCAAGCCTCACAAAGCTTGAACAACTCGATCTCTCATACAACGGGTTCTCTGTTACAACAAAGAATGCAAATCATTATGTCAACC
Organism: Chrysanthemum seticuspe; assembly: GCA_019973895.1. Lineage (NCBI taxonomy): Eukaryota > Viridiplantae > Streptophyta > Magnoliopsida > Asterales > Asteraceae > Chrysanthemum > Chrysanthemum seticuspe. The sequence goes on from BPTQ01000009.1 coordinate 29,706,886, forward strand.
CTGGTTTTTTGTTCTTAGGATTGGCCTCTTGCAAGCTAAAGGTGTTTCTGAATTCATTTCGAGCCATGAAACAACTTTTTCACTTAGATCTCTCTAGCAACGCAATCCATGGCCAAATTCCTCATTGGGCAGGGGAGATAGGAGGAAATGAGCTGTTTTATTTAAATCTGTCGCATAACTTCATAACAGGCTTGCTACAATTTCAATGGTATCGACTAGAAGAACTGTATCTGCAGTCCAACTTGATCCAGGGACCATTCCCTCCATCAATTTGCAACATGAGCAATCTAACGTATTTGGATATGTCCAATAATCGCTTGGGTGGATTGATTCCACAATGCTTTGGAAAACTCACCTCATTTCTTAAAATGATAAATATCAGGAACAATAGCTTTCAAGGATCGATTCCAAGTTCATACAATGACTGTGGACAGTTAGAGGGGCTTATTTTAGAAGGAAATCAAATAGAAGGAGAGTTGCCAAGTTCCTTGTCCAAATGTCAATCTTGAAAGTGGTTGATCTTGGAAAAAACCACTTAAATGGCACATTCCCTAGTTGGTTAGGTGATCTTCCAAATTTGCAGGTTCTTATCCTCAAATCAAACAAATTTCATGGACATATTCAACCTTCATTTGCCGCAGAATTCCCATTTCCAAATCTTCAAGTTCTTGACTTGTCTCACAATAGGTTTGTAGGGCAGCTCCCTGCAAAATATTTTCAAAATTTCAATTCCATGAAGAATGTGGTGAAAGACAACACAAAACCAGAATATTTGTCCACGGGTTCAAATACTAGCTCATTTTACTCCTTCGTTGTTGCGATGAAAGGGGTGGATCAAGATATTCCGAGACTTTTTGTTAACCTAACTATTATTGATTTATCAAACAATTATTTCGATAGGGAGATACCAGATGTCATTGGAAATCTGAGTTCTTTGAAAGTGCTCAACTTGTCCCACAACCACCTCAATAGTCGAATCCCATATTCTCTTGGAAATCTCTCTGAAATTGAATCATTAGACCTATCTTGGAACCAACTCACAGGAGAGATCCCTGAAAGCCTTGCAGGCATCAAGGGTCTCGAAGTCTTAAGTCTCTCGCATAACCATCTTGTAGGGCATATACCAGACAGAACGCAGTTCAACACATTTGATGAGAACTCATTTGAAGGGAATGTGGGACTTTGTGGTTTTCCACTGCCCAAAAATTACAGTGAGTATACACACAAACCACAACTTGAAGCAGAAGAACATCATGAGGAGGAGAGTGGATTTACATGGAAAGTGGTGATGTTGGGATATGGATGTGGAACATTAGTCGGCTTGGTGATGGGATATCTCATGTTGTCAACAAGAAAAGTCAAGTGGTTCAATGCAATTGCTGATGCAACAGAGAGTTTGGTCTTGAAGAAGGGGAAGAGAAGACATGTATATATTGGGAAATGACCATTAGATTATCAAAGGTACCATTTTCACATGTTTTCTTATTTCATCAATTTTTTCAAAATGTCTAACTCTATGAATTCTCTTGGTCCTAAAAAAATTATTATGCAGGTATAGGAGTTTGAGGAGGGCTGAAACCTTCTGAATTATGCAGTCGTATATCAGCTTCTGAATCATTATGTTTGTGTTTTGTATCTTTGAATTATTCTTGTATGTAATACTAGTGTGTTCTTAGGATTTTAATACAGATTTACTGGTGATCGTGTATAAATGTTGTTGACCTCAGTGTAATGCTGTAAGTTTTTTGTTATTTTGATGATCATACAACCATCGTGCATGCTATAAATTTGTAGACACAAGTGACAAGGAAACACACATTTCCTTTTGTTGTATAAAATCCAATGGTGGCGATGGGATTTGTGTACTACTAGTGTTTGTTACCAAATTGTAACATATGCTTCTCATTAGTATGATGATTGTCATGTGTTTTAGAGGAAGCTAAAAGTATCAAGTTACATGGTTTGCCATTTGGCATTTCGTTATCTGCCCACCACCTGCTTGATGAGTTGATTATGAGACCAAATTGCCTGTAACCGTGCACTTGAATAACCATCTACATGAAATTTTATCATATACCAACTGCTCCTTATGTCCTGTAAAACGTGCCATGGTTCTATTTTAGGGTACCGCAAAAAATGTGTCCTAGTTACTGATGTAGGTTGAATGTCATGACTGAAGTTGGACGTTCTGAGATATATAGCCGCTAAATTTGTAGTGGATATGCTAGTTGTTATATTCATTTATGTTATTGTGCTGTATTGCAAGCCTTGAAGACAAATGATATGTGTGTCCGAGTAAATAACACAGCGTTACATCTTTTTGCCATCTAGTTTAATTGGCTTTTTGTTCGGATTTACGGTAGATGAGTACATTTTTTGCTTTTCTGTTACAGCAGTTTTGAGATAATTCAGAGATTTATTGACAACTTAGTTGATGACCTGATGGTACTCTATATAACACACTTTCTGACTAGTCAAAGACCCAAAGTTATGGTCAGTAATTATAGCTGAAGAATTCAGCTTTCATGGTTTCTGATGCAAATTGTTTAAAACAATGTCATCGGATGTGAAGATATATCCGTAACAAGATATGGAAAAATGTCCAAAACAGTAGAAGGGCCACAAGATGACTGAGAATAAAGCTAGCGGTCTCAAAATGGCATGACAGGTCTGGTTATGGTTCAAAAAAGTTTCAAGAATAGTCATGGGTTGAACTTTTTTTCTTCCCTTTTTTGTGGTTACGAAATACAATTTCAGAATATACTCTTTGTTAATATAAGTATTTCTAAAACTAAAGGAGACAAACCAGTTATTATTATCTTCTTATAACTTGACCAGCGAAGTCTTAAGTTTTACCCTTAGGTAATCGTGTTTTTGTGTGGTTGAACCTTCAATATAAATTATCACGTTTCTATTATTTTGAAGGTCACGCATCCATTTTATATTTCATAAAGAATGTGTTTCACCAAACTATAAGCATGCTAGACAAGGATCATTGTGACATGTTTTATTTTTGAAATGATTATACTTGGAATGTTGAAGAGAGGCAAACTGCTTAATGCTTTTGCCTTTTGAGGAGTAATTAACACATTGTTGGTAATGAAATTATCAAGTTTCTTTGTGTCCCTCATGCATAAGTATATGAGGTAAGGATCATGCAGTAAATGAACTTTTTTACTATTCAACGATCTTGCAAGATTACAAACAAAAATCTTTGTTTCCAAGTGCAATTTTCCGCCTCAAAGTGAGTAACCACGATCAAGTTCACATTGATGGATATGCTGAAAATGTGGGTAAATGAAAGCAATTCATGAAAACATATATGATTCCAGAAGTGAGCTTTCTGAGCAAAGACTTAAAACTCCAAATTTGAAATGTCAACCTGCCCTGCCTCAAACGTTACACATCTACATATTTAATATTCTCAGTTTACTTATTTTCATTCGTGGAAAACAGAGTTAATACATAATCCCTAAACATGGTATAATTTAATGGGGTTTAATTAATAAATTTAATCTAAAAAAAAGTTTACAGACCTACTCAAATAATCTCAACTATTTTTGGTCAACTACTCCATTCAACTGAAAGACTAGATATCAATCGTAGTATCTGGCATGTAATAACATGTCTCAGGCTAGAGATTTATTAGCTAAGTGAACTTAAATTGAAATTTCTATTAAACTAAAAGATGGTTAATTGAATTCTTTAGCTATCTATAGTTAAAGTTGTGTGAAGACCCTACGTGGAATTCATAGTCCTGGATGACCCCAAGTCGTCAAATGAAAAATATTATTATTGGACCATAGAATGGTTGAAAAAAGTATTCCTATCCGACTACCGTAGAATATTCAAAACTCGTAATAGGGGATGTACGACTTGGTCTTGGGCACCATAGATGCGTCCTCCCATATTAGGGTCACCCCATTCGACGCGTGTTTGAGGGAAAAAAGGCAAGACACAGTCGACTGCAAGACCTTATAGGAGAGTTTTGTGCGGGCCCATGTGGGCTATAATTGTAGTTAAGTGGGCTATATTTGAATGGTAAAGTTGGTTGTAAATAAAATAGCTGAGATAACAGTGATGTGACGATGGTGAATGCAGGGCCGGCTATCAGAAAGTGCAGAGTGGTCGACGGCACATGGCCTCCACTTTTTACCGGGGCCCCAAAATTGTGATTTAATCAAGTTTTATCTTAAGAATGATGATAAAGTGATCTAAAACGATAAAGCTAGTTGATCATTTCATATATTACCAGTTATTATACCCATGCATGCACGGGGTTTTAACAAAAAACTTCAATTACATGATTCTTGTAAAAATTAATTCCGCTTTAACAAACAGTAGTAATTTAATGAAATATCAATACGCTATACAATAAATACATACGTTAAATAACTTATAAATCATTTTGGTGTTAATATAATACAGATACATTTTTTATGTTATAAGTATGTTTGTGTGTGACCACATAAGCTCACACAAATTTAACAATATAAATATGTAATGTGCTTTGAGCATATTCCATCACTTCTGAAAATCAATCGCGTGATGTTTAATATCAGACCATTTAGGCACAACCATGCAACGCCACTTATGATATGCTTCAAACCTAAAGTCGAGCATCTAATCAGTCTCACTGTTTATAGATGAAATCAGCCTAACTATTTATTCAGTAAGCCTTTTACGTATAGTGAAGGAATTAATATCTTTACTAAATCCCCATTGATTATCTCCTTTAAGAAACATCATAGTTAGTTAACAAAATTTGCCATTATGAACCTAATTGACTTGTAAGGTATTTGATTTCGACAAAATGAAACTTTATAAGAAATATCCCACGCCTATTTGAGATTTCCATTAAGTCCACCAGTAGTAGTTGATATAATGCCACCAACATTTCCGCCATTTGCTTAGTACTACCTCCGTCCTAAAATATAAGTCCATTTTTGACTTTTCAAAGTCTTTCTCTTATATTTTGACCGTAACTATTTTTTTCGTGTTATATAATAACTTATGCAAAATATATAAATGGATTCGTGTTTCAAATGTATTTTCATTAGTATACTTTTCATCAAGTATCATATAGCATGAAAAAAAATAATTACGGTCAAAGTTAGAAAAAAAAGACTTTGAAAAGTCAAATATGGACTTATATTTTGGGACGGAGGGAGTAACTTCTAACATAACCACTATCAACCATGACCAATATCACCTTTTTCAAACTTCAAACAATAATCTAATTCATACCCACTAAAAATAAATGACCCATTTTGACCCAACCTCCAACCCCTTGCCAATTATATCAATTAGCTTATTTTGAATAACCGTTGTTTCAATAGCACCATTGATGGTCATTGTGTTATGATTAAAAATCTCACCCAAAGAGTTGAATGCTTTATAAAAAAAATATAAGATATGCAATCCCAAACACCCCATAAAGTTTAAACAAATACTAAAAGCAGCTATCTTTCTTACCCTCTTTTAACCATGGCCTACTTTTCCGGCCCATTACTGGATCATCATAAAAGAACTTCAAATAAGCATATAAAAGTGCTTAATTGACACCAAAATAAGCATGTAAAAATAACCCATGCTTTTTTTTCTTTATTTATTACATACATAGTAAATTGGTAGAAAATGCAATATACTTCTATCCTTTTCTACTCATAAATGATAGATATCTCTTGTAACAAAGCAAACCGTTTACTTTTACAAATAAGTACATATTCAAATATGTTGCTTAAAATGGTTAAAAAGTATAATTCAGTTCAATAAAAGTGAATGTGTTACTGCAATTTCTTGCATAATCTTATGGCCAGGTCCAGAATTATAATACTTTTACGTATATCATCTCATGTTCAACTATTTATCGAAACCCATTCAGTAAAAAAACATAGTCAAATAATACACTTGAATATCAAAGTTATTAGTATTGCTTCTCATTTTTGTTTCATACCATGCACAAGGCTCAAATAGCTTTTAAAGTTTAGGGACTGTAGGTTGTTGTCTTCTAAAACAACAGTTTGACATGGAGTCAGGATTGACCATGCCCAGGCCTCGGGCTGACCAGGCTCAACACAGGCTCCTGCCTAACTACACATCGGGTATATTTTAGAAAAGCTCGAATCTTGTCCGTCTAAACTGGTATTCACACAATACATCAGAAACATATCACTAACAGAATATGCAGCTCAAAGCTTATATTGTCTAATTATTCTTGCAAAATCGCTCATGTATAAAGTGTTTCTACAATTTTGCATAAAACCAACTAATTATCAAAGCTATGATGTTATGGTTAAATAACATGCTTATATCTTCACTTGTGTGTACAATAGTACATCCATCATATTACTCGAAACTTCCTTTATGAGTCGCTTATATTTGTGAAGCATTTGGAAACTTCTCTAACTTGACAACCCACACCCTGGCTATTCGCATGATTCTTGTTTCTTTCATGAGTTTTAGGTTATCCAACTCTGCAACATTAAAACAAGTGAATTTAGTTAAACATGTAATATTTGACCCATTTACTTGTGAATGTGTCACTCAAGTAAATTTTTTTTTTTTAAATATTTGCTCAAAATATATAGCTAAAAGGAAATTGGTCAAATAGGTCAAACGTGGCAAAAGTTGCCCAAAGTGTAATAATAATACATAAAAACCTTGTAATTTATTTTATTACATCTTTCTAGCCCTATTTAACACACGGTTTATACAAAATAATAAATAAAATAAAATAAATCTCAGATTAGCCTATCCGACCCATTTCAGCATACCAATATGCTTGTTTTGACCTTAACCATTTTGACTCGTTAATGAACAGCCTAATATTCAAACTCCAAGTTTCACTAACCTTCATTAGTCATCGAATTCGTTCTTGCCAAGTATCTTTTGTACCTTATCGGGTTTCTTTTTTCAGAAACGTCAGGCATAATCATTCACAAAACCTACTTAAACAAATATAAGAATTAGAACATATAACTCCTAGATATTATTCATACACTACCATATAGCATAAATACCAAACTTATGTAAAATTAAGTAAATATTATGGTGAACCTGGTTTGAAGGACCCATATTGAGTATGATTTTATATAGCTGTTGCGTACTCCTCATTATGAATATTCCTTCTAATCCCTTTTCCTGAAGCTTGGTGTACTGATCCACTTTAATAGGTTTTCTGTTGGATCAGTCCCAGATAGATATTTTCGAGCCTTAATGAACCAATAGTAAATTTGTGTAATCACAAGCAAACTATAGAGAATCTATGTTAAACTTATGTCCACGCGGAATATGAACACAAGAGTTAAAGAAGACAATAAACACAAAACTCTTGATCCTCTATGGATCTATATTAATTTACTAATATTGTTTTCAAAATGTGTACATAAACCCTAGCCGCAGGTTTCTTTTATACTATCAGAAATCCTAATTCTGCAGCTTACAAAACACGTAAAAGATATGCATTATCTCTTCCTAAAATAACTCATGCATATCCTAACTAATTACTAATAATACGGATACTAACTAATTACTATCCGCAGAAACAAAACTATCCGCAGTAACTGCACTAACAGCAGAAACACAAATAACTATCAGTAGGAACCTGATCAGCAGGATCCGTACTATTACAATAATTCCTAACAATCCTCCCCTAAACTTGAATTTGACTAGGCTAACTTCAAGTTTCCAGATAGATCTTTAATCAGCATGAGGATTGAATCTTTCAGCAACTTAAGCAATGTAAGGAACCAGCAGCAACACCTAGAACCACCAGAACCAGCAATGAAGTCCACAAATCCATCAGCAGCTCCTATGTCAGCAGCATCAGGATCCAGCAGCAACAGTAACCTGAGTAGATTTGATAAGCCTTTACCAAGTAGCAACTCACTATTGGGCTAGCTGGTTCTTCAGTGGAATCATGACATCACCCGGGTGAACCAATAACCAGTCCAACACTTAGAACGTGAAACAATGGTGTGTTGGAAAACCCTAATGGTTTTGGCAAACCATCACAGCCATCAACAGATTTGAGTTGTCTTTACCTGAAGCCGTTAACTCACGACTAGCCATGGTATTCCACTCCCTTTACCACAAGCCATGAACTTGTGGGCTAGCCAACTCTTCATCTATTAGGACATGGTGAGTTGAGCACCATACAATTTATTGGCAAATTGTTAACCATCCAACGGATTTGATATCTCTTTACCAGAGCCGTTTTCTCATGGAGTAGCCAATGTTTGGTGTGTGACACCAGGGTACATCGATAACCCTCTGATTTTTAGTAAATCAGCAACTATCAACGGATTTGAGGACTCCCACCAGAGTCGTACCCCCATGGTGAGTTAAGTCTTTGTCACTGAAGACATGGTGAGTTAAGAACCATAGATGGGACAATACCAAAACTGCACAACATGATCCTCAAATAGAAAAGTTAGCACACAAAGAATATATACAAGTATTTTTTTTAACACAAAAGAAAAGAAATAATTTACAACAATAATACAAGATACTATTCTCAAGATGCATTGGCAGCATGAATTATGTCCTTAATAAGCTTGACCAATTGCTCTGCATGCAGCATATCATTGCCAACTGGTTCAGCAGAAAGCACCAACTTGTGCTTTAACATTTGGGTCATAACCTGTACAGACAAAGGATACTGCAAATCCGAGAACATATATATATATATATATATATATATATATATATATATATATATATAATGACCACATACTGTCTGCAATACATGCACATGTGCCAAAGAATAGAACTCCCAATGCCATACTTTCCAAGTAGCCGGAGTTTCCCAAACCTGAAAGCCTTTGCCATCCTGATAGATAGAGTCAAACAACACATGTAGATCACCCAGCAAGAAAAGACCAGCACCAGATGTAGGATGAGTCTCAAAATAGTTAGAAACAAATCCATACAACTTTATGAGATCCTGTCTATCCACTAGATGAAGTATTTCACTCAGAAAGGTAAAATGTTTGAAGGATCCATCTCTCCTATAGATTGTATTCACCATACCACCCATAAAATCTGTAAGTTCCCATCTATCCAAAAGGGACCACACAACTAGTTCCTCATCAGGATCAGCAATCTTGATGAAGGAACTATCAGAGGCATTCAGATCAAATACCCTATAACTCCTCTTGTTAGCCCGACTCTTTCGTCTACCACCAGGTGTAGAAGAAGGAGAAGAAATGCTAGATCTTGGAGCATCTGGAGTAGGGATCACTGGGGTAGCATCCTCAGTAGAAATAGGCTTTCCAGCATCAGGAGAAACAGTCTGACCAGCATCAGAAGTAACAGGTGGTGCATCATCAGTGGAAACAACCTTAGACACATCAGATGGATTTCCACCAAGGTTGTCAATGGGAATGCTCTTAGGCTCTCCAGAAGGAACAAATGGAACTCCAGCAGAAGGATGCCTTAATGGATCTTCAGGAGGAATGGTCTGAGATTCATCAGCAGGAAGAGTTGTGTCAGCTGGTTTTTCCAAAGGTGTGGGAACTGGTGATGGATTCCTCACAGTTGAATCTTTAGGAATCTCTTCAGGAGGAACACCAACATCTATACTTGTGAGCAGAATGTCATCAGAAGTATCATCAGATTTCAACTTCTTGATTTCAGACCCTTCTAAGGAAGAATGATATCTCTTCAACCTTGTATATGGATTGATAACATCCATATTCAACTGAGTGAGAATTCTCTCATATGCAATCTTTAACTGGTCATCCTTCAGTGTCTTTACATATTTCATAGTCCAACCAGTATTGTATATTGCAGAACTCATATTCTTCACAAATTCCCTCATGTGTTGCCTTTGCTCAGCTTGAGTAGGGGGCTTATCTCTCTTAGCCTTAGCCCTTCTTTCTGCATCTTCCCTCTTTCTCTGATTAGCCAAAGCAATCATAGTAGCAGCAAAATTATCTGACTCAAAAGCATTCCCCAAGATAGACTGAGCAAGGGATGTGTTGGTAGTGACTTCACCCATAATTTGTTGCTGTTAGATATTGGATTTCACTTACATATCATAACATTAACACAATGGGCATAGAGATGATTTTAGAGAGAGATAAAGTGGGATATTCTAGTAAGAGAAACTTGTAGAATATTAGATTACCAAAAGAACATCCAACCCTCTACCTTGCAAGGTAGAGGGTATTTATAGGTTACAAACTAAACGACCTCCTGACGGCCTGTGGATCAGGGATACAGTGGGTAAAGACCCGTCCTTCCTCCACGGTGTTGCACTAAACTATTTTACACTACAGACTGACTAATTAACTACATAAATACGTAAATAACGACAAGTCTACGAGCTAACTTATGCTAGATAATAGTTGGGGTGACCGACTCTTCAATACTGGAATTTTCTAATTCCTAAAAATCTCCCCCTAAGGGAGGTCACCCCATGTTTTACATTTCAAATCCTAGCATTCTATTCTTGACTTTGTTCTTGAGCTCGTAGACTTTAACATTTCAACTTCGCAATCTTTGTGCATAAGTAGTGCAACTTCAAAGTCTGCATAGATTTGTACTTTAAAGAGGAGGTCATTAATGATCCATGAGATAATAATTAAGAGCCAGCTCTTGAGATCATCAGCTAACAAAAATCTCAGAGACATCCATTGTGGTGTTGTGACTTTAGGACCGACATGCTCACATTCTGGATCATGATATCTTCTCATCAGAGTAGCGGAAGCTTTTGTTGAATCATGATATTGGCAGCAGCGTAGCAGAAGCATGGAGTGAAAATATCAGAGTCATTGATGCACTAATCATGATTTCTTTTGAGTTAAATGTGTTAAGTGAGCATGCGGCTATGGATTGACCGCTTCATTCTGATCAGCTGCAAACGTCGGGCGTACCTGCATACAACAGTTAGCAATAAAACGCACGAAAGTGTCTTTGATCACTTTCGTTGAATTGAGGTACACGGCCCACGGTTCCCCGTTGATCAGTACAAGTACTGCCTGTGATCAGGTATAATTCCGAAGAATTTCCTTGACAGGGTTTCGCAGCTGCTCTAGCTGTTCTCAAACCGGAACATCTCAAAGAAGATAACACGGAGTGAGAGAACCAGCGAATTTTAAGTCCACTGATTGATGAAAAGAGATTTGAAAAACAATCGAGTATTGCTCAATAGAAATTGTTTTTGCAATACAACGAAGGTTTTATTGAAAATCAATTATCAATCATAAAAACACCTTTTGGTTTGAAAAATGAGTACACGGTCGATGTGCTGAAGAAAAGAGTTGTTAAGCACAAAGACCGGTTTTTCAAAGGTATCCGTCAATCCATAACCTGAACCAGGATTGATTCATGAGATTGAATCGCCCCATTGTTTCTGTTCAGTTGTCACATGGTTGATCCATATAATAGATCTCACATGCCACCTACCAGGAGCTTGTTTGATGTTGGCTCCAGAAGGCTTTCCATCTTCATTGTGAATATGAATACACATCACTCAGATGTTCTGGCAATACCACAAGGATAATGCGTAGGACTCAAGATATAATCTCTCTTTCCACATTGTGTGAAACAGAGAGTCTTCATTGAAAGTGTCCTAATGAGATTTATTGATGATCTCGAGGTTGTAGACTCAATTTTGTGCATATTTGGATCCTGTGCCGGAGACTAGGGAGAGGGTCTCCTTCTTCAATATCAACAATCTCTAAGAGAAAGTCGATAGATAATGTCGGTTCCCCGTGAGAATGAAACAAGTCCTTTTAAGAGGAACTTGAGTGGTTTGGAAAGTTGAAGTGCAGTGCGTCACTGGGTCCATGACGTCTTGTCTTCAATACCGATGTTACCATCAGTAGCATATGAATTAAACCCGGTTTCTGCCCTAAGGTTGAATAAATGGAGGGCTATTTGTTTTCACCCTTTTCACATTCAATTCTTTTTAATTCTTCAACCCCTTCAGTGCTTACCGAGACTTCATAGCTAGAACCTTGTTGGGTTTATTCCAGTACTAGCTCAGTCTTAGTCCGCACTCTTCTCATATCTCATTTTTCTCCTTTTATCATCATACCTATGGACTTCTACACTAACTAGTGGATAGTCCCTGGGTAGATCCCTCCGGTTCTGGCGGATCATGGGAACACATACCTAACCTTATCATCCTTATATCACCGTACATAAAGTAAAGTTGGTCGGTCTATTTGGTATTGTTCATCTGCCATTGGAACCAATTGAAAACCATTTGAAAATCAATTCAGATACTTGTGATATATTATCAAAGCATTTTGTACCTGAATTGTTTTTGATATTTTTAGAACGAGAACTCCCCCTCAACATGTGCATCAAGTATCTGAAAATGTGTTGCACACGGAGGCAAGAGAAAGAATTAACTTCTTTGATTACCATTTTCTAAAAGATATCAGCATCACTTCCCACATCAAATCAAGTAGATAAAGCATTTCCGGGAAGGATGAGGTTTTCATAAGTTTGCTCCCCCTCAATATGTGCCTCGAGATTTGAAAAGAGTGTTTTGCACATACTGGAGGGAACCCTTTAAGAAGTGCATACATGATCACCAAAGGATTAGAAGCCATACGATCAAGGTACCTTAGAAATATTTAAATTTGTGTACCCTGATGACTTGAATTTGCAAAGAGAATTCTCCCCCTTAATATATGCTTCGAGATTCGAAAATTGTTTAGCACATTTTAGAGAGAAGTATGCACAAAAATTGGTTATCTTATCTTTTAACATCTTTCATATTTATATCACATTTTCTCCCCCGATCAAAAATCTTAAATCCTTTGAGATTTTGGATCTCAAGTGATTTAAATATGTATGAGGTAAAATATTTGTAGGAGAAAAATGTGTCCGGTTTTATATGATCAGAAGTGGACAACACAGATGTTTCCCTTTTTACAAGGGGAAACCATAGTACAAATCCTAGCACTATTACATGTTTTACAGTTGTTCACATTAAGTACACCACATATTACACATATTAAAAAAAACAACATAAACTGCTTCCCGAAGATGTCTTCATTCAGTCCTCTGAAGAAGTTTGTAGTGACCATCATGAAGCCTTCCACCAACAAAACTTTCAAGGCTGCGGAAGATCCTTCGTGTCTTGAGTCTTCGTCTGATTGCAGCAATGAAGTGTTCACACCTCTTCAAGTCATCATCAGTCCAAAAAGTAGTCTTAACCCAAGATTTCATATCAATTTTGACTTCTTTCATTCTGGTGTCAAGTTCTTCTTCGACCAATTTGAGAGTACCATCACTAAACTTGTAGAGCTCACATAGACGCATAAGCATACGAGATCCATATATGTCGGTGAAGATGACGGCTCTAGGGGTGTCAAGGACTTTGTATTCGCGATGAAATTCATGCCCAGTTGCATTCCATTGTGGACTTGTAAGGTTGATCCTGGTTTGGTAGCTTTCAATGCCAAGTTGAAAGTCCTCAACTCGTTTTCGAATGACTAAGCCCCTGATCCAAAGAGTGACAGCTGCAGAGAGGGCCTTTTTCTCACGGACAGGTAAATGCTCAAGGTGTCCTTGAAGATTTAATAGATAGAGATCTTCGAAATCATTTGGCAGGAGATGTTTGAAGTCGTTCTCTTCAATAGTATACTCTTTGAGGTCTGCTCTTTTAAGGACTATCTTCTTCAAGTACTCATATCCATAGATAGGTAAGATCTCTACTCGAACAATACTTAAGATTTGCATCTTTGATCTGACATCATTGCGTCTTTTATCAGCACCATGTCTTTCGATGTAGAACTTCTTCTTTTTGAACCACCAGTGAGAAATACCATAAGAAGCGGCAATATCATATTTTTGTTCTTCATCAGCCCAGAATTGATCAGGAACCATCTGTTCAAGCCCCTGATCAGAGTAGGTTGCAGCTTTCATCTTTGATATTGATAGAGCAGGTCTTCTTTCAGCAGAGCGAGCACACAGATAGTCCAAGTCGTGATTGAAGAAGAATTCAGCCTGAATGGTCATCTGACCAGGTTCACCACCAAGAGGAAGAGATTTGTTGACATTGAAGCGACTGATTTGCTCACTGACTTGGTCATTCAGCATCTTATGGCATTCTTCCATCTGATATTGAAGATGATTTGCATCAGAGTGGAAGACTTTGACAATTTCATAAGCTTGTCCTTCAAGATCTCTTGGAGTTATGGATGAAATACTCTTCCGTTCACAAAACCATCTAATAAAACTTCCCATGTCTCCAGTATAGTGCAGAAGAGAGTCTTCAGCTGGAACTTCATAATCATTGGTGATAGCTGATGCCCAATTGTTGTCAGGAATCATATAGTCAGACTCTGGGATGGTCCATGTGGGTTCTGGAGAAGGAGGTCTATCTTCCATAATGCAGCTTTGAATTGTGTCTCTTGAAGGTGCTACCCTGGATGTGCTAGTGCGATTCCCAGCCATGTAAGTATCAAACCAATCTTCTGATGGCTTAGGAATATGCTTTGTAGATGCATCATCTTCATCTGGTTCTGAGTCAGCCATGACATGCGACTCTTCGTGAACCATTTGATCATCAGGAATTGAGGTGGATGTGGATGTGAACCTTGAATCAACCGTCGTCCAGGCAGCAGATTTCTTCTTAGTACTCTGTTCTTTTGTAGTACCTGAATGATTGGAAGGTTTTGGCGGTGATGATGGTGGTCGTGGGGGAGGTGTGTTGGTTGTCGTAGAAGGATCACCAGCTCCAGAAGTTCCAGCGCCCCCCGTTGGTGGAGGAGGTGGAGGAGGATCTTTACAGTCCTTCATCAATGATTCCATCACAATTGTTCTCCTTTTCTTTTTAGCTTCTTTTTCCCCGACGTCAATCATAAACTGCTCATAATTGTCGAACTTAATGGATTCTTCAAGTGCCTCATAGAGTTTCTTGTGAACCTCATGCTTGTCCTCTTCAGCATCATACATCCTTTCAAGCAGAGCTGCTCTCATATCGGTGATAGGTAGGTCCTTGAATCGTCTAAAAAGTGGAGCCTCCATAGCCCATTCCACAGCATCCTTAACTTCTCCTTCAATAGCGGTAGTAACCCCTTCATTGAAGTTGAGGTGCTCCAATCTATAGACACGATCCACAAGGGAATCAACAGATTTAGGAAGTTGCCTTTCCAGAGCTTCTATCCTTTTTACAGCATTGTCCAGTAGTTGATCAGAGGTAAGGATCTGTGGTGGTGAAGCTGGTGGAGCATCCACATCAGCAATTGTAATGACAGGTTCAGGAGTTGGTGATGATGTCGGTGGTGTTTGTACAGTTGATTGAGTTGGTATGGGAGGTGGAAGTGCAGTTGATAATGAAGATGCTGACATCGGAGGAATGGTTGACGTATCTTGCTGAATGCTGACAGTATACATGGATTGTGCAGTATCTAAGGATTTGTCATTAATGAATTGATCACCAAAAGAGAAATCTGTATCAAGATCCTTAAGTGAGGATAGAGAGTTAGTAGACAGATTTGGTTCATCCATCTTCAAGGTCTCATCAGATCTTGTCTCAAGGTTCTCCTGCGAGCCTTTATGCAACAGAGTGTCAACATTCAAGCCAGATTGAGTCTCACTAAGAGTAAGAGTTTCTTTAAATGTTTCAGGCACTTTGTCCACTCCGGATTGTTCATTAGCATGAGATGATTCTGATCTTCTCTTCAGCTCATATTGATTGGTGGTGCTTGATGGAGATGATGAGATCGTTAAAAGCATGTGATCTGCTTGTTCAGTTTCAACTCTCACAATCCCTTTTCCTTTGTCATGTGTTATTGGAGTTGGTTGTCGTGGTAGTTGATCAGGCTCTCTTAACACAACTCCACCTACTGGTGCTTTTACATTTTGACTCTCTAGGCTTTGCTGGATCCCCATTTGCAGAGCATCATCATCATCATCAACTACCTTGGAGCTATCCCTTGCTCCCTCAGCATTGTCACCAATTTCTTTTTCCACCTTCTTCTTCTTTTCTTTATGCTTTTTGGATGAGGAGTCTGACTGTTGAGATCTTTCGCGTCTCTTTTTAGGAAGGGAGGCATAAGATGCTTTAGAGCCAGAGATGGTCTTGGGAGCATTGGGTTGTGAGGGAGTAGGTGTGACATCAGCAGAGGAACTGGAAGCTCTTTTCTTGAATTGTTTGAAGTAGTCCTTCTTCTTGATATCTTCTGTGAGAAGACAATCAGGAATTGGCAATCCAAATATTTCTTTATCCGTACCTCTAGGAACATATTTCAGGTTTCCTAAAACAAATTCATCTTCTGCTTTGTGTGAAGTTGATTCAGACCTAGGAGTGAAGTTGTGATTTTGTTGCAAGAACTGGATAACAAGCTTAGAAAATCGGATGCTGGGAATCACAAGCTTGTTCTGTCTCTTTCGGCCTTGAGCTTTGTTCTGGAAATTAGTTCTATCAGATATGAATGTGTGTATTGATAAAGAAAATTTTTCCCAAATACGATCTGAGACATTCACATCAACTCTATTAACAATTCCCCATAGGATTTGCAGGATAGGAATTCTCACTTTATCGAACCCTGATGTTTTGCCGAATAAGCACAAGTTAAGAATAGTTGTAATAGCTCTCCAGGGTTGATACATGTGTCCAGTGATGATGTCGGATGCTCTTGAAATACTGTTCTGATAACCCAACCCATTTAGAAAGACAATCAGATCGTCAGCACCAGGTGGAGATTCAGAACGAAGGTTAGGGTCACATGGGGTGATTCCAAGAGCCTTGCTCAGAATATCAGAATCAATAGTGAACTCCCTATCATCCAGTTTGCAAGAGTATCGAGCTGTGATTTTGTCCCATTGAACGGTGTTCCAGAATTGTTGAATGTAAATGGTGGGAATTGAGCATTGCTTGGTAATAGCACCGAAGAAGTTTGTGTTTTTGAGAATGTCAATAGAAACTTTGAGTATCGGATTTTGTTGAAGCTTTTGTAGGTCCACATAACAGTTGCTTTTTCCAATATCAGCCCATTGACTCCTGGGAAGGATTTCTTCGTCTGAGAGAACTTTGGATGATGCCGAAGGGGTAACGCTCTTTTCTGGGTTTGAACTTGCCATTGATGATCTGAGTAAACATACAATCAACAGTAATGATTGGGAACAGGTTAGATGATAAATGATAAGTGAGACAACATTGAGAGCACCCTTATGACATAGACACATATAAGCAGTAACTCAGAAGGAGTCCCCAAAACACATACAGAGAAAGATTGAGTGGCATAAGTGAGATATTTCAATGAAGTAGAATCTTACAGATAAATATTCACACGACGAGCTGATAAGGGATTAAAAGGCAAAAGAGTACTTTGCAAAGGGATCATGTCATGAGCCAAGATACAAATGTAGAAGTGATATAACAAATATGCATGAGGCAAGAAGTAACATTTGGTTGTCGTGAGAGAAACCAAGTACCTTTTGCCTAAACAGAAATGTCATAGCAGATTACATAGAGTATGTTGACTCAACAAGTTGAATTAGGAGATCCTAAGTATTGTGAGAATGAGATCAACTTTAGCAATAAACCTTTGATCATTTTAATAACCCTCGACCCTAAGACTAATTCGCAACATGAAAGTGATCAATGTTGCTAACTTGTAGAGACAAGTCGCCATCACTAGTACCACAGACAAGTCGCTAATAGTTTAGCTCACTAAGTCGCTATGCTAATTCGCTAACTTGAAAAGACAAGTCGCCATGAACAGTAACAAAACCAAGTCGCTACAAATCTGTTAACTAAGTCGCTAAGGTTACTAATTCGCTAACTTGTGAAGACAAGTCGCCATGAACAGTAACACAACCAAGTCGCTACAAATTTGTTAACTAAGTCGCTAATGTTACTAATTCGCTAACTTGTAAAGACAAGTCGCTGACAACTAACTCGCTACCCAAGTCGCTAGAATAAAATAAACTAATTCGCTACAGAAACATAGTCGCTAAGATGAGCGCTAACTCGCCATGAAGAACATTCAAGCTAAGTCGCTACCAAGAACATGTTAAGTCGCCATCAAGAACACTCATAACAAAAACCCAACAACCCAATCCACTAACCACTCATCACCAGATCTCGAAGACAAATTATCAAGCAATCAAGATAAGATATTCCAAACAAATTGTACACATTCAATCATCATAATAGCAACAAAAACACGATTTCATGACAAATCAAACCTAGGTGGGAGACAAACAGTCACAAATCACGAGCTCGAAAGGATCTGGATAAAAAGACAAGTTAGATACTAGACACAAACGCATAAGAGAGAACAAATACGGTGTGATTCGAAACTTACCACAGTTAAGTCGCTAGAAAGAACAAATAATTTAAACGAGAAGACAAAACGAGAGAAGAGAAAAAAAACTTATAAAAGAGAAATGTAGTAAGTCGCTAGGGGTATAGGGGGGAACTATTGCAATTTGACACATTTGGTCCTTGTGGTTTTGATGAACGAGTGGTAAGTCGCTAACACGGATTATAGACTAAGTCTCTAGCATAGATTATCACAATGATCACCATGAATCAATTAAACATTTAGTCAAATAAGCATTTAATGCTAGGCACTTAATACATAGATACACAATGATAATCACATGAGCAAGATACGACCACAACCTATAACTGAGAGAAACACCATAACCAGATATTACAAAAGCATAACTAGTTAGTCACACAAGCAAGACACAACCACAACTTACAAATGAGCAAACATCATAGCCAGCACAGAAGCCAATGGCAAATAAAACTAATACAAAATCTCCCCCTCAATCAATGTCATCAAAGACCATTGATTGATATTAACCAATCCCATTATAAAACAAGAATATATCATTTGTTCGAACTTCATCTATGATCCCGTGCCATTATTGAATGACATTTCTAGGACCGTAGATGTTATCGATAATAAGGAATGTATTCTTTATTAGATTGAGAAAAATGATAAAATTTTGAATTTAAAGAAATGACATAAAAAATATATATAAAAATATAATTTTTTTTTTTTTAAACTAGATTTATACATAGATATATAAAAGAGCGAGTCATGATTCAAGATGAATAGGAGTCAAAGTAAGAAGTACATCAACTCTGGCAAGCTATAGCTCCTGAATGAGCTATGTTAATTTCTGAGGGGAACCAAGTCATGAAGTTCCTGATTGAGTTGAGCATTGTACCTGAAAAAGACTGAGAGCACATTGTACTGGAAGCACATGTAGACTTGTACATAGAAGGGTTAGTGACATGTTTAATCTCACATTTGGATGCATCACAGTATAACACAGACGTATCATTAATGGGGGTCCTATTAGGTTCTACATTCTTGAAGAGATTACCTGTGGGAATCCACTTGAGGCATGATCTAGGAATGTAAGTTCGTTTAAGTCCTGTAAACTTAAAAAATCTGCCAGTGGGAATGATGAGTGCGTAAATACTCATCATTTTTGTACTGTATAGACTGCAAAATCATCTGAAAACACTCAGAAACACATCAAAATGATCAAAATATCACAAATCAGTGTTTTATGTGTTTTAAATTCAAAAATATCAAAATCAGATGAAAAACATATCAAATTTGCAAAAATTGCAGTTTTAGTCCCCCAAGTTTTAAAAGTTGTCAAATCTAGTCCCTGGAATATCAAAATGTGGAAATTAATCATTCAAGGTCCCTGAAGTATTTTAAGTTGTTAAAAATGACCCTTGAATGATTCTTTGGTAAATTGGCAAGAAAAGTCCCTAAACTTTGAAATTTTGCAAAATTAGTCCTTGGACTTTTAAAAAATGGATTTTGTGCAAAAATGGTCCTTGCTCTATAAATGTTTATCATGTTTAGTCCTTGTGAGAGCATTGGAAAAATATCAATTTCAGTCCTTGAAGTTTGGTCGAATTACAATTTTAGTCCTTGTTACTACTACTTAACCAAATGGATCCTTATTATATCAAAAACCCCAACCCAATAGCTGGCCCAACCACATGACCCGACCCAAGTTATTAACCACCCAGTCAACCCCACGTGGTCAAACAAACACAATCCCACCTTTCCCGCTTTTCTCCTTCCTCCCACCATGTCTAAACAACAGAACCACCTTCCCCCCTCCTCTCTTTTCCACACCTCTGTCCCCTCCACATCAACACAAAAACAAAAACCAATTAATGATCCTTCAACCCCTTTACTCTACCCCTAAACTGCTAAAGTCCTCTTTCCCGCCAAAATAGCTCAATGGCCAAGATCACTTAAGCTCATCCAATGGTCCAAAATATTGGTGGGAAGTGCTCAAAGTCAAGAAGAAAGAAGCTTGGGTATAAAAGAAAAGAGAGAGAAGCTTGGAAAAAAAGTAGTTAATTTAGAAGTAGTGTAATTTTTATTTCTTGTATGTCGTTTTAAAATTTTCAAAGTTTCCTAGTGTAAATTTAATCCTTCAAGTATCTTGTAATCATATTTCATTGTGTTAAAAACCATTTTCAGTTTTCAATTTCAGTTTCCTGTTTGATTCCAAGTTTATGAAATTTTTACTTAAAATTCTCAATAAGGTCGAATAATGTTTGAGGTTGTTATTTTGTACTCATAAGTTCACATGAGCTCTTAAAAAGCTTATTCAAGTTAGTAGAAACTTACAAACTCAGTTTAGTTTCAAAAACAGAAAATTCTCAAAAATCAAGAAAAAATTAGTCAAAAATCAAAAGTCAATCGATTTCATGTTAATGTCTGGTTTTAGCTTGTTAAAATGATGAGTTTCATGTTAATATAAGTTTTTAATTCAGTCTTGGCTAGAATCTCATCAGGTTGTAGTGGTTTTAATACATTTTGGAATTTAAAGGAGTGTTTGGTTTAAGCTTATTTGAGGTCCAAATTATCCTTTTTACCCACTTTGACTTTCAAAGTCAAAGTGTCTCAAGGATAGAATCTGTAGCAAAAGTTATTTTTACTTGTGTCAAAAGAGGTTGCAAAGTTTGGTTTATAAAAAAGTCCCATAATGCTTTCTGTCCACTGTCCAAAACAGCAGCCATAGCTGCTGTTTGAGCCCCCTTTTCCCAGCTTATTTGTGGTTCAAACTCTGTCCTAATCACTTTTCTCGCATCTTCACATACCCCTCTTTACATAGCAATAGCTTATTTGCCCCTAGGATAGCTTAGATTAGCTTAAATCTTGCTCTAAAATCTGTCAAAACCACTTCAGCACTGCTACAGTAACAGTGGCCTGCAATTTTTTTGTTTAGCTTATTTAGTGCTCCACTTAGCTTATTTTAGGTGTCCTTAGTGCTTATTAGGTCCCATAGATTAGGTTTAGTTAGTTTCCAGCTTATTTAGTGCTTATTATAGTTTGTAGAATAGCTTATCAATTCCTTGAATGCCCATTTCCCTTTAGCTTAAGACTTCCCTTAAAATGCTTATGCCTCCCTCTTTGTTGCTTATTTCCTGTAACTCTTAGCTTATTAAGGTTCCCTTTTATAAGTTTTAGCTTGTTCCCATTTTTCCAAGTGCTTATTTACATGTTTCTAGTGCTTATTCATTGATCCTTTGTGCTTAAAACTGAAAAGGGGTGTTTGTTTTTGCTTCTGCCCACAGCTGTTGGAATAAGCAGTCTCCAACTGCTTATTTCCAAGGGTTGGTAACAATTGTTTTCACAAAAAGTTCTTATTTTGGTGTTATAAAAAAGTTGCAAAAAAAAAAAAAAAAAAAAAAAATGGTTTGCAAAAAGGTGCAGGGGTGGGATTCGACCCCCTGACCTCTTGCTCACGCTCACAACACAACACACTCAAACCAACTGCCCTAGGGTCTTTTCAGGTTTTATCTTGCACTTTCTATTATTTAAATACCAAAACAGTTTTTAAGTTACTAGCTTATTTAGCTTTTTATTAGCTTATTTCCAAAAGTAGTACCCAACTTTTTATTTTTTCTTAAAATCAGTTTAGTTCAAAGTATTTTCTGAGAAAATTTCAGATTTTTCTAAAATAGTTTAGTATTTTTTATAATTAAATTAGATTTAATTAGTTTTTAAATCATAATAAATAATTTAAAAGTCGAAAAAATACCCGGCTTTTTCCTAAAATTTTCTTTTATCATATAGTACGTAATAAAATTAGTTTTACACTCGTAGGCTTTTTATTTCACAAATTTTACGTTTTATCTTGCGCTCCAGCGTAATTTTTATAAATAACGTACGTTTTATTTTAAATCACGTTTTTAGACATTTTAAGTTTATGTTTTAGTTAATATAGTTTATTTAAGTTATTTTGTTTTATAAAATAAACGTTCATCGATCTGTAAAAATAGTGATAGCGTTTATTTAATAGATTTTATCTTTTATTTCTTTTAATTTGCATTTAAGTCGCTTTAATTTATTAACCTTTTTCAGTAGTGTAATATTCAATCTAATCTTTTCTGATCGCTATCATTAGTGATCACTCTATCGTCTGAATCAGTGTTTGCACACCATTGAGTCTCCGTGGGACTTAACGACCCGGGAATCCCCTGTATTCTCTGATCTTCATTGTATTTGTGTCTGAGCAGTTTTAAGTCTGTTTAGACTTGACGGTTCGGACCGGATCAAATTTTGGCGCCGCTGCCGGGGAGGCTTAAGCGTGTGTTTAGCCTTTTTCAGACCCATTCTTGTGCATACCCCATCTTTTGTAAAAAGTTTTTTGTAAAGTTATCAGAAAATCCAAAAATATTTTCATTCTTTGTTTTTGTAGCATGTTTTTCAAAAATCCAAAAATATCCATCTTTTATCCTCTAATCTGTTTAATTCTACATTTCTTTATCCTCAAACCTGTTTAATTCTCCATTCTCTTACCCTCTAATCTGTTTAATTCTTCATCTCTTATCCCTCTTATCTGTTTAATTCTCTATGTCATGGTATTTGACATGTTCCTGGTGTGGAGGTCCATTTAATGGTGGAAATTGTCGGCGATGTACCAATGTGGGTTTCGGAGACAAGTTTGTCGGTAATCCCGATCCCATTTCAAACAATGAAACACCCGATTTTTCCTACCTACCTCCACAACCCCAGTACGAATCCTACTCATGCGAGTTTTGTGGGAATGATTCTCATTACGGTTTTGATTGTCCACCACAGGTTCCGCTTGTCTATGAGCCGGAACCGTGTTACAATCAGAATTTTGGTGAAAGTTATTCTCCCAATTATCTCTGTTGTGAGAATTGCGGGGGTCCTCATGCGACTTTTGAATGTCAGCCGATGAATCAAAATTTTCAAAATTCCAATTCTCTCGGTTTTGACAATTTTCAACCTCCGCAGTATTCCATCAGTCATCAGACTTCTGAGCCTTCACAGCATTTCAATGATTACGAGGAGTGTAATCTTCCTCAAAGTTCTGAAGAAATACGCATTCTAAAGAAACTACAAATGAAAAGAATGGTGTTTAAGCTTCAGCAGATGAATATCAGAATCAGATATGATGACGATGATGATGAGGATAGTATTCAAATGAGGGAATACTATGATTGTGACGAGGAGAGTGTTATTCCTTGGAAAGATATCATTTCTCAACTCCCTCAGTCTATTGCTATCACACCTATTTTACCTTTTATTACTTCCAAAGACTCTCTTATAATGGGGGACGAGCCTTCTAGCACTATTCCAGAAATGGAACCATCTAGTGTTGAGAGCCTTGTTCCAACCCCAAGTGAGTCCGAGGTTATCTCCGGTAATATGTGTGATGAGCCTCTTAATGATGATTCTTCTCCTCCTCTTGACATTCCATACGATCATGTCGAGATGTTCTCCGATTCTGATAACGATTGTACTTCGTTTGACGATTCTTTATCCTATGGAGACATCGATTATGTCGAGGAGCTACCTTCTGAGCTAGTTAGCTTAGAAGAAGTGAGAAATTCTGATGATCTGGAAATTGAGGACGAGATACTTCGTGAACAATTGTTCAATATACATCTCCTCGTTTCTAAGATCGAATCATTTTGTGCTAAGTCAGCTTCATCTCCTATCCCCGTTGTGGATAGTGACTCTACATTGGACAAGCCCGAGCTTGAGGCTTTTTCCAATGATTCTTTTCATGAAGAGTTCTCCGGTGAACTCTCTCATGACATATCTCCTCCGGAATATGATCATTTCCATTTTGATCTTGAGGATGATATTGGCTCGGAGGAAGGTGTACTCTATCATAAGAGTTTGCTTATTGATGATACTACCTTCACCCTTCCTCCCGATATGTCTACATTTGAGGATGAAGAATGGATCTTGATTGTTATCAACATCTTTCTTCCATTCCTCACATATGATGTGTCTTCTTCTCTTCTTCACTCCTTCGGGAATGAAGACACTATCTTTGACCCCGGCATTTTCATTTACCATTTGTGAGCCGGGACTTTTTCTGTATATCTCATCGGTGTGGAACTTTCACATGCTTCAATGTTTATCCAAACATCTTGAATGAAAGTCCGATTGAGATTGTTTCTTCCACTTTGCTTCCCCATGAACCAATGAATTCGGGGTCGAGTCAAGCTAGCGACTCGGAAACCAAAAACAGTAGCACACACTATATGGGTTTTCACCCATATTTCTGTCTTCTTACCCCTTTCTACCACCTAAGTGTGGGGGTGATGCCCCACATGTTACATATATATATATATCTTAAAAAAAAAAAAAAAAAAAAAAAAAAAAAAAATTCTTCTTTCTAAATAATGGCCGTAGTATTTCCCTTTTACGTTCTTTGTTTCGGCATAACCGCCGGTACTTTGAATATCGAGGGCGATATTCATTTCTAAGTGTGGGGGGGAATTCTCACGAATTTCATATATTATCTACCCAATTCCCCCGTTTTTGGCCAAAATTTTTTTTGGAGTAAGTGTTTTACACTTACTCATTTGGTTATCAGTCCGCCATGTCTGTAAGACTAAAGGATTGGCTAATCCAGGAGCAAACGGCTCTTGGTAAAGATATATCAAATCCGTTTATATGGCTTGCAATTTGCCCAAAATTGTATGGTATTCAGCTCACCATATCTTAAAAAGTGAAGAGTTGGCTAGCCCGCAAGATTATGGCTTGTGGTAAAGGCAGTGGAAAATCCATAATTGGTAATCAACTCACCAAAGATAATTCTGATAATTTATCTAAGAGTTGGCTAGTCCAGAAGGGTACGGCTTCTGGTAAAGACACATCAAATCCGTTTACAGCTTGTGGTTTGCTCAAAATCACATGGTTATCGGTGTACCATGGTTCTTACTTGAACTGAAACATTTGGCTACTCCAGAAGTAATGGCTTTTGGTAAAGAGATTAAAATCCATTATGTTTTCTCAAATCATTGCTAGGGACTAGCAATATCTCAGTGTGGGGGATTGATGAGTGCGTAAATACTCATCATTTTTGTACTGTATAGACTGCAAAATCATCTGAAAACACTCAGAAACACATCAAAATGATCAAAATATCACAAATCAGTGTTTTATGTGTTTTAAATTCAAAAATATCAAAATCAGATGAAAAACATATCAAATTTGCAAAAATTGCAGTTTTAGTCCCCCAAGTTTTAAAAGTTGTCAAATCTAGTCCCTGGAATATCAAAATGTGGAAATTAATCATTCAAGGTCCCTGAAGTATTTTAAGTTGTTAAAAATGACCCTTGAATGATTCTTTGGTAAATTGGCAAGAAAAGTCCCTAAACTTTGAAATTTTGCAAAATTAGTCCTTGGACTTTTAAAAAATGGATTTTGTGCAAAAATGGTCCTTGCTCTATAAATGTTTATCATGTTTAGTCCTTGTGAGAGCATTGGAAAAATATCAATTTCAGTCCTTGAAGTTTGGTCGAATTACAATTTTAGTCCTTGTTACTACTACTTAACCAAATGGATCCTTATTATATCAAAAACCCCAACCCAATAGCTGGCCCAACCACATGACCCGACCCAAGTTATTAACCACCCAGTCAACCCCACGTGGTCAAACAAACACAATCCCACCTTTCCCGCTTTTCTCCTTCCTCCCACCATGTCTAAACAACAGAACCACCTTCCCCCCTCCTCTCTTTTCCACACCTCTGTCCCCTCCACATCAACACAAAAACAAAAACCAATTAATGATCCTTCAACCCCTTTACTCTACCCCTAAACTGCTAAAGTCCTCTTTCCCGCCAAAATAGCTCAATGGCCAAGATCACTTAAGCTCATCCAATGGTCCAAAATATTGGTGGGAAGTGCTCAAAGTCAAGAAGAAAGAAGCTTGGGTATAAAAGAAAAGAGAGAGAAGCTTGGAAAAAAAGTAGTTAATTTAGAAGTAGTGTAATTTTTATTTCTTGTATGTCGTTTTAAAATTTTCAAAGTTTCCTAGTGTAAATTTAATCCTTCAAGTATCTTGTAATCATATTTCATTGTGTTAAAAACCATTTTCAGTTTTCAATTTCAGTTTCCTGTTTGATTCCAAGTTTATGAAATTTTTACTTAAAATTCTCAATAAGGTCGAATAATGTTTGAGGTTGTTATTTTGTACTCATAAGTTCACATGAGCTCTTAAAAAGCTTATTCAAGTTAGTAGAAACTTACAAACTCAGTTTAGTTTCAAAAACAGAAAATTCTCAAAAATCAAGAAAAAATTAGTCAAAAATCAAAAGTCAATCGATTTCATGTTAATGTCTGGTTTTAGCTTGTTAAAATGATGAGTTTCATGTTAATATAAGTTTTTAATTCAGTCTTGGCTAGAATCTCATCAGGTTGTAGTGGTTTTAATACATTTTGGAATTTAAAGGAGTGTTTGGTTTAAGCTTATTTGAGGTCCAAATTATCCTTTTTACCCACTTTGACTTTCAAAGTCAAAGTGTCTCAAGGATAGAATCTGTAGCAAAAGTTATTTTTACTTGTGTCAAAAGAGGTTGCAAAGTTTGGTTTATAAAAAAGTCCCATAATGCTTTCTGTCCACTGTCCAAAACAGCAGCCATAGCTGCTGTTTGAGCCCCCTTTTCCCAGCTTATTTGTGGTTCAAACTCTGTCCTAATCACTTTTCTCGCATCTTCACATACCCCTCTTTACATAGCAATAGCTTATTTGCCCCTAGGATAGCTTAGATTAGCTTAAATCTTGCTCTAAAATCTGTCAAAACCACTTCAGCACTGCTACAGTAACAGTGGCCTGCAATTTTTTTGTTTAGCTTATTTAGTGCTCCACTTAGCTTATTTTAGGTGTCCTTAGTGCTTATTAGGTCCCATAGATTAGGTTTAGTTAGTTTCCAGCTTATTTAGTGCTTATTATAGTTTGTAGAATAGCTTATCAATTCCTTGAATGCCCATTTCCCTTTAGCTTAAGACTTCCCTTAAAATGCTTATGCCTCCCTCTTTGTTGCTTATTTCCTGTAACTCTTAGCTTATTAAGGTTCCCTTTTATAAGTTTTAGCTTGTTCCCATTTTTCCAAGTGCTTATTTACATGTTTCTAGTGCTTATTCATTGATCCTTTGTGCTTAAAACTGAAAAGGGGTGTTTGTTTTTGCTTCTGCCCACAGCTGTTGGAATAAGCAGTCTCCAACTGCTTATTTCCAAGGGTTGGTAACAATTGTTTTCACAAAAAGTTCTTATTTTGGTGTTATAAAAAAGTTGCAAAAAAAAAAAAAAAAAAAAAAAATGGTTTGCAAAAAGGTGCAGGGGTGGGATTCGACCCCCTGACCTCTTGCTCACGCTCACAACACAACACACTCAAACCAACTGCCCTAGGGTCTTTTCAGGTTTTATCTTGCACTTTCTATTATTTAAATACCAAAACAGTTTTTAAGTTACTAGCTTATTTAGCTTTTTATTAGCTTATTTCCAAAAGTAGTACCCAACTTTTTATTTTTTCTTAAAATCAGTTTAGTTCAAAGTATTTTCTGAGAAAATTTCAGATTTTTCTAAAATAGTTTAGTATTTTTTATAATTAAATTAGATTTAATTAGTTTTTAAATCATAATAAATAATTTAAAAGTCGAAAAAATACCCGGCTTTTTCCTAAAATTTTCTTTTATCATATAGTACGTAATAAAATTAGTTTTACACTCGTAGGCTTTTTATTTCACAAATTTTACGTTTTATCTTGCGCTCCAGCGTAATTTTTATAAATAACGTACGTTTTATTTTAAATCACGTTTTTAGACATTTTAAGTTTATGTTTTAGTTAATATAGTTTATTTAAGTTATTTTGTTTTATAAAATAAACGTTCATCGATCTGTAAAAATAGTGATAGCGTTTATTTAATAGATTTTATCTTTTATTTCTTTTAATTTGCATTTAAGTCGCTTTAATTTATTAACCTTTTTCAGTAGTGTAATATTCAATCTAATCTTTTCTGATCGCTATCATTAGTGATCACTCTATCGTCTGAATCAGTGTTTGCACACCATTGAGTCTCCGTGGGACTTAACGACCCGGGAATCCCCTGTATTCTCTGATCTTCATTGTATTTGTGTCTGAGCAGTTTTAAGTCTGTTTAGACTTGACGGTTCGGACCGGATCAGGGAATCCATTTGAAACCACTGTTAGTTGAACTAAGTGAGTGCACAACATTGTTTTGACTATTTGTCCTTTTGTGATCAGAGTATTTCTTAGGGGATTGATCAGTCAAATGATGTTTTGCATGAGACCTAGTTATACTTATTGCATTTCTAATCTGTGAGAATTGACCATAAGTCCGAGGTTTTGGATTCATCATGTCTGAACTAGGTAATGAAGTGACTGGTTTTGACAAAACAGACATATTATCAACTTGGGATGTAAGCTTAGATTTCAATGGTTTAGTTCTTTCAGACCTAAAGGCGTTAGGTTGTTTAATAACTGTTCGTTTCAAGTGGTTCTGAACATTTGACTTTCCCACAGTTGAAGGTTTTGCAAACTTAGTGTTCATCCTATTTCCAACGGACTTCCTGAGCTCATTTTTTAGGGCAACAATATTGAAGCTCTTATCCTGAATTTGTGCTTTGAGGTCATCAATGTCTTTCATCAAGAGGTTAGATTGATTGACTAACTTAGAGTTTGTTTCCTCAAGGTTCTTTCTTAAATGCTCATTTTCTCTTAGAAGGTTGGACACACATAGAGCTAGTTCAGAATTTCTGCATTCTAGAGCATCACTCATCTCATGACAGTCATATTTCTGGGCTTCTGAAAGAAGTAATTTCAGATTGCCAACGGTCGAATCTTTGTCCTGAATCTGGGATTTTAACTGATTAATTTCAAAAAATTCTCTAAATTCTGGAAGTTCCTGATTAGTACACGGTTTTTTTGCATAAAACATTTCATCCTTTTGTTGTATTTCAATTTGCAGTGAGATACAGTGTTTTTCAAGAATTGAAAATTTGTTTGAAAGCTCATCATATACCCTTTTTTCAATCATGTTACTTGCATTAGATTCAGGTAAAACAAAGATTGATTCCACAATGTTATGATCAGAGTAAGAGTCATGTACCTTTTTATGAGAATTTGTGTGATCAGATGAGTGTACCTTATTGATTGACACCATTTCTGACTCTGAGAATTTGAGATCAGTGCTGTTCTCTTCATCCTTTTTCATTACAACTGAGATTCTGCAATCAGTGTCATTTGCTGGTTCAACTGGAATGAAGCATGACACGTCACCATTGCTCCATGGAATCTCTTGGCACTCATTCAATTCATTCAGCTTGTTATTCTCATTAGCAGCTTCCTTGATGTATGTTTCCATATTACTCATAAGTTGAATAAATGAGTTTCTGAACTCATGAATTTCCATTCCCGTGTGTTTCTTGAAAGATATTCCAGTCATGATATCATCAAAATCTGAGGAGTATTCTTCCCGGATAAGTGGCTGAAATTGATTGAAGATGGTTTGGAGAGCAGCACGAGAATCATCAGTTGAGAACTTTTCTTTGGTAATTTGAAACCTCGGTCGTTCTAAGTTAAGTAAAACAGTTCTTGTCAAAGTGGGAAAATCCTGACGAAGGATGGCACAACTTGTAACACCCCGACCCGACAAGGGTAAAGATATCACAATACGGTTTCATATCAGAACCTTAACTAATGTACAATAGCGGAAGCCTTTACAAAATATTCAAAAAGAAAACATAAATAGCTAAAACTTCAAAATAAACCTAAGATCTCTATGGTAAAGTCTTGCTCTCAGCTCTACTCTCAAACCCAGATCAGCTATCCCATAAGCTTATCTTGAATGCTAAATACCTGCCGCAGGAAAAGAAAAGTGCGGCTGAGCTTACAAAGCCCAGTGAACGGATATAACAGAAACAAAAGCTAAAACAAAACAAATATACGAATAACGAAAATAAAATGAAATAATGACGAAGGATCTTTTAGGATTTTGCGGTAGCACAAATATACAGAAATCCAAACAACCACATAACAGTTTAGACATCACATAGCACATCAATGACATAAACACAAACACATCAGAACAACCACACACATAGCATACCAAAATAACAGATTACGTATAAGCCAAACTGAAAATCTCAAAACTAACGGAAATAGTTTCTAGTAAATAAACATGGCATTCATACAAATCAATTAATCAACATTTAATACCCTTAACGCAATATTGTAGCAGCGGAATAATAGCAGACAGGTCATGGCAGACATAATAGCTAAACCAGTTCTCATAACAAATCCTAACCTTAGCAGAGTTTAAACATGTCAGGTCACATACGTAGACAGATAATTAACCTTCAAAATACTCAATTATTGATTGGTGGTGAACCGTCAAGTCTAAAAGACTTAAAACAGCTTAGACACAAATACAATTAAGATCAGAGAATACAGGGGATTCCCGGGTCGTTTAGACCCAAGGAGACTCAATGGTGTGTAAAACTGATTCAGATGATGGGATGATCACTAAGGATAGTGATCTGTAAAGGTTTTGATTAGAAATTACACTACTGATTGATTTGGAATAGAATTGGACACAGAATTGGAAAGCACAACAATCAGAAGAAAGAAACGTAAACGTAAGTTTTAGAAACTACGCAGACGCACAAAAGAAAAAGTGAAAACTAAAAAGTAAAAGACCTAAAAATATAAAAAAGACATTTTTGGAATCCTAAAAGTAAAAGAAAATTATTAGAAAAAGAGAATTATTTTTAAAACTATTTAATTAATTATTATTAATTAAAAACTAATTTAACTATTTAATAAATACCCTAAAATAGAAGAAAATAAGAAATAAGGCTAGAAAAATAAACTTATGATTCTGAAAAATCTAAAATACTATAAAACTAATTTTAAAACTAAAAATATATTTTTCACACTTTTTATCTAATTATTACTAATTAATTATTATTTAAAATACACTTAATTACTAGAAAATAGAAAATAAACTTGGAAAAATAAAATTTAAACTTGGAAAAACCTAAAATATGATAAAACTAATTTTAAAACAGAAAATAAATTTTTTTAGACTTTTTACTTATTTATTACTATTTATTTACTATTTTTAACTAATTAAAATTATAATAAATACTAAAAAGATAGAGAAAAATCTGAAACTTTTTCTAAAAATCCTATATGATAACAGAAACCTAAGAAAAAGAGAAAAACAAGTTTTGCTTATTAAAAAGTTGAAAAGAAAAATCAAAAAGCTAAAAAATCTTAAATAAACGCTATCACTATTTTTATATTGATGTTTTTGTGATTTTTATTTTTGAAAACTACTTATATACTAATATTATGAAACTTTAATAAAGACAAAAAAAAATTACAAAACTCAAATAAGCTGTTTTGATTAGCTTATGATCCCACAGTGCTTAAATAAGCTTGTTTGGGTGGAAATAAGCTCAAATAAGCTTGTACACTGAAACAAAAGCTAGATTAAGATAAAAATAGGCTAGAGCAACTGACTAGAAGCTAAAAGACACAAAAACTTAAACTGAAAAGCTCTAATAAGCCAATAAGCTATTTGACTGTGGTGATGAAAAACAGAAAATGGGACAAGTTTCAAGCTTGTAGCAGCCCTACCAATCAAGCTCAAAAGTGAAAAATAAAGCTTGACAACTCAAGAGGACCAAGTTGGCTTTCCAAAGAACCAAAGAACAAGAGATTTGGACAGTTAATAAGCTCAATGCAAGCTTATCAAAATGGAACCAAGTACTGTGCACAGGGCACTTTTGCAGAACAGGTACCACCAAAAAGCAATGAAATAAGCACTTAAACAGCTGAGAAACCAAAAACTAGTATTTTTGTATTTTTCTACACCAACTAGACTTTAATTCCCCAAAAGCTTATAAACTGAAACTCACTAATAAACCCACAGTGAAATTCCCAAGTTTATTCAAAAACGACCTTTTGAAATTTTGACTTTTTGAGAAAAACCAAAAAGTTGACCAAAATGACTTTTGATTTGATCTTAAGCACTTAATATGATGTTATAAGTTGAGATAAGACTAATTTGAGCAAGGGTAACAACTTTCTAACAAAAAATCATGATTCTATCTATGTGAAATCCAACAGTGACTGCATAGACATGATTTCTTGAAATTTTTGACTTTCTTCCAAAGAAGTGTTGGTTTTCTTGACTGAACTAAGTGGTTTGGACCTATTTAAACAGATTTCCAATAAATCTAAGAACCAAAGAACCTTTGAACACCTTAAACCAAACACACCTTATTGTTGACTGTTATGTTGTTTTTCAAATCAAAACACAATTGTAAACCATGAACTTGATTCTAGACCTTATATAATCTATTGTTATGACTAATTAAGCTTTAAACAACTACTCTTACAACATAAAACTTAACAATGACTAAAATGCAATTTTAACTGTCAAAGTGGAATTTTATCAAAACACAAATTTAAATTAACAAGCTACTGATTTTAAAACCTAGATACACTAAATTATGACTAGTAAACAAATAGAAACAGGATTAAGAGCTAATACACTAGTGTAACAGTGAAATGCCAAATTGGCTAAAAATGCTTACAAGAGCTTCCAAGCTTAATATTGAGAACCAGGACCTGAAAACCAATCCTAAATGCTCTCCACAGAGCTCTAAACCAAGGCCATCCAAGATACACCTTGCTCCAGCTGTTCTTGTACCTTTCAAGTGATTTTTGATTTTTTTGACTATTTTCTTAGTATTTTTGTGATTTTTTCTGTTTTTGAAACTAAACTGAATTTTAGAGTTGCTAAAAGCTTGCTTAAGCTTTCTTGGAGCTTAAATGACTTATTCTAGTCCATACAATCAACTGAAAACAACATTTGATACAACATGAAATTTTGCTTAAACATGAAAATTTGCATAATCTGAAATTTAACTTGATACTTGAATTAAAGGTTCACAAAAGCTTTATGATAACATAATAACTTGAAATACAAAGTTTTAAGCTTAAAACATGAACTGAAATTGAAAATTAAATTAAAAACGACATGAAAACTAAAATATTACACTAGATATCTCTTTTCTCCAATGCAACTCTCTCCCTTTATAGACTTTTCCACATCTCTGAGGTACTCTGAGACTTTCCCACCAAATTTGAGCCATTGGATTGGTTAGAATCATCAGAACCGTCCACCTAGCTTTTTGGCGCCAAAATTCTTCAAGCAGGTTTTTAGCTTTAATGAGTTTGGTTGTGTTAATTAAAGCTTTTGGAGTTTAGAGGGTGTTGGAGGAGACAAGGAATGGGAGGGGGGTTGAAATTGGGGTAGAAACCATGACTGGTATTGAATATCTGGTGGGGAAGAGACACTGCTACAGTGTCTCTGGTTTTTGGGCGCGTATAGTGGGTTTTGACTTTCTTTGACCACAGAATTAATAACACGGGGGTCCAAAATAGATATGGCTGGGGTCAAAAGGAGGTTGTGACCTGGGGGTCAAGGTTCAAGGGGTCAAGGCAGTTGGGTTGGGCTAGAATAATGGATTGGATTTGGGCCTTAGCAATTAAATAGGATCCGTTTGGTTTAGGATAAATAACAAGGACCAAAAGTGTAATTTCACCAATCTTGAAGGACTGAACTTGAACTTTTTCCAATGCTCTCACAAGGACCAAACTTGACTAACTTTGATAAAACAAGGACCCTTTTTGCATAAAATCCATTTTCAAAGGTCCAAGGACTATTTTTGTAATTTTCCAAAGTTTAGGGACCTTTCTTGCCAATTGACCAAAGAATCATTCAAGGATCATTTTAAACAACTTAGAATACTTCAAGGACCTTGAATGATAAATTTCCACATTTTTGAATTTCCAGGGACTAGATTTGACAACTTTTAAAACTCGGGGGACTAAAACTGCCAATTTTGCAAACTTGAATCATTTTTCATCTGATTTTGATATTTTTGCATTTTAAACACATAAAACACTGATTTGTGATATTTTGATCATTTTGATGTGTTTTTTAGCGTTTTCAGATGATTTTGCAGTTTAGATTACACAAAAATGATGAGTATTTGGAAACTCATCAATTATACACTAGCATATTAATCTCACAGATCAACGTATTCACGTAACAATAACAAATCATAATATCAGATATACGAATCATGTTTTAACGTATTAATCCTATCCTAGCATGGCAACTAATAATCACTTAAACAAAAACGTCATAAACACATTCACTAACATATCATATCAGAAACATCTTTCTTCTTCAAAAGGTAACATCAGAAAATATACATGTACATGGAGTAGCTAGCTCCCAGAATTTTGTGAAGACGCGTATTGCACACGACATCATTCACCAGATAACATATCGGATAACAAATCAGATCTAGGATGCATCCATACGCCCCTTCCTACATATTCAAAAATATGCTTCACCATCCAGAGACGTGGCAGAACATCACTCTACTGCCCTAGAGTCATATCAGAGGTGCATCACTGATACGGACATGGAACCCCCATGACTAGTTAAATATTTGGTTATTATCAACCAACTTAAGTCAAACAGATTTCAGATATGGCATAGATCATAGTCACACACAAGGTCACAGATAACATAACATATCAGATAGTTCATATCATAAGGTTCATATCCAGATAGACAGACATCATAAATTCATATCATAATAGCATATCATATATTCATAAACAGAAGTTCATAACCAGAGATTTATAATCATAAGTTCATAACCCAATGTAGTAGGACTCAACAAATGTATATATATCAAAGTCTTCCTAACATAAGTTCACCTCAGATATTGCATAGTTTACTAGAACCTAAATTCAGATAAGTAACAGATCAAACATTCAGAAAAGGGTTCATAGCAATGGCATTGGGAATCCTAATAAACATAAGAGACATGATGAAGAAGGAAAACATGAGGGACCTTTACTGAAAAGGTCAGAACACATGTACGATAACATACGTGTCTTAAAATAAGACAGAATATCCGTACCTTTAAGCAAATGAGAGAAAAGCAAACGAATGAACGAATACGAAGATGTAACGTCGCGTCTCCTCCAACGAATCTACACGGATTATGATTTATTTAATACTTATTAGTATAACAGATTAATCTCATTAATACTTTTAGAGTTGTCAGATTATTCTCATTTTTAGTGACGGACGGAATTACAACGTTTTAGAGTATTAGTCATTACTTAGCCAAACTCATGGGTTGCAAATGACAAACGGTAACTTAAGGGTTTAATATGATAATTATCTTATTTAAGAGTTTATATGATCATTATTCATAGCATAGGGTTTACAAATGTCAAAAACGGATTTTAAGACTCTCTTTCAAAATAGTTTACATAAACTATAACTTATATGAAATAACGAAATTACACACTTAGCTTTTAACCCTAATCTCTTCCTATTTAAGTTCTAGGGTTTCCATACTTTTAACATCATTTATTACGCATTCAATTAACATGTTAATTCCTTTAATGATTTCCACTTTGACCTAGAACGTACGAAAACTCAAACGGAAATTAACTCAAACTCACGCATGTCCTTACGAAATTCATTTACACATGTTTACCCATAGTTACCCAAAATTACATGTTGCACCTTTAACATCTTTAATTATACGTACTAACCCTATATTATCAGATTTTACACTTCTAGCCCAAAGGTTTTAGAATTTACAAAACATACCCTTTTAGTTAAATATAATTCGAATAGCCCTCTAAATATCCAAAATCACACGTTTAATCCCCACACTTATTTTATACGTTTAGTACATGTCTTTTACTGTTTTGCAAAAATAACCTTTAAGTTTCAATATTTACAAAACCAACCCAAACCTTTTATTTAGAACCGAATAATGTACAATTTAAGTACAAGCCCTAAACCTAGGTTACACCAATCATTAGCCCATCATTACTACTTCATTAATTACCTTCAATGATTACAAGGAAACCCTAGCTCATGAAAAACCCTAATCGCCCCTTTTAAAAACCTTTCCTTTTTATACGTTTTCGAACAAGAAAAACCCAAGACAATTCACACAAGCTTCGAATTCATAATTATGCATTTTATTCAGGTCTTTTAACATGTAAGAGCTTCTGTAAAAATAGATTCATGATCTCTAAAAATATTATAAGTTCATTCGTTAATTGTATACGCTTTTTAGGGTTTTCGATTCCAAATAATTTCGTACGACATATTAAACATGCATGGCCAATTTTTATGTGTTATATATGACTTATAGGACTGAATTCAACATTAGAAACATACCCTTGATGAGCTTGAATCGTTGGAACAAAAGAAGCACAAAAACCTCTATTTGCCGAAACCCTAATCCACTCAAAAACTCACCACGACTAAAAAAGCAGCTCTGGAACTCAAACACTATTTTTCCCACCTTCTATACCTTGAATCTCGTCCAAGAAAAATGGTCTCAAGCTCTGGAAACTAGAAGTCGAATTGTTTAGGGTTTTTAGGTCGGTTTGGAATTAATCGGTATTTAGGGATTATAGGAACCGAATATTTGTATATATACTTGAGCTATTATTTTTCTTGTGGGCTTTATAATGCATTGGACTTAAATTAAATGGACTCTTAATAATATAAATTTATATTGGGCTTTTATTAGTTTTAATTCTTTTATAAACTATTTTAAATATTTTCGGCTAATATGTAAAATACAACACTAATTTTTATAAAATCATAAACTATAAAAACTACCTTTACAAAGTGTTTAATATTTATTTAGATCATGTGGGATATTTCTTAAAATTCTCTGAATTTACATAGCTTACTTGGTATTCTTTTGAATTAATTATTCATACTTTTGATTGTAGGGGTATTTTGGTCTTTTTGTGAATTTTAGAAATTCAGGTATTACAATTCTTCCCCTCTAAAAGAAAATTTTGTCCTCGAAATTGGACAAGACGGAACAGAACAGAAAACGAATCGAATTTCAGAATTTCTAGGAATATATCGAACGTTAATCTTATCTCGGAACAATTGGATTTCTTATCGGATTATTCAAACTCAAACTTATTCAGAAATTAAATCAATATTCAAATACTTATAATAGATAATTATATACTCATCAGAATAAAGGCGGAGAACAGATGAAACGCAGAAAATCAAACGACAAATTCTAACTTATACAGATATTAAATGATGAGGACATCCAATGCATAGACAGAAATAAATCCTACCGGCCTCAATAGTCGCAGAAATATGGGGAGACATATAAGGTTAAGATAGTCATAGCAATCTAGAGGTTCGTACAGATCATAACAACTTCGGTTTCCAAGCGTACAAAACTTATATGAAACAGATATCGACGAAAATCTCACAAATAGGTACGGAATTCAAACGAACATGAGAAACACCAAATAACAGATACAAGTCAAAGTCTATACACACATCACTCACAGGCATTTCCCAGACGTCGTATACCTTCAATAAGTTCAGATTATATGATCTCGGTATTATTACGTTGATCAGGCGTCATAATACTTGCATCACATAACAAGTTCTTATTGTCATTATATTCGGTCTTGGGTCATGACAAAACACATAACTAATATCATAACAAAACATACCACATACAGATAACATACATATAACAAGTAACATATAATAACAAACCAGATACACATGAGTATACCATCATGATGGCCATACTTCATCCAAGCGGTAATAAAACAACTACACTAAGAAAATAAATAGCAGACGAAACTTATGAGGACTAACGGAAACTTAACGGATCTATTAGAAAGAAACAACAGACAGGAACTATACTTCCAAAATTTTGTTTTACTTCCATTAACCAAACAAAATTTGCAGAGTCGTCTTAAGATGAACTTCCAAAACAAAACCTAATAATCCCAGATTCAAACGTCAATGAAAACAAAAGGGCCTAGCTCAAAATCAAACGTCAGAAAATTCTCATAAAGAGAGTAACAAATCAGAAACGAAACTCCTATTCTTGTGTCGGATTGAACCTACTAGTAGCCGTAGATTCCAAATCCGAATCCACCTCGTGTTCCTCTTCCTCCTCTTCCTCCTCGTCTTCCTCGTCTTCCTCGCTTTCCATCCGTTCTTGTTTCCTTCATGTTGTGGTAGTAAACGATTAGCAAAGCCACCTTTACGCTTCCTCTCTTCCTCCTCCGGCACACGATCCACAAAGGCATACAGATCGCGACTCTCAGCTCGTCCTACTCCTTCATCCTCAACGAACTTGGGACACCTACCAGGATATCTAGTAGTGAAACCTTCGTTGTCAACAACCTTAGTTTCATATTCTTCCACCACCTCTCCGTCAATGGTCCTCAAGGTCAGCTTCTCCTCGATGGTGCATGGCCACATATAGGCCGGAATTCTTATCCTCTTATTAGTCCGCTTCACTTTACCATACCTCGTGCAGCCCTTAGCAATGATAACGGCCCACTTCATCTTCTCCTTATGTTGCCTAGCCGGTCCTTGATTACTCCTATCAGATGAACTAGGGCGACGGGGAATAACCATCTAAAAGAAATACCAACTATCAGCAAAACTTAAATACGATAGGGTACGCAAAGAAGTACGCGGAAAGGAAAATCCTAAATCTACCCACTTCTCACAGGTCATAGCCTAAGCTCTAAGGGTCCTAAAACCTAGAGCTCTGATACCATAAATTGTAACACCCCGACCCGACAAGGGTAAAGATATCACAATACGGTTTCATATCAGAACCTTAACTAATGTACAATAGCGGAAGCCTTTACAAAATATTCAAAAAGAAAACATAAATAGCTAAAACTTCAAAATAAACCTAAGATCTCTATGGTAAAGTCTTGCTCTCAGCTCTACTCTCAAACCCAGATCAGCTATCCCATAAGCTTATCTTGAATGCTAAATACCTGCCGCAGGAAAAGAAAAGTGCGGCTGAGCTTACAAAGCCCAGTGAACGGATATAACAGAAACAAAAGCTAAAACAAAACAAATATACGAATAACGAAAATAAAATGAAATAATGACGAAGGATCTTTTAGGATTCTGCGGTAGCACAAATATACAGAAATCCAAACAACCACATAACAGTTTAGACATCACATAGCACATCAATGACATAAACACAAACACATTAGAACAACTACACACATAGCATACCAAAATAACAGATTACGTATAAGCCAAACTGAAAATCTCAAAACTAACGGAAACAGTTTCTAGTAAATAAACATGGCATTCATACAAATCAATTAATCAACATTTAATACCCTTAACGCAATATTGTAGCAGCGGAATAATAGCAGACAGGTCATGGCAGACATAATAGCTAAACCAGTTCTCATAACAAATCCTAACCTTAGCAGAGTTTAAACATGTCAGGTCACATACGTAGACAGATAATTAACCTTCAAAATACTCAATTATACACTAGCATATTAATCTCACAGATCAACGTATTCACGTAACAATAACAAATCATAATATCAGATATACGAATCATGTTTTAACGTATTAATCCTATCCTAGCATGGCAACTAATAATCACTTAAACAAAAACGTCATAAACACATTCACTAACATATCATATCAGAAACATCTTTCTTCTTCAAAAGGTAACATCAGAAAATATACATGTACATGGAGTAGCTAGCTCCCAGAATTTTGTGAAGACGCGTATTGCACACGACATCATTCACCAGATAACATATCGGATAACAAATCAGATCTAGGATGCATCCATACGCCCCTTCCTACATATTCAAAAATATGCTTCACCATCCAGAGACGTGGCAGAACATCACTCTACTGCCCTAGAGTCATATCAGAGGTGCATCACTGATACGGACATGGAACCCCCATGACTAGTTAAATATTTGGTTATTATCAACCAACTTAAGTCAAACAGATTTCAGATATGGCACAGATCATAGTCACACACAAGGTCACAGATAACATAACATATCAGATAGTTCATATCATAAGGTTCATATCCAGATAGACAGACATCATAAATTCATATCATAGTAGCATATCATATATTCATAAACAGAAGTTCATAACCAGAGATTTATAATCATAAGTTCATAACCCAATGTAGCAGGACTCAACAAATGTATATATATCAAAGTCTTCCTAACATAAGTTCACCTCAGATATTGCATAGTTTACTAGAACCTAAATTCAGATAAGTAACAGATCAAACATTCAGAAAAGGGTTCATAGCAATGGCATTGGGAATCCTAATAAACATAAGAGACATGATGAAGAAGGAAAACATGAGGGACCTTTACTGAAAAGGTCAGAACACATGTACGATAACATACGTGTCTTAAAATAAGACAGAATATCCGTACCTTTAAGCAAATGAGAGAAAAGCAAACGAATGAACGAATACGAAGATGTAACGTCGCGTCTCCTCCAACGAATCTACACGGATTATGATTTATTTAATACTTATTAGTATAACAGATTAATCTCATTAATACTTTTAGAGTTGTCAGATTATTCTCATTTTTAGTGACGGACGGAATTACAACGTTTTAGAGTATTAGTCATTACTTAGCCAAACTCATGGGTTGCAAATGACAAACGGTAACTTAAGGGTTTAATATGATAATTATCTTATTTAAGAGTTTATATGATCATTATTCATAGCATAGGGTTTACAAATGTCAAAAACGGATTTTAAGACTCTCTTTCAAAATAGTTTACATAAACTATAACTTATATGAAATAACGAAATTACACACTTAGCTTTTAACCCTAATCTCTTCCTATTTAAGTTCTAGGGTTTCCATACTTTTAACATCATTTATTACGCATTCAATTAACATGTTAATTCCTTTAATGATTTCCACTTTGACCTAGAACGTACGAAAACTCAAACGGAAATTAACTCAAACTCACGCATGTCCTTACGAAATTCATTTACACATGTTTACCCATAGTTACCCAAAATTACATGTTGCACCTTTAACATCTTTAATTATACGTACTAACCCTATATTATCAGATTTTACACTTCTAGCCCAAAGGTTTTAGAATTTACAAAACATACCCTTTTAGTTAAATATAATTCGAATAGCCCTCTAAATATCCAAAATCACACGTTTAATCCCCACACTTATTTTATACGTTTAGTACATGTCTTTTACTGTTTTGCAAAAATAACCTTTAAGTTTCAATATTTACAAAACCAACCCAAACCTTTTATTTAGAACCGAATAATGTACAATTTAAGTACAAGCCCTAAACCTAGGTTACACCAATCATTAGCCCATCATTACTACTTCATTAATTACCTTCAATGATTACAAGGAAACCCTAGCTCATGAAAAACCCTAATCGCCCCTTTTAAAAACCTTTCCTTTTTATGCGTTTTCGAACAAGAAAAACCCAAGACAATTCACACAAGCTTCGAATTCATAATTATGCATTTTATTCAGGTCTTTTAACATGTAAGAGCTTCTGGAAAAATAGATTCATGATCTCTAAAAATATTATAAGTTCATTCGTTAATTGTATACGCTTTTTAGGGTTTTCGATTCCAAATAATTTCGTACGACATATTAAACATGCATGGCCAATTTTTATGTGTTATATATGACTTATAGGACTGAATTCAACATTAGAAACATACCCTTGATGAGCTTGAATCGTTGGAACAAAAGAAGCACAAAAACCTCTATTTGCCGAAACCCTAATCCACTCAAAAACTCACCACGACTAAAACAGCAGCTCTGGAACTCAAACACTATTTTTCCCACCTTCTATACCTTGAATCTCGTCCAAGAAAAATGGTCTCAAGCTCTGGAAACTAGAAGTCGAATTGTTTAGGGTTTTTAGGTCGGTTTGGAATTAATCGGTATTTAGGGATTATAGGAACCGAATATTTGTATATATACTTGAGCTATTATTTTTCTTGTGGGCTTTATAATGCATTGGACTTAAATTAAATAGACTCTTAATAATATAAATTTATATTGGGCTTTTATTAGTTTTAATTCTTTTATAAACTATTTTAAATATTTTCGGCTAATATGTAAAATACAACACTAATTTTTATAAAATCATAAACTATAAAAACTACCTTTACAAAGTGTTTAATATTTATTTAGATCATGTGGGATATTTCTTAAAATTCTCTGAATTTACATAGCTTACTTGGTATTCTTTTGAATTAATTATTCATACTTTTGATTGTAGGGGTATTTTGGTCTTTTTGTGAATTTTAGAAATTCAGGTATTACACAACTTGTTCGATCCATGGTTGTAGATAAGAGTAATTTGAGAAGTTGACTGAGATGTTGAAACGGCTCACTGGTGCATTCCATATTCTTAGCATCATTTGCAGACATTACGAGTGACTTATTTGAGTTGTTATGATTAATCGATGCTGAATCATTAAATGTATGGCATTCAGGTAAGCATTCTGTTTCACTATTTTGTGCTGTGTCATAGAGAGCAAGTACTTTGGTGATTAAAGGATCCGTGATGACTGACATTGTGTTATTATGAATTACTCCCCAAGTCTCTAGAGATTTTGAACCAACTCGCTAGCAACTAAATAGCAATAATCCCAAGTCGTTAAATCAACATCCAAATCGCTAAGTACAAGTCGCTAATCCTCTAGTAGCTAACACCTAATTCGCTATACCACCAAGTCGCTAAACAATTGCAAGTCGCTAAGTAGTAACTCGCTAAGCATTAAGTCGCTAGCAAAATTTTGGCAGCAATTCGCTACACAAGTCGCTAAAGATACAAGTCGCTAAATAGCAACTCGCTACAAACCAAGTCGCTACCACCAAGTCGCTACCCGTAGTGGAGAGTCCACTACTTGTACTGTTAATCGCTAGATCTAAGTCGCTAGCTCCAAAACTGTAACTCGCCACGAAATTGCAAAGCAAGTCGCTACGAAGAATAAAGTCCGAATGTCAAGTCGCTAGCAAGAAAACCACATAAACATCACTTTTCAATCCAAAAACAACCCAACCAAGATGATTCAAGCTTACCAAATGAAAACCTAAACACTTGTGATGATTCTAAACATTAAAGTACTAACAAAATCCAAACTTTAACACAAGAAATCAACCAAATGATGCACAAACCACTAAACGTTTTCAAACTCAAAAACCACCTATAAACCACTAGAAATCCAAAGATGTGCAAGGTATGATCTAACCATGGCTCTTGATACCAATTGTTAGATATTGGATTTCACTTACATATCATAACATTAACACAATGGGCATAGAGATGATTTTAGAGAGAGAGAAAGTGGGATATTCTAGTAAGAGAAACTTGTAGAATATTAGATTACCAAAAGAACATCCAACCCTCTACCTTGCAAGGTAGAGGGTATTTATAGGTTACAAACTAAATGACCTCCTGACGGCCTGTGGATCAGGGATACAGTGGGTAAAGACCCGTCCTTCCTCCACGGTGTTGCACTAAACTATTTTACACTACAGACTGACTAATTAACTACATAAATACGTAAATAACGACAAGTCTACGAGCTAACTTATGCTAGATAATAGTTGGGGTGACCGACTCTTCAATACTGGAATTTTCTAATTCCTAACAGTTGCCATGTGGCATCAGTGAAATGTAAAGCA
This sequence comes from Chrysanthemum seticuspe, assembly GCA_019973895.1. Lineage (NCBI taxonomy): Eukaryota > Viridiplantae > Streptophyta > Magnoliopsida > Asterales > Asteraceae > Chrysanthemum > Chrysanthemum seticuspe. The sequence continues at coordinate 29,750,785 of BPTQ01000009.1, forward strand.
GCCTCATCAAGTTCTTGCTTTCTTTGTGGTGTGATGTCAGGAATAGTGTGAGTTTGACTTTGAAATTCTGCATCATATGTAGCTTGAACCTTTTCTGCCACCTCCCTATCACCCTTCTCAATTTCATGAAGTCTAAAAAGCCTTTTTTGTTCAGCCTTGAAAGCAACAGGATCCATTTCTTCTTCAACCATAGGAGCCTTGCCCTTATCCACAGAAGGAACAGATATTGGTACAGCATCAGTGGTATCCTTGGGATCAGAAGATACAGAAACTGGTATCTCAGCAGCATTGGAAGAAGTATCAGCATGAATTGTAGGATCATAATATTTATTGTGTTGATGATTCGGGTGGTCTTGGATGATGGAAATACATGTTAGCCATTTAGAGAGAGAAGAGAGATGGGTGTTCTAGTTAGAGACTTGCTTTGTAAATTATGAAAGGTTAGATTGAGAAGCACCACCCCTTCCATGGATGGAAGGGGTATTTATAGTTACAAAGCTAACGTCCTCCTATCGGACTGTGGATCAGGCATACAGTGGGTAAAGACCCGTCCTTCCTCCACGGTGTTACACTACGCTAAACTACGCTACAAACTAACTAATTAACTACTAAATAGCGTAAATAACTACAAGTCTACGAGCTAACTTATGCTAGATAATATTTGGGGTGACTGACTCTTCAATATGGAATTTCTAATTCCTAACAATCTCCCCCTAAGGGAGGTCACCCCATGATTTACATTTTGAATCCTAGCATTCTATTCTTGACTTTGTTCTTGAGCTCGTAGACTTCAATTCTTCAATTCCACAATCTTTGTGCTTTAGTAGCGATTCTTCAAAGTCCGCATTGATTTGTACTTTTAGTGGAGGCCTTTAACTGATCCACATCTTTGATGATCTTCGAGCTTTCTTTGAGATCATCAGCCACAGTAAATCTCTGGATCACCCTTTATTGTGTTGCCATCATGTGAAATTGTGACTTACGGACCGACATGTTCACACTTTCTGGATCATGACATCTTTCCATCAGAGTAGCGGAAGCTTTACTCGTTCATGATATTTGCAGCAGCGTAGCAGAAGCATAGTATAAAAATATCAGAGCCAGGTTATGTAGATATGCACCAGTCATGATTTCTTCAATTAAGTGTGGATGCTGTGAGCATGCGGCTTTGGATTGACTCCTCAATTCTGATCAGCTGCAACCGTCCATATGTACCTGCAAACAACAGTTAGCAATAAAACACACGAAAGTGTCTTTGATCACTTTCGTTGAATTGAGGTACACGGCCCACGGTTCCCCGTTGATCGGTACAAGTACTGCCTGTGATCAGGTATGATTCCGAAGAATTTCCATGACAGGGTTTCGCAGCTGTTCTAGCTGTTCTCATACCGGAACGTCTCAAAGAAGACAACACGAAGTGAGTGAACCAGCGAATTGAGATTCACTGATTGATGAAAAATTGATTTGAAAACAATCGCGTATTGCTTAGAAGAAAGAGTTTTGCAATACGATGAAGGTTTTATGAGAAAGATCAATTTTCAATCATAAATACTTTTTGTATATGAAAATAGTAAACATTCGATGTGCTAGAGAAAATAAGAGATTTACACATCGAACGGTTTTTCCAAAAGTATTTTTCAATCAGAGATACTTTTTGTGTTTGAAAATGAATACACATTCGATGTGCTAGAGAAAAGAAGGTTTGCACATCGAATGGTTTTTCAAAAAGTATTCGTCAATTCCAATCCTGGACCAAGGTTGATTCATGATTGAATCGCTCCATCATTTCTATCCAGTTGTCACAAGCTTGATCTTATGAAAGATCTCACATGTCACCTACTAAGAGCTTGTTTGATGTTGGCTCTAGAAGGATTTCCATCTTCATCGTGAATACTTTTACATATCACTCGGACGTTCTGGCAATACCACAAGGATAATGCGTAGGACTCTCAATATATACTTACTTTCCACATTGTGTGAAACAGCAAGTCTTCATTATTTTTGTGTCCTAATGAGATATTGTGGATGATCTCTTGGCTCTAGACTCGATAGTGCACATTTGGTGCCTATGCCGGAGACTATGGAGAGGGTCTCCTTCTTCAATATCAACAATCTCTAGGAGAAAGTCGATAGATTACGTAGGTTCCCCGTGAGAATGAAACAAGCCCTTTTAAGAGGAACTTGAGTAGCTTGGGAAGTTTGGTGCAGTGCGTCACTGGGTCCATGACGTCTTGTCTTCAATACCAGTGTTACCTTGGTAACCACCAGTAGCATATGTATTGAACCCGGTTTCTGCCCTAAGGTTGAATTATTGGTGGGCTATTTCTTTTCACCCTTTTCACATTCATTTCTTTTTCATTCTTCAACCCCTTCAGTGATTACCGAGACTTCATAACTAGAACCTTGTTGGGTTTATTCCAGTACCAGCTCTGTCTCAGTCCGCACTCTTCCCAATTCTCATTTTTCTCCTTTTTTTCATCATACCTAAGGACTCTACATTATCTAGTGGATTGTCCCTGGGTAGATCCCTCCGGTTCTGGCGGATCGTGGGAACTAATACCTAACCTCACCATCCTTATAACTCCATGCATAAAGTAAAATGGTCGGTCTTTTGGTATAGTTCATTCCTTCTCAAAACCAATTGAAAAATCATTTGGAAAATCAATCAAGGTACTTGTGATATAAAATCAAAGCATTTTGTACCTTAATTGTTTTGATCATTTAGAAATGCTCCCCCTCAACATGTGCACATGATTTGAAATTGTTTAGCACATGGAGGCAAGAGATCTTTGAAATCTTTTCTTGATCACAATTTCCTTAGGAAAAGCCATTTGATTTTCTTGGTAAATTCTCCCCCTCAAAATGTGCGTTGGTTGTGAAATCATTTAACACATCGAGGCAAGAGTTCTTTGAAGTACTTTTCACGATTGCCAATAGAAACCATTCGCTCCCCCTCAATATGTACATCGATATACGAAAGAGTTTGGCACATATTAGAGAGAACTTGCACTTTGAATCAAAACAATCATCTTTTATCAAATTTCATAGTTAAATCACAAATTCTCCCCCGATCAAAAATATCAAACCCTTTGAGATTTTGGATCTCAAGTGATTTAACAAGGTTTAGAAAACATGGGAGAAAATGTGGCCTTGTTTAAATACTCATCTTGTTTTTGACTAAATGCTCCTCCTCAATCATGTGCATCATATATTGAAGTCGTTTGGCACATGGAGGCAGGAGTGCCTTTAAAGGACTAAAACAAATTTGAGATTTAAATCACGATCTCTCCCCCGATCAAAAATTTCAAACCAATTGAGATTTTGGATCCCGATTGATTTAAATCATTTGGAAAATTTTAGAGGAAAGACGTGGCAAGATTTAATTTTGAAAAATGACAGATGAGGACCAATAACAGACATTAAAGATTGTTAGTGTCATGTATGATAGTTTTTAGGAGATCTTTAAGTAAAATAAAACAATTTCACAATCAAACAAGAACAGAAAAAATTTCATTTTGAAAGATCTTGATTCATAAAGAAAAATCATACCATGACATAACATTAAATCTTTAGATCACCACATTTTAATGTACAAACGGACTTTTTGATGAAATATCGTTTGAAAATATATTAATTTGAAATCACTGAAGATTTGACAAAATAAAGTCCGGTTGATTTCAAAACTTTGAATCCGATTTATTTTCAAAACAACATTTTTCCATTTTTCAAAAACAATATTTCAAAGTTTTAGAAAACTGGTATTACCACTATTATCCCTGCACAAAGATACGTTAGGTGGTTGAGCCGCTTTTGTTGTTGTTGTTGTAGGGTTTGGAAGAAAAATCGTCTGCTGGTGTAGTGAGACTTCATACGTTGCATTTTAATGCCAACTGAGGTCAAATTAAGCTCCGTTTCTTCATTTGCAGATAAAGAAAACCATCTGCTGATGCAGTGAGACCTCTTACGTTGCATTTTTCCATGCCAACTCTCCATAGAAGTCCAATTAAGCTCTGTTTCTTCATTTGTCAACCCAAGATATAGTTACCCTTTCCTTTCGGCGTCCAATCATCTTCAATTGTAGGATCCGGATCGGGAACATTCTTATATACCATGATATCTGCATATGTTAGTGGACATAAACAAATATATGGTGGTCGACATCACCCATAGAGTAATCGACTAATAAAAGTCAATCCAACATGTCAATCAATTCATATATTGCATGGGAATAATGTGTTTATCAAACTCTAATCATCTAATCATATCCTAGGCACCTAGTCCTTCAACGTAGGTTAACATCATTTTCAATTAAGCATATAGGATAATTAGATAATCTTGTTAGATGATATAGATTTGAAAACATTCTCCCCCTCAATCAATGACTTATTTTCTTGAAAAGTTTAAAAGCGCTGAAGTCATTGATTGAGTTTTCAATTTTTACGAAAACTCTGAATCTGATTGATTTACAGGCAACTCAATTTCCACCATTTTGAAATACAACAAATATTTTTCTGAAGAATTTTAGACGGAAAAACATTTGTGTAGGAACAGCAGTCCTTCGACATACTTTCCTCAATATGTATTAGGATAAGTGCACGAAATTTTTGAAAATCATTTAAGCGTAGCACTTTCCTTCTTTGAAAAACGGGTTACTATCTGAAATAATAGCAAACCATAGTTTAAGCACGGGTTACAGTCTGAAATAACTGTAAGCCATAGTTTAAGAACGGGTTACAGTCTGAAATAACTGTAAGCCATTTGATTTGTGACATGTTTTGAAAAGAATATTTACACCTCCTGCTCGAACTTCATCTATGGTCCCGTGCCATTATTTAATGACATTTATAAGACCGCAGATGTTATCGATACCAGAAGACATGTCTTTTGAAAACAATATTTTTGGTATTTTTCAAATTTTTTGATTTTTATGGGTTTTTGTTGGTTTTATATTTTTCTATTTTCTTTTTGTTAGTTTTATATTTTTGTATTTTGTTTTTGATAAATATTTAAAAAGATATAGTAGATGATATAGTTTAAGAAGATGATGATATGAGTACCGAGATAAGGATATCGAGCAGCACGTCGTAGAAGATAGAATTCGTCATCTCTTAAACTTCCACCACCAAAGCTTCCGAGGCATCAGAATAGAAGAGAGAACCCGAGCCTTTGAGAAAGAGAGACTTTGGCAGCTTCCCCCCAAACAGAAAATCCATTAGATGAGCAGATTCGAAGCTCTATTTCAAGCTTGCCTTAGCCAGGTGCACGAAGAAGCACACCATTATCATAAATCCCGCTGCTCCATTTAAGAACGATAATCGAGCTTCTCCGTTCGGGGTTATATCATCTAATAGAAGAACAGCAACGTTTCATCCCACACTTAAATAATCTTCTCATATTTCTTTTCAACTGATGTCTGAAGCGATCCATTCCAAAAGGTGTCAAGAGAACAATTCCCCCTAGTAGTTGAATTGATGCAGTCAGTCTCTTTGTATAATGCTCAAGAACTCTCTCGAATACACATCATGAGGGTAAGGAAGAACACCTCCCCAATGTTCACATCTTTCGTCCCTGATGAATGTGTATGAAGCTCAAGAACCCGAAGTACACCAATATCCAAGAACTCTCCCGAATACACATCATGCCCAGAGAGAAAACACCTCCCCAATGTTTGTGGTAAACAATGGCTTTCTTCCCTGATGATCATGTATGAAGCTCAAGGACCCGAAGTACACACATTCCCCAAAGAGAGAACAACCAATAACATTGAAGAATCAGGCCGAATCACTGATTATCTCTGCGGATGACAATCTCTGCGGATGTCAACTCCGGAATAAGTGATTATATCTCTGAATCACTGATTAAGCCCTCAAGTGAGACAGCTGAGCACCCCCAATGTACACAATTCTCTCTCCCCTGATGATTGCGATAACATCGAGATCATCACACACTTGTGTACCTCTTATATCTTCATAAACTTTCTCTAACATCACTTCCCCCACATAGTTGGAATAATAACACTAAACGCTTTGATGAGTAAAACCTTGAGTTTCTCTGCGGTCATGACATTCGTCTTCCCGGGATATATTCAATCACTTAGAAGAATTAAGTTCATCAAGTTTACTCGCCATGAATCAAACCTTGAGTTTCTCTGCGTTAATAACATTTGTCTTCCAAGGATATCTTCAATTACTTAGAAGTATTAAGTTCATCAAGTTTACTCGCGTTTAGGTGCTTGTCTCCTTCCCCCTTGTTGGTTTTGACACTTCAGAATCATCAAAACATTATAAACCCAAATACTTGAAATCTGTTGAGAAGATCGCTTAGAAGTCTTTGTGAGAATCAACTTGCTGAAGAATGTGAGCAAGTCTAATTGAGGATTAAATCTGAATTTTCACTCTCCCCCAATTAGTGCTCTCCCCTAAACTGACAATCTGTTTGAGGAATGCTTGAATTAAGAAGAAGTCTTTAGATCGTTAAATGCAACTTGTCTTTAGTCTTTTAACATGTAGCAGAAAATGTAGAACAGACTGTAGACTCGACCTTCTTCAAGATTGTCCGAATGGGGAATAGAAAGTTAACATCTTCAACTCACCAAATGTATTCCCGTTAACTTTGAAATAGCAAATCCCCTTAACTAAAATCCCTCCCAATCAAACAAGAACAGAAACATGTTCATCAAAGAAATCAGCCCAGCAACTGGAAGCACTTTGTCATTAATCAAATCAGCCCGTGTGAAGATGTTAACCAATGGCTCTTAGAAGAAACTCCATGTGAAGATGACCCGATAAGAAGAAGCTCGGTTCTTACATGAGTTTGGAGCCGTTTGACCATTTATTCTCATATATCAATCAACCATGCAGAAAATTCACACTTCTTCTCCCCCTCAAGAATTGCATATGGAGATGCCATTCTTGAATAAACAAGTGATTATCATCCAAATGTATTCTATTCACACTTCTCCCCCGTAAAATTAGCACATGATGTCGCCATCTTTATTATATTGAGCAAGTGGAATAAGAGTAATTATCAGTAGTCCGGTTCACTTGATGACTGAAGCGCATGGAAAAAACATGAAGCATGTTGATGAAAATGGTCATAAATTAGAAGATTTCTCTTCTTTGGAAGATAAAGCGCACTGAAGCGTACACTTTTCTTTTCATTAGAGTACGAGGCTTGAACTGTTGTGTTCAAACGTCATAAGAAGATTTCTCTTCTTTCGAAGATAATGCACACTGAAATGTACACATTTCTTTTCTTTAGAGTACGAGGCATGAACTGTTGTGTTCATACGTCATAATGTTGAAGTACGAGGCCTGAACTGATGTGAACAGACGTCATAATCTCTCTCTTTTCATCATCTCTTGGCAAAACATGTAATCATCACTATTATCATTTAGTAGGCTCTTTGTTGTGACAGCTGATGGAGAAAACCCAATATGATGAATTTGACCCTGAAGTAAACTAACCCAAACTCGTGACTTAAACTTGCACATATGTAACAAAGAGCGGTGCCGAGACTTCATCCTCCATTGAATCTCTAAGTACTCTATACTCTTCATCCAACCAACCATCAAGTATAAGACGTACATCACCTCTTGAGAATCCACAACTGAATGTGACACTGAGCACTACAACGTAACTCCTTAAAGTGATAGTTATTTTGTGGTGGTAAGAGCCCGATTCCCCCAAGTGGTAAAAGAAAAAGAAAAAATCACCCAAAAATAACTAGATTTTCAAGTCTTCGTTTGTAATAATAAGCTCGAACAAGGATCATGAAGAATCTTCATCCAACCATCCCCGATACCTTCAGATACTGAGTACACTTGCCCGTGATATTTCACTTCAACCTCAAATAAATAATAGTGAATTAACCCCATTGTCACATCTTGTTAAAAGCTCAAATCTAGCCTCCTTTGACATTAAAAGTGAACTTTGATAATGGTTTCATCCCGACCATGGTTAAAAGCACGTATCCCCGTAAAACCATGTAATAACCAAACTACCATGAAGACAACCCAAACACACACCCAATTCATGAAGTACACCCTTTTATCCCTTCTTCAAAACAGAAACCGTAGCATCAGATAAGATCTCGAAATACACTTTCCTTTTCTCCAGGATGGTTCCATCATTACGGGATTTTACAACTCTATGATTTAAACCGAAAAATAGATTCTTTCGCGGGATTTTACAAAACCAAGAATAAACCGTAAGATAGACCCGGAAATGCACTTTTCTATTACCAGGATGTTTCCATTGTCACGGGATTTTACAAGTCTATGATTTAAACCGAGAAATAGGTTCTTTCGCGGGATTTTACAAAATCAAGACAAAACCGTAAACAATGTCAGCTTGAATGTGTTATGACAACTTTGGTTTCGGTGAATGTCTGTTTTAGGGGAACATGTTGCGGTTCATCAACGGTTCACTATCCAACATCAACAACATCATCAACCATCCAATCAACACTTTGGTAAACACATCATTCACGCATTCTGTCGGCTATTGTAGTGACCACGTGGAGAAGTAAACCCGATATACCAAACTTGATCATGAAGTAGAATTCCCCAGATTTGTTACTTAAACTTGTACTCATCCTCGTGAAAAATAAACGGTGTACCCAATGTACAAATCCTCTTGATGTATCCTCAACTGTGTGAGACACCGAAGTGATAGTTACAATTTGGCTCGAGAAAGAATCGCAAAAGTAACTAAATAGCCAAGTCTTTATCACACTCCTTAAAAGCCCAAACAAATCATCTTCGCGGAAGGGTAGAAAGAAAGAAGACGAAATAAGTAAACGTGCCCGGAAACCTTCACTTCAAAACCAAATAAGAGATACCGTACAAACAACCCCGTAGTCAACATTTTCCAATACACCCTTCAAGTCGTGACATAATATTTCTCGTGAAAATGTAGAAACCAAAGTATCAAACCTCATCACACCAAGTCTCATCACCAAATCTCAGTAAGTCCAATTTTCACAAAATTCAAATCTCATAAAATCTCATAAATCATATCTCAACCATAAGACGCCCATCTTTTAATCATTCAATGCCCATTTTACATTTTCATCATAGTAGCATTCAAAACCAACCCAAGATTATTCCAATAGTCGGTCCAGGTGAAGCATTTCCGTTAAGCCCAGTCTATCCTTATCAAAAATTATCCCAAAAATCCAATACAAATACCGTTAGACCTAATCAAAATTCCATCCGGTTCAAACCATACGATAATAATCATGAGATTCGATCCAAATCCACGAGGCGCCATAATCAATTATATTGTCACAAACCGCTTAGAAATATCCCCATGATATAATACTTTGAGTATGTGCCAATCGTATATCAATCAAATACATTAAATACATGTATCTCGTGAACAAATAATATGCCAAAATAAAATACTACAGACTGGTCCACCAATCGTATACCATGTTAATTTCATGAAACTTGGCCCAGTAAATTGTTTGTAGCATTTATCCGGCCCACACGCTAGCCTCGGCCCAACATCAAAATGAAACTACCCGATCCACTTAACCTCACAACCTAAAAATTCGGGTAGTATATAATAGACCAAATCTCATATCAACCCTAAAAACACTCATTAAACACAAACCCTAATCACTTATTCTTCCGCCCCCATCAGTGTTTATCTCCAAATCTCATCTCTCCAAAACAAACCCTAAAACATTTCACAACATAATTCTGCCTCTTCTTTCTATCAAGGTGACCTCGCCACAGGGTTGGCTTGAGGCTTCAATAGAGACGGCTTCGAGATCCTTATAACGAGAACACATGTAGGATTTCATTTCAGTGCAAGATATAATTTTGAGTAAAGAATCGAACCCAAGACTTGATTTAACATTCTTGTTATAATCACTTCTTTTTGTTCGAATATAATCAAACTATAGATCAATGAAGAATTATTGTTGGGGGATGTAGGGATCTGAAAAGGTCTTAGTAACATCATAAACCCATTAAACAATCTGAGATCACTGAAGGTCCTTTACAATTTCTTTCAAAAACCGAATATATTATGCAAGGTTATTAACACAAGTTGTTAATTATCTTTCAAAAAATATCGAATATTATCCAGAACTTGTTGGTGTCTTGTTGAAGTTTTGAGTTTGGATCTATGATGATGGTTATTCGTGCTTAAGACTCTTTGTTAGTCTTGATGTTTCTTTTGAGAACCACGAGTAAGGAAAACCTTGAAACAACTGAGATCTTGTGATATTTTGAGTCATGAACATGATGTTTTCCCCTTTTTGTTTTTCGTTTTCAGTTTTATTTTTCTTAGACTGATGATGAAATGGATACTGAGGTCGAGTTTGTTTTTGGTATGAGGTATATGTAGTCGTGTCTTGTTGTTTGGTATTTGGAATGGTTGATGATTAATGGTCAATAAGTCGCTACATCAAATTGTGTCAAGTCGCTACCTTTAAGTCAAGTCGTTAACATTGAGTCAAGTTGCTAACATTTAGTTAAGTCGCTAACTTTGAGTCAAGTTGCTAACAATGACACAAGTCGCTACTTGTTAATAAACAAGTCGCTACATAGTATTTTCAAGTAGCTACGACTTGTAAAGACAAGTCGCTACACAGATTACATACTCAACTCGCTACCCAGTGGTTTTTTTTTTTTTTTTTTTTTTTTGTATAACAACTCGCTAGTAAGAAAACATGGATAAGTCGCTAGTAATATTCATTGAATCTGGACATATTGTCAAGTCTCTACGAAGAACTTGACCAAGTCGCTATCAAGAACAACATAATCAGCAGTTTACAAAACCATTAATAACCCATATTTGACCCAAAAACAGCTTAAAACCAATTCATTAAGACCTGTTTTAACCTCGAAAATTCTGACCATATGACCACAAAAGACTTCACGGATTGGTACCAAAACAAAATTCATTTAAATGAACCAAAACTGACTTGGTTAAATATTAGGAACAAGAAGAGCATACATATATCAGAATAAAATAGTGACTTAATTGGACAAAAACTTGACACAAAAACAGTTTTTACAATGAACGAACCATATGACAAAACATGTAACAAACCAGTTTAAAATATTCCGACCACACAAAAGAAATACACAAACCAGTTTCAAAACATGTATTAAAACTACAAAGTTCCACACAACACAAGAACCTTGTCTCTGATACCATTTGTAGGATCGTAATATTTATTGTGTTGATGATTCGGGTGGTCTTGGATGATGGAAATACATGTTAGCCATTTAGAGAGAGAAAGTAGAGAGATGGGTGTTCTAGTTAGAGACTTTCTTTGTAAATTATGAAAGGTTAGATTGAGAAGCACCACCCCTTCCATGGATGGAAGGGGTATTTATAGTTACAAAGCTAACGTCCTCCTATCGGATTGTGGATCAGGCATACAGTGAGTAAAGACCCGTCCTTCCTCCACGGTGTTACACTACGCTAAACTACGCTACAAACTAACTAATTAACTACTAAATAACGTAAATAACTACAAGTCTACGAGCTAACTTATGCTAGATAATATTTGGGGTGACCGACTCTTCAATATGGAATTTCTAATTCCTAACACGAACAGACTTATCAGTACCAACAGTATCAGCAGGGTCAGGCACTCTGTCAGAGGGAACCTTCTCCTTATCAGCAGCAATAGGACTATCAGAAGAATCCATAGGACTAGCAGCAGCAACAGACTTAAACCTTTTAAATGTTGATAGTCCAGAGGATGGCTTGGTTCTTGTCCTGTGAGTTCTTCTTTTTGAAAAGACCCTGAATTCTGGAGGAACAACAGCCTTAGACACATTATCTTTCTTGGTTGTAGTATCATTCAAAGAAACAGAGCCCAAGACATGTAATGCTTCTAAACCAATTTCCTCCTCATCCTCTGGCTCAAAAACAACAACCTTACTCCTTCTCTTATTCAACCTATTTTCCAACTCTTGTACCCTTCCAACCAGTTTAACAATAGCTCCACCAAGTGGTTTCTTAGTCTCCTGAAGCTCATTCCTTGTTTCTTTTAGCTGAGCCTCCAAGTCATCAACCTTTTGAGTATACCTGTCAAGTAAGCTAGACATTTTCATTAGATTATCAGGATCCTCAGCTCCACCAACAGGATTTCCTGATGTGTTAGGAGCTTCATTGGACCTGGGAGGAGACATATAAAAATCACCACCAAAATTGGTGTCATCCTCAAAAGTATGACTAGGTGGACTTGAAGGTTTGACAAATGGTTGTTCAATATTGATCTCAGTCTCAACAAGAGTTTATTCCTGTGATTCAGAGGCAATAAAAGGCTCCTCAGGAGCAACAACCCTAGGTGATGGTGGGGCTAAAGGTGTAGGGGATGGGGGTTGCTGGCTATCAGTGGCAACTGATGCAGATGCTCATGAGCAATGGAGGCCCCAATATCAGCTGCAACTGATGCAGAGGCACATACAACATTGGGATTGGATGACATAGAGTCACCAGCAGCCTCAACATTAGATGGCTCATTGCCACCAGCAGCTTCAGCTGCACCAACACCTTCATTGCCAGTGGGCAACATAGAAGGTAACAAGGGTCTATGTTCTCCAGCAAAATTGGTTTTCATGGTAACAAACAATTTAGCAGTCAAGTTTCCAATTACTCTAGGGGATTGATCTGAGGTTTCAATGCCTAAAATTATTTGAGAAATCTGGGATACATTAAGAATTTATGTTCGGTATCCTTTATGTTTTTAAGCATTTCCTCAAAGATATATTTTGAAAAATTATAATCTCTCCCCTGAGCCAAACAAATTATTGTTGTAGCAATTGAGCTAGAGAACTGATCCCAACCCCCAGACTTGGGACTTAAACACTGAAAGGAGGGTATGAACAAGAAATCTCCATTTAGAGCAAAATTTGTTTTTATACCATATGAACTTCCCATCAGTGGGATACCTAAACTGGCCAAACCAGTGATAATGTCTTCTCTATTATTGTTAAAGACACCTCCTTCATCATCTAATTTTAACTGAGTCCTTATGAGTGACTCAATAATAACATACTCCTGTCCATCTATGGTAGCCACAATCTCCTTGGGTTGACCCTCAGGAGATTGCTCATGAGTTGTGTCCCAAAATTGCTTGACTAAAGAGTCATAAACAATAGACGGACAAAAGGTTAGAGCATACCTGAGTTTGGAACATAGCAAGTACTCAATCATAGGATCATATAAATCACTTCCTTTGGCTTTTTCCAAGAATGCAACTTTATTGTGATCTCCTTTGAAAGCTAGTGATGCCATTGAATGATCCAAGAAGGTTGAAGATGGGCGTTGTTTCAAATTTTAGAGGGAATTGAGCAATTAGGTCATGGGATAACAATAATTGGTTATTTAAGTAAGTTACTTAAAATAACCTTTTAAATCGGCAAAACACTCGCAACAAATCTTTGACCAATTTTGACTTTAATTAAATCCCATATTAAATCCCCAATTATACACAACCAGCAGCAATCGAAAGTCAAATCAGCAGAAACCATTTAGTCAATCAGCAGAAACAACTGAAAGTTTGACCACTGTTATCAATCTGATTCTACCAGCGATAACCATCCCTCATCAGCAGAAACACCCATGAAACCAGCAGGAATGGAGAAAAGTCAAACCCTGTTGTACTTAACTGCGCATTAAAAATCTGCAGTCTTAACCCTTATTAATTTAAATACCAACCAAGTCAGTACTTCCATAAATTCTAACAACTAAATATTGCACCTTGAATTGGCCTATATAACCAACCACTTGCCTCATAACTCACATATACATCAAATAACCCTAACACACCAGTCAACTACCAACCTAACCACCATGAATAACTCTCCCAACCATCTGATTGAGATATCTTCAGACTCATCCGAGGAGATGCCATCCAATGATGGATGATTAACCTACTTCCCTCGCGGTTACTCCAGCGTGACTTACATGTCCAGAGACCCTCCACCTTCACCAGCACCTCTTGGGACTTCTTCAGAGGATCTGCCTACCCCACCTTTAGGCTATGGGTACAGTCACACCAGTTCTGACACTAATGATGAGCATGGTGGATCTTTCAGACCAATGAATGTTGCTCCTCTTGCTATTGTGCCACCTTCTTCTGTGCCAGTTGTAGGCCCTTCAGCTCCAAGACCAGGACCCTCCGCCTCAAACCCTGAGAAGAGGGCTCAAGTGGTTGGTCTTGCTGCTCCCAGAGTGTGGGACTTCATCAGTAGGTGGGGAAAGGAGCATCAGAGGATGCCAGAGTGGGCAACGAGAAGGCCAGAGTTGGTGCCTTGTGGATGGAAGCTGATGTCTGGAGGAGTATTTTGATTTGGTGAAGCTTGTGTCATGTCATGTGGTTCTTAGTAGTCATAGGAAGTCTTATAACAATATGCTGCATCCTTGAATGCATATTATAAATAAATAAAAGACTTTCTAGTTTATTGTTTAATCTTTGCAACTGATTGTGTGTTTGATACTTGATCTGCAAAATGGTTAATAGTACACAGAATATACAAAACAAATATACACCAATATACAAATATATGCATAATATACAACATAAAATCCTCCCCTTAATCCAAAAACCTCCCTTTAGGCATAATCATCCCCTCAAACACAACAATCAGGGGTTGATCATGCCAATATGGACAGCCAAAAACTGAAACCTTGGACCATCAAAAGCTTTAGTCAACAAATCAGCTACATTATCATCAGTGTAAATTTTAACCACTTGAATAAGATGTTTTTCATTAGCATCTCTTATAAAATGGTGTCTAATTTCAATATGTTTAGTTCTCTGATGAAAAACAGGATTTTTAACAATGTAAATTGTACTTTGGTTGTCTATAAAGATTTTAGTGTTCATAAAATTAAACCCATAATCCAATAACTGATTTTGTATCCAAAGTACCTGACCACAACAACTACCAGCAGCAACATACTCTGCTTCAGTAGAAGATGTAGCCATTATGGTCTACTTCTTGCATTGCCAGGAGATTAATCTCCTTCCCAGAAACTGACAACCCCCAATAGTAGATCTTCGATCAAAGTTTGCACCAGCATAGTCACTATCACTATAAGCTTCCAACTCAAACAAAGACTCTCTAGGATACCAAAGACCCAACTTAGGTTGACCTTTGAGATACTTACAGATCTTCTTGACTGCATTCAAATGGGAAGTCAAAGGAGTGACTTGATGCCTGGAACAAGCACTAACTGCAAACATGATATTTGGCCTTGAAGCTGTCAAATACATTAAGGAACCAATCATAGATCTGTACAGATGTACATTAACAGCAACATCTGGATCAGTGTTTGACTTAGGCTTTGGGGCTTCATAAGGAGTAGTTGCAGTCCTCACATTTTCCAAATCAAACTTCTTGAGGATGTCATGTACATATTTCTCTTGACTGATGAAAATACCATATGACTGTTGCTTAACCTGAAGACCTAAAAAGAAGGTAAGCTCACCCATAACACTCATTTCAAAATCACTCTTCATCAGCTCCTCAAATTCCCTGCACCAAGTTTCTTTGGTGGAACCAAAGATAATGTCATCCACATAGACTTGGACAAGGATGATATCCCTGGAGTTCTTCTTGATAAAGAGGGTCTTATCAATAGCACCTCTCTTGTAACCATGTTTCAGTAGGAATGAGGAGAGCCTAGCATACCAAGCTCTTGGTGCTTGATGAAGTCCATAGAGTGCTTTAACCACTTTGTAAACCATATCCCGATTATGAGGGTCCACAAAGCCTTTTGGCTGAGTCACATATACTTCTTCTTCAATTTCACCATATAGGAAGGCACTTTTAACATCCATCTGATAAACCAGGAAGCCCATGTAATAGGCAAAAGCCAAGAAGAGTCTGATTGCTTCAACTCTTGCTACTGGAGCAAAAACTTCATCATAATCAATGCCCTCTTCTTGCCTGTGACCTTAAGCAACCAACCTAGCCTTATTCCTCACCACAATCCCCCTGGCATCTCTTTTGCACTTCAGAATCCATTTTGTTCCAATTGCATACTTCCTAGCAGGCAACTGAACAAGCTCCCAAACATTTTGATTCAAAAACTGTTGCATCTCTTCTTGCATAGCAGCTACCCAATCTTCATCTGCTAAAGCCTGTGCAACACTGGTAGGTTCAACTTGAGAAAGGAAACAAGCAAATAGACAATGCTGATAGTCTGTGTGATTGTTCCTATGTTGATCCTGAATGTAGCTAAGAAATGCAGTTTCTCCAAACTTTGTCTGCTTCACCTTACTTCTAGTTTGAACAGATGAAGTAGCATCACCAATAATCAGAGATTGTGGATGAACAGTGTTAACCCTTTTTGTAACATTAGGACTAACATCAAATGAGGTGGACAAGTTATTAAGAGTTGGGCCAAAGTCATCATCATATGAAGAAGAATCAAATATGTCTGTTCTTGACAAATGATGAATGCCGTCCAATTCAGAGCTTGAATATTAGGAATTCGCCAGATCAGATGGACTTGGAAATCTAGCAGGAGAATCATCTAAACCCAGAGTATCAACAGATGGAGTACTGGAGGGAACTGCAGGAATAGTATCACTAGCAGGAGGAACATGAACACTACCAGCAGAATTAAGTTCAGCAGCAACTGACCCATTACCAGGAGAAACAATTGTATCAGCAGCATTCTGACCAGCATGATCAGTAACATTACCAACAGGAATAGATGCATTATCAGCAGCTTCCAGGTTCCTGCGGGCTTCAATAGTTTCCTGCCTTAAGAGTTCCTCAGTGTCTTTGGAGAATTCATAACCATTCTTTTCAGCATCATCCTTAGCTGCATGCTCTTGGCGTTGAAGCTTCACAAGTTCTTCTGCATACCCTAAATCACTTTGTTGCTCACCAGAAGAATCCTTGTCCCCAATACCTGAAAAGTGGTTAGTAGGAAAGGAAGGAACAACTATAAGTTGTTCATCACAATCTGAATCTGAATCATCATCTGAGGAACCTGCAATGTTAGTTAATGGAACTTGTGGACCTGCAGAATGATTAGATTTGAAACGAGCATAGCCTAAGTGATCAGTTAAATAATCAAGATCAAAGTACCATTCCTGACCAGCTCCCAAATGATCACTGGTGTTTAAGATAGTCACATGACAACCAAAAGGCTTAAAGTAACTAATGGTAGGAATCTTCCCAGTCAGAAGTTCATAAGGTGTCTTATTGTGAGGATGAGTTATCAAAACCCCGTTCAAAACATAACAGGCAGAACTGAATGCTTCAGTCCAGAACATGGTAGGTAACTTAGAATCAGCAAGCATAGATCTTGCTGCTTCAATGAGGGTTCTATTCTTCCTTTCAGCAACTCCATTTTGTTGTGGAGTCCTGGCATTACTATAGTCCCTTTTTATCCCCTTAGTTTCACAAAGTTCAATTAATTTGGCATTCTTGAACTCAGTCCCATTGTCACACCTTATGGCTTTAACCTTTTTATTCAGTTGGTTCTCAACTAGGGCAATAAAGTTTTGAAGAACCTGAAATGTTTCATCCTTAGTTCCCAAAAAGAATACCCAGCAAAACTTGTTGTAGTCATCAGTAACCACCAGACAATAGTACTTGTGATCAATGCTTCTGATAGATGTGGGACCAAAAAAGTCCATGTAAAGAAGTTGCAAAGGTTCTGAAATTGTGCTGACAGCAGTAATGGTTTTGTAAGAAGCTTTGTTTGTTTTCCCTTGTTGCAAGCCACACAATTATGCTCATTAGTGAAGACTTTGGAAGGAAGACCATGAACTAAACTATGTTTTTCCTGCTTGTTGATAGTTTTGAAATTTACATGAGCCATCCTTCTTTGCCATTTGTTAGATTCATCCAAGGATGCTTTAGCCACCAAACAAGCCAACTCACCTTCAGGCTGGACATCATTAAGATTGAATGTATACAGGTTATGTTTCCTTGGTACCTTCAGCATTACTTGACTGTCATCAGGTATCTGAAAGTCTTTAGAAAGCACAAGACATGCAGTATCAGTGAATAGAACACTATTCTTCTTGTCACATATTTGAGACACAGAAAATAGATTGAAGTTTCTAAGTTCTTCCACATAGTACACATTTTCAAAGTCCAGCTTGGAAGTTCTAATGGTTCCTTTCCCTGTTATTCTGCCATCTCCTCCTCTAAAAGTAACAGTGCCTCCATGAATAGGGACAAAATCATGCAATCTTTCCATGTTCCCTGTCATACTCCTAGAACACCCACTATCAACAATACCTAAATCTTTATTTGTAAGAGGATCATCCTACAAGTTAAAAGATATACAACAACATTAGTATACATGGAGACCCAAGTCATTACTGACTTGGGCCTGCCTTGTGGATCATATTAGAAAAACCTGCATATTGATGAGATCCACCATTGTTCTTGGAATCCTTCATGAAAGGTGGTCTATTTTGTCTCCAAGAGCAACCCGCTGAGGTCTTAACAGCAGTATCCCACCTTGCCCCCCTTTTATTCAATGGGTCATTATTAACAGGCCTATATCCATTTTGAAAATAAGTACTTGTTGGTCTGATTAATGGCCTAGGAACATTTCTTCTCCAACATGATGAAAATGGTCTATCAGCAAAAACTGGGTTACCAGCAGAAACTGGTTTACCAGCAGGAACTGGTCTACCAGCAGGAACTGATCTGCCAGCAGGATTGGTTCTGCCAGTCCTCACATGTTTTCCAGAAGGAACAAATGGAGTAATATTAGTCACATCATTCCATATTGGTCTATGCTTCTGTTGATAAGTACAAACACCCATTTGTTTCTCATAAAAATCACAATCTTTAATAAGATGAAATGTACTACCACAAACAAAACATGATTTCCTCTTAAAAGGCTTGTTCATAACATGAGAAGTCTTATCATAAACAAACTTATTCAAATCACAACCAAAATCAGAATTGTGTTTAACAGAATCAAAAGAACAAGAAATGTTTTTAAAATAAGTTGTCTTTGAAGAAGATTCATTAACATCAACTCTTGGGGGAAGTTCAATAGGTAAAGGCTTGGGTGAGGCAGACTTGGGGGTTGTAGACTCTTCACTTGAATCAAAACAGGCAAAGTCTTTAGAATGGGTCTCTGAGGTCCTATCACTGGAAGAACAAGAGACAAAATCATTAGTTTCACTGCTAGTTTCAAATAAGTCATTAGACTTTTGGCCATAGGTCATATGTGATTCATCCAAGTCTAATTCTGGGTTAGGTGGTCTAACAATACCCTTGATTGAGGAAGGCACAATATGCATTTCACCTTGTTTTACAAATTTAATATGTTTACGATATTTTTCTTCCTCTTCATCAGTGACAAGATTAAAGACACTATAGTCATTAGGGTCATATACCTCATCTGGACCAATATAGTCCTTGAAGCCCAACCCCATCTTAGTTTTTACAGACATAGAAATTCTCCATAATTTGTCTAGATTTTTAGCTTGTTCTTGCCACTCTTTATGTCTAGCCACCTCTTTTTCTAAATTAGCCTTTAGATCCTCTTTTTCTACATTAACTTTTACATATTCTTTCTCAGAGAATTATAACAAGTTAGTGGTGTTCTCCAAATCTCTCTCTAGCACCTTAATTCTCTCTTCAAGGGCCAATTGATTTTGTTAGTACCAAACCTTTTGCTTTTCTAAAGTTTTAACAGTTTTCTTATAGGCTTGAACCTGAATAAAATTTTCTTTATATTGGCCATCAATGTCATCAAATTCTCTTTTAAGGGCATCATATCTATCATTACAACCAAATATACAATTATGTACCTGAGATGTGATCCCCATCAGTGCAAACTCCTCAGCATCTCTAGTCTCAGCAGCATCCCTAGTCTCAGCAAGCAATCCAGTCTGAGGAGAATTGTCCTCTTTTCCTTAAGTTTCATGGTCAGTCCAGTAAACCAATGAATCTACAGACACCAGGGCTGCAGGTTTAGGTTCTTCATTTTCTTTGAGCTTGAATGTAGAGTATCTTCTCCTGTCACTTCCCTTCTTATCTGGGCATTCTCTAGCAAAGTGACCAATTTGATTGCATTCAAAACACCTAATCTTCTTTCTGTCAAACCTGGCTGCCTCCCTTCCTTGGTAACTGATCTTCCTCCCAGACTTCTTCTCAAACCTGTTTACTTTTACAGAAAGCATAACCATCTGCGATTTTATGTCCAACTCCTCCAAGTCCCATTTATTCATTTGTTCAAAATCCTCATAAGCCAGATGATATTGAGGTTCACTCTCAGCAACAAATGAGTAAAGCACACCCACCAACACATTACTAGATTTTTATTTTCTAGTAGGAGAGGTGTATGTTGTTGTTGCTACTGATGACGGGGTGGGACTATCAGCATATGACTTCTTGGTGTTAGCACTAGTAGCACTTACAAATGTTGAATTTGTTGGAGTGAGAGAATAGGTGGAATGACCCTTGATATCAATTTCAAGAGTTCTAAGCTTGTTGTACAAATCATCAAAACTTAAGTAATCAAGGCCACCCTTTGCCTTGAGAGTAAGAGCAACCTGCCTCCAAGAAGAAGGTAGAGCACGCAGGAATTTGGTGTTTCATTCCTCATTGTCAGGTTTGGACTTCATCTGATTAAGCTGGCTCAAGATTTTCTGAAACCTGTCATACCCTTTGTGTATGCCTTCTTCTTCAGAAATTGTGAAATCCTGAAAGCTCTGCTTGAGCATAGTCTTCCTCATCTTCTTGGACTCTTTGTTACCTACAAACCTTGCCTTGATTGCTCTCCAGATCTCTTTTGCATCATCAAGATGATGGAAGTCACTCATATGTTCATCTGGTAAAGCTTGGAGCAAGGTAGTCCTAGCCTTTGTTTCCCTCTTAAGAGCAATATGTTCTTCAGTAGTTGTTGCTGGAAGAATTATCACATTACCATCAGTATCTCTTACAGTCTTCTTCTTTCTGTTGCCTTTCAGAACAATGTTCCATAGATGGTAGTCATTGTTGGTGATATAATTTTCCATCTTCATTGCCCATATGTCGTATTCGTCCTTCTTCAGATAGGGAAACTTTGCATTGTTGTTTGACATGGTGGTAACAACCTGCTGAATTGTTTGAGACTGAGTGCTGGATGACTCAGGCATCTTTTTCATTGTCTGAGCCTGAAGTTGACATTGTTAGAGAGTGTTTAGGGTTTTGAGAGAAAATGAAATATTCTTTTAGAGATTCTCACCAGGCTCTGATACCACTTGATGGATCAGTCCCAGATAGATCTTTTCGAGCCTTAATGAACCAATAGTAAACTTGTGTAATCACAAGCAAACTATAGACAATCTCTGTTAAACTTATGTCCACGCGGAATATGAACACAAGAGTTAAAGAAGACAATAAACACAAAACTCTTGATCCTCTATGGATCTATATTAATTTACTAATAATGTTTTCAAAACGTGTACATAAACCCTAGCCGCAGGTTTCTTTTATACTATCAGAAACCCTAATTCTGCAGCTTACAAAACACGTAAAAGATATGCATTATCTCTTCCTAAAATAACTCATGCATATCTTAACTAATTACTAACAATACGGATACTAACTAATTACTATCCGCAGAAACAAAACTATCCGCAGTAACTGAACTATCAGCAGTAACTGCACTAACAGCAGAAACACAAATAACTATCAGTAGGAACCTGATTAGCAGGAACCATACTATTACAATAATTCCTAACATTTTCGAAATCGGTCCATGAATCCAGACAAATCACCCTTACCTAGTCAAAGAAGCCAACAAAAATAATGAAAATAAAATTAAAATTTTCAGCATACTTCGAAATATATTTCAAATGCATATAAAAAGCATCATGATAAGTAATTGAACAAAGTGATGCTAATCTAAATAACGGCTGAAAAGGGTTTAAATAAAATAAAATAAAAATATTGTCAGTGGTGGTTTTTCTTGTTTTCAGTTTTAGCCACCAAACTAAGTTTGCAAAATAACCCCTTATTTTTATTTATTTTTTATTTTTTTTTACACAAACTCTATACTTTTTCCGGCTGCTAATGAACTAACCCATGTTGGGACCCGTATGAACTGCTTGAAGTCTTGCTAAGACCCCACAGTGGATCATAGAGCTTTGAGCATGAATCAGTTAATTTTGTATGTAACAAAGTTATGAATTTTATTGACAAAAATAAAGTTTATTGTCAAGATTTAACCTGGAGTTACTTTAGCTTCTGGAGTTAGTTCTGGTTTAACAACATCAATATTACGAATAGGGACTTCAACTGTAAAAAGATAGAATAAAGTTTAAAAATGACAGCTTTTAAGTTTGACTCTAAATTGTTTGGTAACCCTAGTTTAAATATTATGTTAAACATTGAATTGATTGTGTCTTTTCATATGATCGGCTAAGCACCTTTGGTGCTAGCCTAATTATGATTCCTTGATTGTATTATTTATGTTTTCATTCTTCTATAATTGTTTCTAGCGTATGCATGCATAGTTCGTTGGTAGTTACCCTAGCTTCGGTACTTTGGAGTTGCGGTCGTATTTATTTACTTAGGAGAATTGACCAAAGGACCCTAGGTAAGTAGGTAGAGAGGGTTGGTAAGAATTGACCAAAGGACTACCAATCCCTCATGTGCAAATTGACCAAAGGATCACCGTTCGGAATAATGAACTTAAGAAGTTAGGGATGTGTGTCTAAGATGCTAGCACCCGGGCGCACATTGTTTCGAATCTTGCATGTAGGGTACTTAATGACTTGGCTTAGGTTGCTTGAGACCCTCGACTCCCCAAAGGGTAGGCCTTTGACGTCGGGTAGGAACCTTTGTTGATAGGCTATGACGAATTGACCAAATTTTTCTAGCGACTTGAACCCCCACTTGAATCAATAGGAAGTAATTAGAAAACATAGACATAACATGATAGGATTAATAATTAGGTTAGCACACTTTCTCTCCATTGTTCACAACCTCATTTACTTTCCGCATTTTATTTATTGTCTATTAGTTTAATTAATCATTTCAACTTAAAACCTTTTAAAACCATAACATTAGACTTAATTAGGATCCTCATCTATATAGCTCTTGGGAACGACCTCCGCTTTACCACCTTCTATACTACGCACGCTCGGGTTCACTGCTCGTTAGTGCAATAGGTAGACCTTAGGTAGACGAGACTTATAAACATTAAATCCTGGTCGAAAAACCTGCATCAAAGGCGTATTGAGAAACTCAATACGACATATACGACAGCTTACAGGGCTTCTAATAATTTAAATGAACATCTGTATTCGGCTACTGCAAATAAAATCGATGAAAAGAAACCTGTACTAAAAGAATCACCATCCCATTTAGAGTATGATTAGTTGCATGATGAAAACTTTCCCGTAGTTATCTCATCAACTTTATCAAAAATATCATGATCATATTTAAATAATATATATTGTTTTTGTTTTAAAATCAAATCAGATATTATATTTATGTTACTTTGTACTTATATTATATGTATTGTATACAATTAACATACATGATTGTTAAAACCATATTTTATTGCATTGAAATTTTTTTGGTATGAAACTTTATCTTTGTATATATTTATATGTTACTGCGATAATACATGTTAGATGTGGTAGACTTTAAATTTGTATCAAAATAGTTTACATTTAATTTTAGTATAATTTATTTTACTAATCCCTATTCTCATCTTTAGAATGTGTGATTTTTTTTCCATACTGTATAATGATGCATGTAACAAAATTGTCAAAAGTTAAAATTAGTATAATATATATATTTTTTAATATAATATCTTTATTATATATAAATTTATGGATCTATCCAGTCTATTGAACAAATATTGGATCTATTAAGAGGATAGAAAAGAGTTGTAAATGAGTTAAAAACATGCATTGGAGTTAAAAGTTGACTCACTTGGTGAAGCATGTTAGAGGTTGAAATTTATTTATTTATTTTTCAAAATCATTATAGGTATATTTATGAGAATGGATTGTAAATCTATCTTCTTTGGTGGGTTTAAAAAAGCTTAATTTTGTGGTTGATACTGATACGCGTACAACGCGCGTTCGGGGTCAAAGGAACTTCCTTTTCGTCGAACAAATTTTTCAACACCCTAGGCAGTGAACCTAATCGTTGTAGTGTAGTATTAGGGTAAGCCTCGGGAATTGATATCGTTCTCTAGGGGAATAGGAATGCTAGTGAGAAACTACTACGCTAAGGTTGGGGTTGAGGAAGATTATTTTTTATCTTTTTTATATTTTTTTAGAAAATTGAAAGGTACGAATCTCGGGGTATTGGATTTGGGGGGTGGTATTTCTACCGATTACTCTACTTATCTATCTATCTAAACTCAGGTGAGTGTAGTCTATGTCTATTGTTGTGTGCTCTTATGATGATTAAAAATGTGTTTACTTAGATGCTATTACTCCCTAGTTATCTCCTATTGATGGTTGAATTGTCGCGTCCTTATTCTTAACGCGTTGTGTTTTCTAAGGTCGTAGGGTATGCGTTTATCCCTAACTCTTTGAAGCTACCTAAGGTTAATGACTAGGAAATCTCTAAGATTCATAAACTTAACACTAAGGTTATCTTTGGATATTTAGCCTACAATTCCACTAGTAACTATAAGCTAAGGTTCAACAAAGACTAATCAAGTATTAATAACACAACGGATGACCTATCGCAATACTAGGTCAATCACAATTAAGATAAGAGACAACCAATCAATATTCGATACCTAGGTTTCATAGATCTAAGCAAACACACAAGTAAATTAGCCGGACATGGAGAACATGCAAGCATACACACAAACAATTGAAGACATGATTGAATTAATGAAGTAAAACACTTATCTTGTTGTAAAATAGGGTATGGAACCCTAAGATACTGCCCAAGATAGCCTTGGTTCGGTTTAGGTTTTTACTCCACAAAACTACCTCTCTAAAACTGAAAAATCCGGATTCTATATATAGTGTTACAAAATGCGACGGGTCACTCTTTAATTGTGACGCCGTCGGGTCGCCGTCATTAGGGTTTCGTCTTGGCCACGTCAACTATGTGACGGCGTCACCTTATGCTAGTGACGCCGTCGGCTTCAATCTCTGACGCCGTCGGGATCCAAATCTAGGCCTTCTGAGTTGCGACGCCCTACTCTTTTAAACCTGATGTCGTCACTTGTAAATTAGCAATTTGCTCTCTGTGTCGTCTCAAGGTGTGTCGCGACGGCGTCGCATTTAAGCAGTGACGCCGACCCCTTCAGTTTCAGCAGCTTGAGTGTCTTGATTCTTGACTTTGGCCATTTTCTTCGTATATTCGCGCCTTTTCGTCCGAATAAGTGTCATTCCAGCAATTTGCCTTCAAGAGACCTAAAAAGTGAAAATGAACAAAATTAAGTAGTAACGGATACAAAAGTGATCAATTAAGGGCTTAAATGACCCCTCAAAAGTGTACCTTTTAAATCCTTATCAAATATCCCTACACTTGGTATTTGCTTGTCCTCAAGCAAATGAGCTTTTAGCTAATTAATTTATAAGTTAGGGGTCATGAAGCATTAGTTTAGAACAATTCACAACACATATAAGCCCCGCAAAAGTCATAACAAGCACGGAAATTACATACTAGCACCTCACAAGTGGTGTTTGGATACTCTCATCTCTCGGGTGTATATGAAATATATAAAGTTGGAAATGGAAGATAAACACTCATTAACCGGTCCTGGTACATAGATTACCATAGGCTTGAGACTAGATCAAACCTCCATCGCTTTGGCGTAAGCACCTAGGAAAAACTATCCAAGAGGTCTTTTAAAGGGTTGTAACGTTAGGCTTACGGTAGGGAAACAAAGGGTTTGGTAGGATAGGCGATTTAGTGGTGGCAAGTCAAAAATCTTTATGTTATAAGCATGAGAATAATGGTGTTGCTAAGCCAAGACTCGACACTCTAAACTCTAGACAACTGAAACAAATGAACATAAATTTAAAGATAGATATATGATGGTAGCCCGTATGTTTTTTCAATTTTTTTTTCATATACTTTTACTCTACCATCCTCTACGATAACATCAAAATAATAGGGATTTATAGGCACATCCCTACACTTGATTTTTTATTACTCTAACACTAATTTGACCCGAGTTGAAAAGATCAAAACACTTGGAGTACATTATTACGCAAATAAAGGGAATTTGAATTTAACGTTCCCTTCCCGTCATTTCATAAAATTTAAATTTTCCCATGAGTCTCAATCGTCCCAAAACTGTGTACAAAGGATATAACTCGACTTAGGAACTTATGCAAGCAACTAGATAATTGAACTAAGGGTTTAGTATGATAACAATAATGCACTAAAATGAGTGCATACAAGGTAGGCTAAGGCGATTTGGGTGTACATTTGGGGGTGGATTGTAAACAATGCTCTTCATTGATATTTCGGAAAACCGAAACATCACGAGAACCACGAAAATGATAGGCTCTAAGGGGTTAACTAGGGGTATCGTGTACTAAAGATGAGTACAACGCAAGGGTGTGGGGGAATTACTCAACCGATGTGGAAGAAGTAATTATATTACGGGTATCAAACCTAACTACACAAGTGTAGTCTTACTAGCGATCTCGGAATGCATCACAAAACAAGTTCTAGAATTTATTATACTATCGGTACACTCTCGAAGCATCAAAGATGAATTCTTTAATTCCTACAAATCTAAGGGCGATCATCACATTTTGGGTGGAATTTAAGTGGTAAAGGGTTTTTGTGCTAGTTATATAACTTCCTATCCATGAGACGCTTTATTAAGACTAATGGCCCACTCCTACATATCATAAAAAATTTTAAATTTGGTGCCAAAATTACCCTAACCGATATTTCTCATGGTTTATTACACAAATGAAATTGGACAAGGCAAATATTCAAGGATAAGCATAGTTTCAAAGTTCCCGTTTTATTTTCCCTCCCTACACTTAAACTAAACATTGTCCCCAATGTTCCCCGAAAGTATCAAAGTTATGATAATGGAAGGTAATTAAAAACGAAAGAAACTAGTACTCCCCTGATTAGCTCGGTAGGATCCATGTGAAGTAGTGGTTAAATCTTTCTTCAAGAAGAGTGTTTGCGTTAAAAGCTCCTTCCAATCTTATGTATCTTCTTCTTGATAAATTAAACCTGCACACTTGAAGAAAACAAACGAAACCTTCGCGTAAAATCGGCGGTAACAATATATATATGACTCTACTAAACTAGGATATAATGCTTGTGGAATAGATGTTTACAGATTTTCTGGAAAATTAAGACCTGGAAAATTCCAAAATTTTATAAGTAGCTCAGAAAACGAGAAAAAATTAGTAAGGTGTTTCTACTCCTCCTGACGGCGGTTGCGACCCTGACACCGTCAGGTTATCCTGACAGAAACTGGTCTGCGATTTTCTGGAAAAGATTCTGAAAATTTTTTATCTTTAGAATCTGGAAAAATTTCCTGCAAAACATCCATTATGACTCGATACAAGCATTTGACTCGAACAAACACACATGTATATCTTTTAAATAATTGTAATTCTCATGTTCACGTTCTCTTTGAAAACGTGTGTAATCCTCCCTACACTTATCCCTTATGTAAAATACATTTATATGTAATTAAGACGAGGTTAAAGACAAAATAAAGCATTTTTACAAATTTAAACATGAGAATAAACAATCAATAAAAGATATACGACACAAACAAGCAAACAATTAAGCATGGGTTGCCTCCCACGAAGCACTTTTCTTTATTTATGAGTCTTGTAGCTAGACTCGAAGTCGTGCCCCTACGTACCGATATAAGTAATCCTATCCTCTAGAATGTCATAAGGATCAAACTTATCATTTAAGTTCCTAGTAGTACGTTTGGTTCGGTATGCCTTTTCAAACTTCACTCCATCGGGGTCATAAATAGTTATCCTAATGTACCACTCTCCATTACCATCACTAGGCGGTCTATCCCAATTCCACTTATGCTTAGGCTTATCGCTCTCAACTTTCCACTTATTCATGACAAGGTTGACGGGCAAGCTTCCTAGGAACTCGGTCATCTTCCTAAATACTAAGGCGTCCTCGAACGGGTTTACTTCCATGTCCCTAGCCAATTCTTTTTCATGGAAAGTTGCGTGACTAGCAAAGGCTTCATCTAGATAGAAAGGTCGTTGGGGACCTATGAAGTCTTTATTAATCCAAGGTCCATATCTATATTATGTTTTATCCAACATAGCCTCATGTGGGATTTCCTCATCCTTGTAGTAAATATGCTTTTTGACATCGTAAATTGACCTAGCACTCCATTCTCCTAACACTATTTTGGACATCTTACAATCAATGATGGCACTAACGGTAGCTAAGAATCCTCTTCCTACAAGCAATGGGCATGTCGGGTCCTTATTCATGTCTAGCACATGGAAATCAACCAAAAGAGTCAATTCTCCTACGTGCACTACCATGTCTTTTATTATCCCTACCGGATATGCAATACTACCGTTCGCTAGACCTAAGATGGTTTCCGTTGGTTCTATCTTTCCTAAGTTAAGGCTTCTATGGAGGGACAACGGAACAAGATTGATGCATGATCCTAAGTCGGCTAGAGCATCGAGAGGTTTGGAAGTTCCAAGCCTACACGGAAGAGTCAATAGCCCAGGATCGTCTAACTTCTTAGGTAAATTATTTTGCACAAAAGCGGACCCATGTTTTCCAAGTTTAAGTTCTAGCTCATATTTTTCTTTTAAAGCATTATAATAAGGTGCATGAGCTAAGACTTCAAGAACCAGTTTTTCTTGATGGAGTTCCTTGTACTCCTTCTCTAGATTAGGTTTGAGTTCTTGGTTGACGGGTTTCTGATGAGTGTCTAAATACTCATCATTTTTGTACCAATTAAACTGCAAAAACATCTGAAAACACTCAGAAATGCATCAAAATGATAAAAATATCACAAATAAGTGTTTTATGTGTTTTAAATGCAAAAATGTCAAAATCTGGTGAAAAACGTATAAAGTTTGCATAATTGGCAGTTTTAGTCCCCCAAGTTTGAAAAGTTGTCAAAAACAGTCCCTGGTAAAACCAAATAAAGAAAAATATCATTTTAAGTCCTTAGGGATTCAAAAGTTGTCAAAATTGGTCCTTGAGATTCAAATTTACAAAATTACAACTTTAGTCCCTGGACTTTGGAAATTGGCAAAAATAGTCCTTTGAAAATGTGAAAATGTCAAGTCTAGTCCTTGTACTATTAAAGGTTGTCAGTTTTAGTCCTTATGGTAACTTTGGAAAAATGGCAGGAATAGTCCTTCAAGATTTCAGATTTGCATCTATAGTCCTTGTCAATATTAAACCTTACCTTGTCAAAATAGAATTGACCCCTGCCTTTATCCCTTTGTGACCCCCCTGTCAATTTCTGTTTTGAACCCCCAGGTCAAACCCAAAGTCAAACCAGATAAAACCCGCCCAAACACCTGTCCTGTTCCTCCATCTTCCACCTCCTGCTTACCTTCCCCAACAAGACCCTGCAACACTCCACCTTCTTCCCATCACCTTTTCCCCTGTTTTCCACTCCCTCATCATCACCCCCCCCCCCTACTTACCTGTTTTCAGAGCCCACAAGTTGAAATAGCCACTTCCCGCCAAAATGGAAATTTGGCCAAAACACTCATTACTCTCCCATTGGTCAAGAAAAGTGGTGGGATTCACTCATAAGGACACGTGGAATGATATTGAAGTATAAAAGAAGGAAGAAAAAGCCAGAACCAGGAGTAGTTTTTTAGTTTTTAATTTTCCTTAAATGTCGTTTTTTATTAAGTTATATCAATCAGTGTTTTAAAATGTAATTTGAAGCTTTAATGTATTAAAGATAAACCTCTTGATCATTGTAACTCATTTTCAAGCATTGATTTCAAGTTTTTAGCTAGTTTCATGATTTTGTGTTTACTGTAGAAGAATCCAGTTTTCTGTTCTTAAATTCAAGCTTGCAGTGGTTTCTCTTTAAACTCAAATAAGCTTAGTTGAGCTCTTTATAGCTCTTGGTAAGCTTATGACTTAGGTTAAAACATACTTAGCACTTGGTCAAAGAAAGTCAACTCTGCAGAGCAAGATACTGAGTTACTTTGGATAAGGGGTGAGATGGTATTCGAATTGAGATTATCATTGCAATAGACTCTTGGTCTCATTGGTTTCAAGGGTGTACTATAGTGGCAAGACCTGTGTAAGTCTAAATCTGTTTCAAGTTTTTAACAAGTTGATTTGTAGACTTTTCCTTGTAATCTTTAAGGTAGCATTAGTAGTTGGTTTTAGCTTGTTGGTTTGGTAGATATCATAGATTAATCATAAGCAATCACTGTTTCATTTCTATTTGCACTGGCATTCTTTGACTCAGTTTTGCCTTAGTACTGATTGAACTAGCATCATTGAGATCATGAGAGTTTAGTGAGTCTTAACTGTATGTTATAATTTATTTAGTGATAATTAGCATGCATTGAATCTGTTTTAAAGGTTGATAAGCCTTGGATTTGAAGATTAAACTTGGAAGTTTGCAACTCAGTTAGTTAAGTAGTGTTTGGTTTAATGAACAAATCTGTGTATGGGACTTGCTGTAGTGATAAATTCATGTGAGTCAGTCTCATTTGGGTCCTTGGCACTTAATTCAATCCTCATATTGTATCTATATTCACCAAAAGTCAAAATCTAATTAATCCATTATTAGCCAGTTTACTGTTAAACCTTTTAAATGCAAATCTCACCAAATCAGTTTGTAACTTGATACAAGATCTTAATTTCATCTTATAATAGTTTATTATAACATATTCAGTCATTTAGGATCATTAAAAGTTCAAAATAGTCAACATAGTTAGTTTTCAAAAAAGTCAAAATCTCATATACCTGTTTTTGAATAAACTTTAGATTTTCATGGTGTGTTTAATACTAGGTTTTAGCTCAAATGCTTTTGGGATAGTTAACTTTAGTTGCTCTATAAAATTAGAAAAATAAAAGCTTGTTCTTATTCAGCTTATTTATAGCTTTTCCATCAGCTTATTTTGAGACCCCTTTCTGAAATGGTCCCCTGTGCAGCCCTGCACATCCAAAACAGTGGCATCACCACCACTTTGGTGGGTCCCACAGGCCACACCAGTGGACCCCACTGGTGGTTCTTGGTTCCTTACTACTCACCACCCAGCTGACTACCATTTTCAGCCAAGGTTTTAAGCTTAACACCTGTGGACCCCACTCTTAGATAAGCATCAATTTTGTCCCATTTTCTGAAATTAACTAGTTTAACTTTGCTTAATTTTTGGCTTAATCTTCTTTTCAGAAGTTTAAAATGGTTGGAATAGGTTAGTAATTAGTTAATATAGCATACCCTAGCTTATGTGTTAATTTGGTAGTCATTTATGGCTTTTAGCTTATTTTGATTTGCTTATTTATAAGCTAATCCACAGCAGTTGCTTTTTCCTCCAAATAAGCATATGTTTTTATATTTTTTATAAACTTAGAATAATATTTTAGACTTTTCCTGAAATTTTCAGATTTTTCCAAGTTGTTTTGCTAATTTTCTTAATTTAAATGAGTTTTTAAGCATTTTTAATTAATATTTAATATAAAAAATTAGAAAAAGGTTCAAAAAAATAATTTTTCTATTTTATTAAGTTAAGATAAATATAAAAACCCAAAAAAGTATTTTTCCATATTTTTCTTAGTTAAATTTGTATTTTTAAATAATTTAATTAGATTTAAATAGTATTTAATTCCTAGAAAATAGAAAAATAATCATAAAAATACAAAAATAGTTTTGAAAAGTCTATTTTGATATTTTAGACTTTTCTAAGTCTTAATTTTATTTTTCTAGCTTTATTTCCTAATTTCTTGTATTTTAAGTAATTATTAAATAGTTAAAAATAGTTTTTAATTAATAATAATTAATTAAATAGTTATAAAAATAATTTTCCTTTTCTATAAATTTTCTTATATCATTAGGATTGTAAAAATGTATTTTTTATATTTTTAGGATTTATATTGTATAAGTTTCACGTTTTTATTTGTACGTTTACGTAATTTTGTTTTAAAACGTAAGTTTTAGGTTTTAAACGTTCATCATTTTAAATATAGTGATAGCGTTTATTTAATAGATTTTATCTTTTTAATTTCCTTTAATTTGCATTTAAGCCGTTGTAATT
Organism: Chrysanthemum seticuspe; assembly: GCA_019973895.1. Lineage (NCBI taxonomy): Eukaryota > Viridiplantae > Streptophyta > Magnoliopsida > Asterales > Asteraceae > Chrysanthemum > Chrysanthemum seticuspe. Next base: position 29,782,949 of record BPTQ01000009.1, read on the forward strand.
TGTTGGCTTTTCCTGTAGTTATAATCATTCCCAAATCTCGGTATCTGTTCAAATCTTCTCGATCACTACACGTTTGACTATTCTAGCACAGCTCGTTGGGACATAACGACCCGGGGAAACACTAAACTCCTCAGATCTTCATTGATTTCGTGTTCAAGCTGTTTTAAGTTTTCTTACGCTTGCGTGAGAGAACTTGACGGTTTTGCGCGCATCAGTTTCTCAAGAGTAGGTTTTACCAATGATGTGGGGCCTTGGTACCTCATTTGGGATTGCTTGGAACCCTTGTTGATAGCGTTTACCGAGTGGACCATTGGGTGTGAGGGGCATGGATGTGCACTCACCCATGGTGAACAAGAACATGAAGTTGATGAAATCGAACTCACTTTTGGGTTCTTTATAGTATCACTTGGAATTGCTCCAATTTCCCAGTCGTTGAAGGCTTTTAAGAGGGCGTCAAGCTTGTTTGTCATCTCGTCTTGTCGTCGCTTGAAATCGGCTTCAAGCTTAGTCAATCGAGTATCTTGAAATGACATGAATCTAGACGCAATTGCCTCAAGACTAGTGGGGTTCCTGGTGTTTGGAGGGTTGAACCTATTAGGTGGACTAGATGAGCTTTGGGGGGGTTGAATTTTGGTTCCACTTGAGGTTACGGTGATTCCTCCATGAGGGGTTATAGGAGTTTCCTAAGTTGTTTTGTTCGGGATTGAAAGTGTACCACTTCTCTCCCGCTCCGTCGGTACGCGTGGAGGCGTAGTCCGCAAAAGCTTGTTCGGGGAGTCTTGTGCAATCTCGAGTGTCGTGGGGACCACTACACAATTCACAAGGTAGAGTGATTTTGTTCACTTAGCGTGAAGACTTAGGATTTTCGTAGGAGCTTATTAGGAATTTAACTTGATCTTCAAGCTCGAGCATCCTACGGTCGGAAGATTGTGAGTCAGTGGGAGGCAAGGAGACTGCCTTTACGGTTTTGGGCAACTCACGGGGGTCATTCCAACTTTTGTTGTCATAGAGAGCAAGGTCCTCTATTATACCCCACGATTCTTCCGCGGTGAGATCACTAAGTTTTCCACCGGCCGCTTGGTCAATGGATTGCTTAGTGGGGAAGTTGACATGATCATAGAAGAGTTGGACTTGAAGCCAAAGATCAATGCCGTGATGAGGGACTCTATGGAGTAAGTCCTTGAATCGAGTCCATGCTTCGTAGAGAGATTCACCTTGACGTTGTTGGAACATCAAGATTTCATTCCTAAGCTTAGTAGTTCTCCCCGGTGGGAAAAATTGAGCAAGGAAACGAGAGGTGAGATCATCCCAACTTGAGATGGAGCCGGAGGGAAGTCGCTCAAGCCAATTACTAGCTTGGTCCCGTAGAGAGAATTGGAAGAGACGCAAGCGCGTGGTCTCCCGAGTAGCAGCATCGAGGTCGATGGAATCGACAATTTTAAGGAAATCCTTAAGATGCTGATTAGGATCTTCGGAACGAAGTCCATGGAATGCACATCGTGTCAGATCGCAGGGCCGTAGTTTGGGCTTGGTTTGGAATCTCAATGGTGTTTCTATAGCCTAGGTGGCTTGGTCTTGAGTATTCACCAAGAGTACGGCCTCTTGGTGGGTCATTTGGTGGTGGGTTGATGAGTGGTGATTGATTATCACCTTCCATGATGAAAAGTGATGGGATTACTAACAAAGGTCACGAAGAAGGGGATAGACTACAAGGAAGCTAAAAATGGGAAAAAAGCTTACTTGATAGGAATCAAGCAAGGAAACCTAAACGAGGTGGACTCCTAACTAGCTATTCTATTCCCCGGCAGCGGCGCCAAAAACTTGATACGCGTACAATGCGCGTTCGGGGTCAAAGGAACTTCCTTTTCGTCGAGCAAGTTTTTCAACACCCTAGGCAGTGAACCTAATCGTTGTAGTGTAGTATTAGGGTAAGCCTCGGGAATTGATATCGTTCTCTAGGGGAATAGGAATGCTAGTGAGCAATTACTACGCTAAGGTTGGGGTTGAGGAAGATTATTTTTTATCTTTTTTATATTTTTTTAGAAAATTAAAAGGTACGAATCTCGGGGTATTGG